>CARXXK010000002.1:34572324-35054945 GCA_949089665.1 Macrosiphum euphorbiae | reverse complement strand
TGATTATACATAGTATAGATTGCTCACTGGTCGTGATTTTGCGTTGCGCTAAATTTTAGTTCCTTTATTGACAATAGATAGCGTTAATAGTCGTAATTAAAATAATAATTCGACCGGCGGTAGCTGCTGCGTTATTGCAGCCTGCAGGTCAATACAAATATTGGTAATTGGTATTTGGTATTGGTAGCGGTAAAATACTAAAATGTAGCGGAATACAAATTACCAATGCCGCGGCGGCACCATCATGATAATATAATTTATCCGTATAATAAGATGAACTATAATAAAGTATGAGAGGGGGTAATTTAAACATTTATTATTATATTATTTGCATTCACGTTTGTCTATTAAACGTCTTCGGAGTTCGGGTTGTTAACGCCGATAAGGGATTCTAATTCAACGTTGCCAAATTTAACCATACACATGTTGTCATTTAATAGTAATAATAATATTTATTTTATATTTTTCATGACGTATGAATAATTATCATTGAGTAATAATTGTACCCACTTAGCCACCTACATACCTACCTACATTTTTTTGTATGTATTTTAAAAAGTACTCAACCGATTTTAGTCTAGTTTTCAGTTTTCACTCATGGGTTGGCCTAGGTCTTGGGGAAGATTCGAATGTGTAATATGCCCACAGATATAAAATACAGATATTTTATATCTGTGAATATGCCTTAAAAAAATATTTGAATGCCGAAAATAATAAAAATATAAATAATGAAATGCTGTTTGTTGTTAATATAGCATCACTTGAGAACGGCGGGATCGATCGGGCTCATTTTTTTTAAACCTTCGGAATAGTTTGAATAAGGTTTTAAAGAAAGACAAATTGGAATAGTTTCCCTGAAAATTAAAAAAATCTGGGAAAACTGAAAGTGCTTTATTGACTGTCTAGTTGACCAACGTAGAGCTTCTTAAACTATGATATTATAACTTTCGCTATTTTTAGCCATGAGATATTTTCGATTTTTATTAATTTTTTTTTAAAGTGAGTCATGAGTACCTTTTAAAATATGTACAAAGCTGTATAAAAAAAAGCCTGTTCTTTTATATATCTATATAAGGATAATTATAAGAAATAAAAGTGGTGAATTATGTAATTATATATTGCGTGCCAAGTGCAAACACATTCCCATTGACTATTTGGCCCTTGCGACTTGTCTCACGTGGATGACTGGATAGGTATAAATGTATAATTGCCATCGAGACTGCCTTAGTGCCATATTTAAGAAACATAAAGTCTTAATAAATACACACGTGTCTTTTATACAGTGTACAATACTACAAAGTAGGAACTCAGGAAGTACAATGCGAGTATGCGACTCGTACATTTTTTTTGAAATATAAATACCTACGTATATTATGTTACTATATATATAACCTAATCCTAAATTCAATTTAGACATTACAACTTTGTAATAAGTTTATTTATAAATAAATATAATATTTATTTTATAAGTATGTGAGTATATTAGATCATTGATTATAAAATTATAGTATTATAGTATATTTTACTATTTATAATCAATGGTAAGACGTGTGTGTTATCGTATTCGTCCGACTGGTGTGTTGGAAATACCCAAAATAAATAACATTCATTGTCATATTAATCAAATTGCAATGGTGAATAGGGTCTACTGAGTAGATATTGTCAGTACTATCGCATTGTCGCTGCACGTCACTGTACATTTACACACTGCACACTAGCAAATCGCTCGTCAGTCGTCAGTGGTCAGGTACATTCTATATTCAAATCTCCAATTCTCAATTATACCTCTGCATAACGTTCTTCGATACAATTAATAATTCTGTACTATTGCTCTAAAAAAATGATTTAACCATTTTTTATTCAACGTAGTTTTTTTATTGATTATTTAGTCATAATGACATTATTGCAGTAGGTACTGCATTAGCTAAGTGGAAATCGTAATCCAAGGTTATGACTTATGTTATTATTTAATTCGCTTCACTATAAAAATTTTATATTTCAAGTTAATATTTTAAGTGTTTACGTAAAAAAACAAAGTTGCAATCATAATCAATTTTATCAAATAGGTAAGTTTAAAGTTTAAATTATATTTAAGACGAATTTGACCATATTCAGGAGGTTTAATTAATAATCTTCGAATTTTTACTTGCTAATAGATGATTTAGAGACCTGTCACACACAAAAAAAAAGCAGCAGCCTGTTCCAACTGGTTGTGTTAATTAATCTGTTGTAAGTACCTACTCATCATAATAATTAACTATTAAATTGTAATGCATTCATGCAAAATAATTATGACATTTATATTTTAAAATTTAATTTATTACAGTGAATAAAAATATATACAAACTTGGATTGATACTCAGTAATTTAAATTGTTTTGATTCTTAAGTAGATAAATTAAAAAATCTATTTTTACAGACTAATGATTATTATAATTAGGTAATTCTGCATTCAGCTTAAATTACAATAATTTTTAAAAATAATTCCTGTTTTTTAGAAGAGTGTTTAACACTATAATATATTACTATGGCTGTCCATCGAGCGGGGACGAAAGGAAGATAGCACATGAGCTTTTTTCAATATTTCTAATAACTGAATTTGGGATACTTTTGGTTTTTAAAGTAAGTTTCTAATTATTGTAATATAGACACATCGTAGGTTTACAATCATTTTTATTTTATTTATTATTTATTCATTACATTACATTATTATTTATTACAAACCTTCGGGCTTTGGCTAACACGGAAATACAAAATATTAAATAAAACTATTATTCTGTTATTGTAGTTGACAATAATATTTTTCCAACCAAATATTTTCAATAAAAATAAAATATTTGAAATTAAAAACAAAAGTATTCAATACAAAGAAGTATTTAATACGTAAAACAGTATTTAAAATACCATTCAAAATACTTCATGCTGAAAGTATTTAAAAAGTTATTCAATACTTAAAAAAGTAATACTTTACAGGACTGCCTATGCGGCTTTAAGGCTATACCTATGGTATACAACTAACAATGAATTATATTTCTAATGATCATGTAGTGTATGTTAAAAGCTATATCACCCTACAAAAAATCATTTGACTACCAACAATCGAGAATATTAAACAATGCTCTATAAATATGTCATCTTAAATCATCCCCAAAATATTGAGTAGCAATTTTTTTTAAGCAATTCACAACTTAAATAATATTAGGATTTCAATTTTTATATTGTTATGACTCAAAACATTTATTTTTACTAACTAAGTGTATTAACACATGTTTATTTACTTCAACAAAATTATGAGTACCTACTTTGCTACTTATGTTTGATAATATTATATAAGGTTAGGTATTATTTTTTGCAAACCCTATGATATAGGTATTTCTTTAATTTTAGATCCTGAGAGGAGCGAAAAAATTTATTGATTTTACAATGATGTGTTTTATTTTTTCAGTCAGTAACATTTTGTATAGTAAAAACTAAAAACATTCCGTTTATCGAGATCAGCATCTTTTCTAATAGAAAAGTGAATCTAGTCGGTACTTTTGGGAAGTCGAAATCAAAAATTCCAAGTAACTTTAAAAAGCGTCAAGAAAAACCCCCCCAAAAAAATGGTAAAATCAATTTTTGAAAAATCTTATTTTATTTTTTTAAATTTTATTAAATATTTATTCAAATTTATAAATGGTAACATTTTCCAAATATTTTAACACTTTTTGAGGTAGTTATAACTTATAGCCTTGAGAAGTTTTTCAAATTTTGTAAAAAAAATTTAAATTATTATCTGCAATGATATTTGAACTTAGTTCGTAGATTCTTTCACTTAGTAAAAAAGTTTGAAAATTTAATGCACTGTTCATTATATATTTCATTAATGTAAGTTCATAAATATTAAAGATACATAGGCACAAATATAACACATCCATTACAGTTAAATTCTCAACAACTACTGTACAGCAGTACCTACCCACTTGTCAACCTTTTTAAATGTTGGCAATAGAGCTATGACAATAGTTAATAAAATAAAATAAAAGAGTTTACAACTTTTGAGAACATACAACTTTTTTAATTATTTTTCAGGTATTTTGGATTCATTTTGTTTGTAGTCTTGTGAACTGTATTGTTTAATTTTTACTTTGCTCCTGATTCGGAAAAAATGTAATCAAAACCGGATTTACAAATAACACCTAAATGAAACACATCAGGAATTAAACTATTAACAGGAAATTATCAAAATGAATCTAAAATATTAATGTGTTCACCAACTGAAGGTTTATTAAAAACTATAACTAGTAAAACTTATTTATTTCAAGATCTCATAATCTTTGGTTAGTTATTAATTTTCTAAAGTAATCTTTTGTTATTTTAAATTAGTAATTTGATTATGTTTTTCAGAATGTTAACAATGTAAATACAATTTCTAGCCTCATGCCCTCATTGAAAGCGATTCGAGAACACATGATGATGAGTCATTGATGACAATAACACTACTGTCATGGCACGAGTACGGTCATTATGATCGTTAAATGATTCCTTCAAATTTCCATAGTAAAACCTGTATTAAGTTAGATATTTCTAATACAAGTAATTTTACTGGTAAAAGTTATAATTATTATAATTAATTGTAATAATAATTTATCTAAGTATAACTGTTTCAAAAATGATTTTTTAAATTTTGACAAATGCAATTAATGATTTGCCATTTTCACAGAAATGTTTCTTTATTAGAAAAAACTAATCACATGCAAATAAAATAATAATTTTTATAATAAAATATATTAGCTTATATTACAACTTACTACCTATTTTTAGTGAATAACATAATAATATTATTTTTAAAAAAAAACAATTGATTTTAGTTATAATAATAATAATAATAATGATGATAACAATTTATAAATATATAATAATGTGAATTAGGTTGAGAATTAAAAAAATTTCATTGTTGATAAAAACAATTAAAAAAAAAAAAATTAAGTTTAATACTATTGATTTAATATTAAAACATTTATAATGATAATCTTCAATGGTCTTAAAATATTCATATTTTATAATACATTGTTTTATATTGATTTTGATACAGATCATTGATTATTTAAAATTCTTAACTTGGAATGTGGTTTAGTTGTTGATGATATTGATTTAATTGTTGACTGTTCATTAATTTGCTTACATGTATGAAAAATTTTAGTAACAAACAGTAGGCGAATAATGTATAAATAGTGTTCTTTGCACGGATGGCTGTCGAATGAGGGTATTATATCTGATAAAGATATTGACTGCATTAATGTTTTTACTATTCCTTTTTTACTTTTTATAGACTCCCAATTTTTTTCAAAGTATTTTAAACACATTGTACATATGTTTACAAATTCATTTGTGGGTGTCTTCAAACCTCCATGAATAACACCTCTATATGTTTTATTCAAAATCAATAATTGATTTTTGTCGTTCATTTCATCATTGTTTTTAATTAATTGTTCTAAGCAGATGTTACAGTTGAAAAAATCCAGACATTTTTTTACTAAATAACCAGCAAAGTATACAATTGAACATGTTTCTAATGTGGTTGTTTCTTCTGGAACATATGTATTTGGAGACCAATCTGAATTTGAATTTGATGATGAATTTTCTAATTCATCTAATACTTCATCTTCTTTGTGTTCAATAGTGGTTCCTTCAGTATTAGACACATCAGATAGAACATCAACTGTAAGAAAAACATCATTGTCTTCTTCACAGTTACACAACTCTGAACATTTCATAAGGCTAAATGTACAAATGTTTGCATAACAACTTCTGAACATCCTTGAAGTTGGATTACGATTATACCCGTTCTTTTGCCGCATTATAGAAAAAAGATTTTCTAGTGGGTCCTGGCATAAACGGTTGGTCAATAAGAAATACGGTTTTTCAGTATCACATTTATTCAATACATCTGATTTTTCAATTTCATACAGTGCTAAAATCGAGTTGATTGACCAAACAATTCCGGTAAAGCAAGGAGGTTGTGACTTTATATTTTTGTTTTTATGTAGTTTTTTAGCTTCGAGGAATATGTTACATGTATTTTTTAAAGTTTGAAATAAGTTTTTGTTAGCTTCACTTAGTGGCCGAGAATTAGGATTTTTGTCGTATAAGCTTTTACTGTTTAAAATATCAAAAGTGTCATTGATTTGCATTACAAATTCTGCTGTGTCTTCTGCTGTGCCTGATGTTAATTCTCCAGTAGCGATACATGTACGAATTGATGCTGAAACTGATTTGCTAAATATTTGAGTTGCATATTTCACTGACATTTTTTGCCACGCATTTGGATGTAAATGAGTTGTTGTTATTTTTGGCATTGAACGAGCTGTCTTACTATTCACATCAATTGCAAATGTGTCCTTGATATCTTGGAAACAAATTTTTTTACTGCCAATTTCTATGTCACCGTTTAATAAATTGTTACGTAAACTTTTTATGAGGTGTGGGACATCATATATTAGACATATTTTTTTACCATTAATGTCGACTACTGGGTCAGTTTTTGTCCCACCAAGTAAATCAAACATCCTACGATTTTGAGACCCTTGATCGCACACAATACCTACTGGCAGCAATCCAACTTCTTCCAGTTTTTTTATGCATTCAGTTATTATTTCAACTAGGTCTGTTCCCTTTACACCAGATCCACTAAAGAAAAATGCAAATGGAAATTTCCAATTTTGATATAGGCCACGAATCATTATTACTAAGGCATTTTTGGATGGATCTGAAGATCGTCCAAATTGCCCTAAATCTTGATAGCCTTCTATAAAATCAAGTGCTTTGTTGAATTCTAGACAATTCATTAAAGAAACTTCATCTAGTAAAACAACACATTTTTTTTGGTGGTAATTCATTGATGAAACTTTATATTTGATCTGTTGCATGTATTCAATTGGGAAACCTGGAGAATAATTAATACTTTGCAACCAACGTCTCATAGTACTTTCACCTGGTAGGGTTATTTTATTCTTACGCATATACTTATAGGTTGATGGAGATTTATAATATATTGAAAATGCAATTTTTTTTTCTTCGGGTGTCCATGGCTTTCTATTTTTATGTTGTATTTGCATGGTGACTAATGCTTTTGAATTTTGTGATTTAAATTTTGTGCTCTGAATTAAAGTTTGTGTATTATATTTTTGTTTTTTTAGTATTTTTTTGATCTTTTGTTTTTTTAAACGGCTAATAATTGCTCTCTTTCGGTTTATAATTTTTTTTTGTCTCTTACAAATATTAATTAATGTTTGATTATTAAGTTCCTTTCTTTTTTTAACTGTTGGAGATGGCATTTTACATAGCTCTTGTACCCATTTTTTTGTTCTAGATAAATCGGATGAAATACTGCTAGGACTAGGAAATATTAACTGTGGCGATGATATAGATTTCGAATTTTGATATTTTTTAGTTGGCGTTAAGACTTTAAATTTGTCAGGAGTAACTATGAATGTGCCTGATGTGGATACAATGTCAGAATAATGTAGCGTGTTGGGATTAGTAGTGCCATTAACTGTAGATGGTGAATCTATAAAATGTACATCATAATATATTAGTTTTTATTTCATTAGTGTAGATAGAATTTAAAGTAGATAATTGATAATATTAGCTTTTTTTTAATGAATATATATATAATGTATTTAATTTTTTATAGTAGCTGAAGGTAACTTTATCAATGATCATATAACAACTAACAAGTCTTGTATAATATTTTAATTTTAATTTAAGAAAATGCAATTTAAAAATTATGATAGACTAAAAAATATTATTTGTAATTAATTGAGTACTAAAGAACTCATTGAAAAAAAAAATCACTGTATAAAAATAAAATAAAATTTATTATAGCAATTATAAATTCAACCATCAAGGTATTGTTTATAAGTTTATAAAATGATAGCAGTGTCCTTAAAAAAAATTTATGTTTAATTTTACAATAAAAATCTTATGAAAACAGTAGTAATGTAAACGTTTGTTTTTCTTTAAATTTTAACCTAGATATTTATATATATATATATATTTATGTACCTATATAAATTGTTTGCTTCAGATTGGTTTTTAGAATGATACCAAAAATAGGATTATGTTTTGATGGACGAAATGAACAGAAGTGTTTAGTATTTTTGGCACCAAAGGATGTCGTTGATTTTATAAAACATTTGTAGGTCAGTTGATGTAATATGGATCGGAATGTTGGGGTGTAGTCAATAAAATAGAACAGATGGTAAATGTAACAAACCAAAAATATCCAATTTAAGTTGAAGGGAGGTGGTGCAGGGAGATAGAGCACTGTTTTCATTAAAATTAATATCAAAAATATTAGTGGGCTTCACTGAGAAAACTCATGTAGGACATGTAGACTTGTAGTCCTATAGGAATACAATGATGATTGATCCTATTAGTTTGAGAAGGTGGTTGCAGAAGATAATGGTATTAATTAAAAATAAAATATTTTTTGTAGAATCTCATACCTTCGTCAAACAACAGTTTTCTTTTTGAACCTTTGTTGGTATGTTTTTCAATTTGTGCTGAATCCCATTCATTATCATTTTCAAATTTATCTGGCAATAATATATTTATTTTCTATTAAGTAAGGTAAAAAATGTATCAGATATTATATATTGTAATTTGTAACAATTTTTTTCTAAACAATGTTTAATTGTTCTTTGCATACATAACAATATAAGCAGTGGCGTGGTAAACTGTGATTTTAGAGGAAATTGCCTCAGAGATTTTTTTTAAATAGAGGGGTGGGTGGCAGTCTGTTGGTCCCCTAGTAAATATGATAATATGATAAACTCAATAGGTAGTCATTAATGATCTGAAATATAATTAGTTATATTATATTAATACCTACATTATTATGCATTAATACTTGAGATATTTGTAACTTGCCTCTGGAAAATTTTCAGTTTGCCACGCCACTGAACATAAGTATATTTTGTCTTAAAATTACTTACCAGTATACACATTTGGAACAGCCAAAGGTTTAAGGCGTTGCCTTTGAACACTCATGTACATATTATTGTCAAAATGAACTTCACATATAAATTTTTTTTTCAACGTTCTAGGGCTTAACCCATCCAATTTAATATTTCCTTGAGTATAAAAAAAATGACCAAAGGTAATCTATATTTTTTTAGAAACAGACATAATTGTGCATTTGCATCATGTTTTTACCTGAATTCAAAATCCATTTTTTGCATACATCTAAATTTTTTGGAAAACCGTGAAACTTAATTTCACTGTTTCGTCTTTTATTGTTCCCACAGTTGAAATACACACATACATTTCCAGACATGTTTATATACTTAATAAAAGTCTTAATAAAATGTAAACTTAAAAAAGTTGTCAATCGTGAAAAAACCGTTGCAACTTTCAATGACTAGTAATTTAAAATATGCCATGGAGTTCAAATTATTATACACATAGAATTATTATTTTTTTTTCCGGTTCCATAGTTAAATTTTTTCTTTGTATATTTTAAATAATATAATTCTACTTAAAAAATATATCCAATTATTATTTATTATTATGATATGTTTATTAATTAATGTTAAATTTGCACCAGTATATTATTCACAACAACAAAACATGGGGAAGTAGGTAACTGCTCTCATATATAGTTTGTTTCGTGTATACCTCATAATTGAAAAATAAATTACTTTAATGTGAAATTTGAATTCAATGATAAACCATTGCATACGAAAAAAAAATTCTGAGCAAAGGCTGTCTGCCAGTCTGTATTACCATGTATATTGTATAATATTATTGTTATTAAAGTAATTAATTTTACTGTTATTCATAGAAATTATAATTAGAAGACAAAATTAAATATTTTAACAAAGTATTACAATTTTAATATTTTATTTTGTTATAATTGAGAAATATTATTCATGGTACTCAAAAACTCATAAGCCCAACTAGGGGGGGGGGCTAACCCCCCCCCCCCCCAAAACTTGTAATAGGCGCCTCAAAATAAATTATTCAATTATTTCCAGAAATATAAACAAATCTTTGAAATCAGTTTTCAATCTTTAAACTGTATTTCTTATTTATTTATTTATTTTTTAAAAATGTAATTATTTAATTTTAATTTTTATATTGTTTATGATAATTAATATAGTAAATAATAAATATCTTAAGCTGTATGCTTGTATTCGCTTTAAAAAAACAATCGATGTCGGTATGATATAAATTATTTTGTATTTGGTAAGATATTATTACACATAATTTTACAGCATACCTATGCACTGAAAGGTAGGTAATAGTGGAATAAAGAGTAAATAAATAATTATTTTTTAATTTTTTTAAGTGAACATAATATATGGTGGTGTGGGGGCATGGGTTACTTTTCATGTAATGTCAGGTGGCAGCTACAGCCCCCCCCCCAACATTTCAGCCCTAGTTGCGCCATTGAAAAACATTAAATGTATATTATTACATTTTATACTTAACGAATTTAATGTCAAATGTAATATATTTTACTACATTTTTAAAAAAAGTAATTAGGCTGAATTTGGCATGGAATTGTAGCTATCTGCGGTTCACTGCAATGGTCAAATATAAAACTTGACTACAAAATTACACTTTAAAAACACGAAACTAGTAAAAAATATCGTTGGTATTGGAGTTGAATTTTGAATATGTGCGTGTTACGCACAAGAATTTTACTGTCTAATATGCTAAATTAATGATTTATTAATATTAATTTTTTAGAATGTATGTCATGTATTGATAATGTATATGAGTTTAAAGATTAGTTTATCTTTAGGGAGATGTGAGTAGTTTTGGGGTGGCCTAAGTCCTGCACCCCTTCCTATGGTTACGCTTATGTAAAACACTAAGTTTAAGTACTCTCTAGCAATAGTCTAAATTAATAATATTTACACCAGAAAAAATTGTAAAATGTGTATTTATCAGCATTAAGTTATGGGTTATGCTATAATTGCTGCTGTACAACCTTAGAGTATAAATATACGTAAATTTGGCTATTTGGCCTTAGAGTTAAAGACTTCACTAAGATACCCATCGATTCTGTCTGTCATTAATTTATGATTAAAAAACTATCGTAATTTTGCAATCTGTAAGGTAATGCTTTGTTTATTAAGTATTTGTATAGTGGTTTTGTTGGTAGCTAGGTACCTTTTATTGTTTTTTACATTTTAAAATCTGAATTTTTACCAGCTGATTTTTTTTAGCATAATTTCATTAGGTACTTTAAACCATTTGGTGTTGGTGGCTGGGGTGCTAAAGTCAGTTGTGTTTTGAGACACCCCTTCCCCTCTAAGATAGTCTACAAATCAGCCTATTATATCGTATTCTGAATACGGTATTCAGCAGGCCAGATTCGGCAGATTCTATAAGTCATACAAATTTCAAGAAAGATTTTAGAAAAACATTACATTTTTACAAATTTGATCATAACGGAAGGCAGTTGTGGTACATTTTTAATTCATTTCATTATCCAACAGTATTGTTTTACTACAATTAATATCGTGACACGGTCATCGGCCGAATACCGGAACACGTTTATTATTACCATTATATTATAATAATTTTTATTATTATTATTATTACTATTTAGTATAATATAATAGTAAAATATTTATGTTAAACGAAACAAAAAAATAGTTTAATTCTGCATTCGTATGCGTTGGCGTAATAAAGTGCAAACCGCATAAACCAAATTCGGCCCGGCGCGGCGCACACACGATAGTACGACACCACACAGCATAGACAAGAATACACAGGACGTCAGAACCTATAAACACTATAATAATAGTAGGGATAATAGTACACAATGACTCTTTATCATGTGACATGTACTATGTAGTTTTGTGATATATATCTTTAATCGTGCTACAAACGAATAACGTCCAACGGTCAATACTAGTGCTCATCTAACGGCAGTATCCAGAACTATTTAAACAGCTAGCGCCAATCTAGTGAACATATCCATAACTAGTAGACTTCTAGCGCTCATCTAGTGTTTCTATCCAGAACTAACGCCGCGACTGCAGCGATGCGTAACGGCCGTATCCATTAGAGCGTAGCGTGAAATGCCGTCAGTGAGCAATCTATACTATGTATAATCAATGATATTATGTATTACAAGATCGTAAAAATAAATAATAAATGATTTTGTTTCTACACAAATGTAAACGATTTATTTTCCAGATTTGAAGAATGGTTTAATAGAAAATATAATAAAGGATGTTTATTTGATGATGTGAATGAACATGATATGCCATAACATATTACACTTCTGGAAAAAAAAAATATTTAATAAATAACTTTTCAATTTTCTATTGTTATCCCATTGTTATTTTCTAATATTAATTATTGTCCATCCTAATGACCTAATATCATATTTATCCTATTATACCCATATTATATATTTATCTAGGTTAATAGTTATTTATTTAAAACTGACTTCTAGAGAAAAAATTCCCCCGGCAAAGCAGGGTAACACCTGCTAGTTTATAATAAAAAAAATTCATTAGGTAAACTATTAAATTCTAAAAATTTTATAATTTATTTTTATTGACCAGTATACAATGGTTGCTTATACAAATATGGTGTATGCCATTTTACCTGACACTCTGGGTAAAATGACATAGTAGGTACATTTAAAAAAAGTGAATTAAAATTATTTGTTTGTATTAAATGCACAATTAGACTTCAGAAATATGTGTATAATATAAATACAAATATTTTGCTCAAGTTTCATGTGTTAATTAACATTATTTCCTTCATTTTTTTTAAATTAAAAAGTGCAGCTATGTCATATTAAGCCAGTCTCCCCTAATATATACACAACTACACAAGTTACACATAGGTACGCAATTTTTTGATTGTTAACTTCACTTGCTCTCTATTCAGTCGTTCAATGTTTTCAATTAAATAAAGAATAACCATTGAGTATTGACGATAAAGATAGGTAATATAGTATAAATTATATAAACAAAACAATATTGGTCGTCGGACGACGGCGGGCGGCGGCGGGCGGCGGCGGCCTACGGGAATTTCGTTATTTCTAATTACAGCTCATGACTTCTTATAATAATATTATGGCGGCATGTAAGTGGGCGATAAGCATAACAAATTTGTCATGGTGATAAGAACCCGGTATCGCCACATTGTCAATATTGATACGGTAATGTTGCATTACTGTATTATATTTATTGTTCTAGTTCTACTATTATAGATACGGTAGTGTTGCGATTTGCCAATTTGCCATTCGCCGATTACACTCGCAAGTCGCAACCCACAAGGTATAATATTATACTCACAAGTCACAACTCACTACTCACTGCTCTGGATTCCCTACAACTTATTACTTATTGTGAGTACTCAATCTTGCTTGAATATACTTGGTCGGTAGTCAGTTGACAGTTGTCCCTCGCCGTGTATTCGGCATTCGCGCCGTCCCCAGAATCCGCCATCGACAGCACGCCGAGAATCGCCGAGCAATCCAGAGAAATCCTAGAGCAGAGGCAGAGGCACTAGGCAGCATACCACGTGCCGCACAGACACGCTACCAGGTAAGAATTTTGATCAAATTTGTCATAATCACTAATGTTTGCAAATTATATTGAGTGTTCAGTGAAGTACACGTGTACTGTGCAGCTGTCTACGTAAGACTATGTGTAATATTATACAAATGAGTCTTTTCTGTCTCTTAGACAAATTTTAAAGACCTTGGTAGAGGTGACCGAAAGCCCTCCATTATTCTTGTAATACCTCGTGTAATACATTGCGTTTCGGGTATGTTTTTTGCTCCACGTGATCTAGGTATTATTACATTTTACTTTTATGTGTCTCCATAAACATTAATTTGTTTGTATTTGAGCGCCTGTATGTGGACTTCTTAAGATCTTGGTATGATTATGTCAAGTGGGGTTAGTTGAAATGAAATTACACGTTTAACAACTTTTTTTAATATTTTCATTGTGTTAATATTTTTTTTTTATTTTTGGGTTAAATAAAAACTATGTAACTATACTTACACAAAATGCAACTACCATTTCAATCAAAAGTAAAAATAGTTCATCACTTTAAGAGAAAAAAATAATTCAAAATTGCATAAAAAATTTACATTTTCCCCATAACATGGGTTAGGTAAATGAAAATAACTATTGCAAACTATAAGTGTTGTACCTACTGAACTCACATAAGGGACAAATTAAAGTAAATTTAATTAATCAACAAATAGGTATTCTTCTTTATTTTATCATTATTTAGTACCTACACTTTAATGCTTACTTGCTATTCCATAAACTTTCTATATATTATGTAAACAGTTTTTTGTTTATATTTATAGTGAAAATAACAATGTACCTACAGTAAAAATTATAAACAAAATAGTTAACAAACTTACAGCCTTTTTAGTTTCAAAATATATCACATGAATTAAATTAAGTTTATGGAGACCATGTTTAATGTACTCTACAAACATAGTATTTAACCAGTTATAAAAAAGTTTCACTTCCATTCATCCATTATTTGAAACTGCATATAAAGTTCCAGGATCCACCTGTCCATCTTCTTTGAATACAATAAAAGGTGGTAAATATTTTCCATTAGCAAGCCAACACAGAAATTGATCACCCACATCCACCTAAAATATGACTTAATTCAATACCTTTTTGTCGAGCTTTTTATACAATAGTTTCAAGTTTTGATGAATCTGCAGTATGAAAACAACTTTCATCACAATTTAAGACAAATGCATTGTCAGAAATATTATCTATGTAAACTGTTGTAATTTATCATAAAACTAAAAGTCATATTATATCGGGATTCCTTGCATCTTTAATTAATTTTTGTAATTGTTTTGGTTTTTAAAACTCAGGTTTGGGTAACATTTCATAAATGAATAGTACCAATCATCTCCAGGTGTATTATTTATAAGCAATGTAGAAATATTATTATAACAATATATTCTCTTACAAGTTCTTTCAACTCAGTCTTGTTACAATGTGGTTCCATTTGTGCACAAAGCAATCAAACATTATTCCATGTCATTATCAACATCCATGGTTGAAGCTGGCAATCGACCATTTTTAGTACATTTGATTATTATAGTTTGATGTCCTTTATTCTAATTAGATCATTCTAAAATCTATTCTACCATCTAAATCATTTATAGTGTGAATGGAAGTAAGTGTATTTAAATACTTTGTGAGTTGTCATAAATATTATATCGCTTTTTAACGGTTAATAGTACAAAAATACAATATGAATACCTAACTCAACGCAGTGCTGGCCATAAGTATTTGGGTACCCCCACTGGATTTAAAATTTTTTCATTGCATCTAAATTTACAATGCCGCCCCTAATTATTTAATTATCTAATTATCTACTTAAAAATTCTGCCTGGTGCGGTTTAAATGCCTTAACTAAATGTGGCATAAAAAAAAACACAGTCTCAAATAACTAGGTAATCGCTTTCAAACACTTATGTACACTTGGTAATATAACTATCAGAACAACTTACCTAGTTTTTCATATTTCTCTATTATATTATAATGAAGTTATATATTTTTGTGCTTTATATTTATATATGATTTTCTTGAGGATTTTCTAATACGACTAAATAATAAAAATTAGAATTTATCTTTAAAATTTTAAAATTTTGAATTTACTTTTGATTTGAGTTGAAAATGGCAATGACGATCAGTGCGAGCATATTATGGCAGAGCCCACTAATAATGACAATTTGAATCTTTCAAAAAATATTTAGTGTACACATTTGTTTTGTTTGGGTATTTTAAACAAAGTGTATCTAAAACAGACACTAAATATCAGTTTTTAAGTGTTGGTGCCAAAATATTTGTTCACCTGAAAATACGTTTTATTAAATATTTTGCCTGCAATCTCTTCTCCTCACCTAGTGACCAATTTCATAATAATAACTATAATTTTAATGGTTTATGTTCACAGTAATTGAGATATACTAAGTAGGATATTTCAGTATGGAACCATTAAGAACATCTGAAGTAAATTCCAAGTAAGCAAATACACTATAAGTCAGTGAAACATTATACAATTGTGAAATTTTAACTTACATTTTGAAATTATTTTATTTTATATAATTTTTTTAATTAATACATTGTACCTATCTGATTGAAATAATAATTGCCTAAGTACTGAATAATAAATAATAATTTTTTTTATGTTCAGTTCTAGAGTGCTGACTATTCCAATAATTAGATGTGACGATCAATTAGTATTCAATAGAGTTATCAAACAAGAATTTATTGATGATACAGACAATAATGATGATAACCAATTTATTCAAATGGGGTAAGAATTGTATTTACTTCACTGTGTAATATGAAATTTAATGATACTAACCTAACTGATAAACAACTATAGTCAACAATTAATATGACAGAAAATGTAATAGAAATAGAAGCCAATGCTAGAATCCTACTATTGCTTCTAACAGAAGCTATTAATTACTTAGGTTAATTTGTGGTTAGAAAATTGTTTAATAGATCATGGTACCAATGTCCCTTTTTACGTCAAACTGTGATGTCTACTACTAAACAATTTGTAAAAATTAACTTAATATGACTTTAAAACGTATTAACAGATTAGTAACTGCAGATCATTAAAAATAAATTTGGTATGGATTAGAATTTAATTTTTAAAAATATATTTATTTATTTATATGCAAATAAAACAATGTTATATATAAGTAAATTTTTTAATGTGTTTTCTTACCTCCTTTATATGCAATGCTTATGACAGAGGTGAGGAGTACTTAAGAAGTATTATACAAACTTAAGGTGAAATTAAAGACTTAATAATTTATTAATAACTTTTTAATTTATTATAATTTTTTCAAGTTTTACACATTTTGGATCACATATTTTTTTATTTAAATTAGGATTAAGAACTCCACAACTTATGCTCTAGCTTAACTAGAACAATAATTTACTTTAACTATTTGAGTTCTTTCACTTACGAAAGATTTTAATAGGTTATTAGCAACTCCACGAATATCTGAAAATTCTACTTTTTTTCAGCAATAACTTGTGATTTACTCAGGCATTTTGCACATCTAGAAAAATACCTATTACTTTATAACTAACATCAATACATCAACAAACAAAGTTATCTAGTTTAAAAAGCGCATTCATTGTTAACAAATCAACTAAAAAACCAAACTTTGAATTAAAAAAAAAATGTATAAATGATTTTAGATACACTTCAAAATGATACTGAGATAGGTCTATAATTTATTGCCTGATAAGTAATGGGGTTACAACACATTTCTTAAATGTTTAAAGAAAATGACCAATTAAATTGAAATAAAACTTATTAAATATTAACAATAAAGGTATAGAAATAGATTTAAAAATGTTCTTAAGAATGTAATTTGACAAACCATATTCATAAATAAATTATAATTTTTAATCATCAATATAATCACTAATCTCTTCATTAATAATTTGATTAAGAAAAATACTACCATTGCTTTATCATTAAAATGGACTATATCAGAATTTATATGTTGTTTTTCTAAATTTTTTTCTGCGTTTACAAAAACATCATTAAGTAATAAGTTCATTACAAAATTCAGTTTTAGATTCAATGACAATACCATCTTTATTTGTAATCCTATAATTTTATTCATATGTTTGCTCGATTTACCTATGATCTCATTAATAACATAGCAGATTTGTTTACTGTCAGATTAAGATTGTTTGAATTTATTTTTATAGGTAGTATATTTGTTTTGATTTTCTTTTTAATAAGTTTAAAATATTCCTAAATAATTTGTAGAAGTTCTTAAATTTTAAATCAAAAGGCCTATATCTCAGCTTATAAAAAAGTTTTTATATATTTCTAATAGAAGTAATAATGACAGGTATAATCTATGATTATAGATTTAATTATTTTTTTGGTTTGCTTTTTCGTCTATAGAGGTAGATGAATATTTAATAACTTCTTCCATTTTGCAATTACAATTGGGAACCATAATGCCTATATTTTAGGAATCAAAACAAGTATGTCAGTATTCAGTTTTAATTAATAAATCGGCATTTGTGTAACAGGTGATCTACTTACAAATTAAAAATACATTATTTTTATATATAAAAACACATTATATATTTAATACGTTATACCATACAAATGTTTGTCAAATACAAAAATAAAAAATAAATAGCCAATTATAAAAAAATTTCAAGTACATACCTAAACATTTTAAAAAAGTGTGTTGAAGATTTACTCACCTCCACCATGCTTCAATTAGATGAATATGTAAAAGTACAGATGTAATTCCATGCATTTTTCAAAGTATTTTCATTTTAAGATGTGACCAAATAGGGGTCTTGGTTGGTATCTAATATACGGGTACACGGAGCCTGGGCACGAGGGTAAAAATTATTTTATAGCCCATGTATTTCAGTGTATATATGTGTATTTAATACCCGTGTATTTATTTATTATTACCCATGTATATTCCAATAGTTGGTTATTTATTGATATTACAAATTGTATAGCCCTTCATTACTTACCTACCTATTATTTAAATATGTTATGATTACTTATAAGTTTTGCTTGAAAATAAGTGAGATGCCTTCTTAATAATATTTAAACTGGTTTGAAGATTAGAGCATAAACAATCACAAAGATATCTTATCGCCAATTTTATTGCATTGGGTTAACGTATGTACTATGAACTACGAATGCCTTGTATCTAAACATTTTTGGTGATTTTAAAACTGTTCCATACTGTTCAACCTTATTATGTCTGTGTTTACTATTTGTACGTGAAGTGTAGCACATTTGTATTATACATAATAAATATTTTTTCTTTGAAAAATGAGTTATCGGCCTAAAAGTTGGGTATGGCAATACAGCAAACGCCAAGGTGATAAAGGTTTTTGTGACATATGTGAAGATAATTCAAACAAAGTGTTTAGTTGTGCTGGTGGATCAACGGGATCATTTGGAAGACATTTAAAACTGATACACAATATAAGTCAAAGCTCTCTAAATCGAAGGTAAGTAATTCATTTGTAATACCTAATACCTAACCTTACATAATGATGAAATTAATTGTTTCAGAAAAACTATCTACTATCAAAATAATTTTTGGAACATCATACAATAAAATAATAAAACTCCTATTAAAATATGTTTTCTTGTTTTCTGTTACATTTTTTGACACTGAAACAATTGGTAGAATAGTTCAATATTAATTTTTGTTGTTTTTAATCTTCAAAATCTTAATTTTATTCATTAGAATTATGTAACGTTGCAGCTTAGTGGTGAAATTCAGACTCGATGTTGCGGGTTCAGACCCACCATATATTTTGCTTTATTTTCTATTATGACCATCATTTAAAACAAAATATTTTTTAATATTTAGTTTTATAAACACAAGACATAATATAGTTTATACTTTTTTCACACCACACACATTGTCCTAATAATAATAATTAGAATAACGTTAACAATAATAATAATTAATACAATTTTTATCGTCCAACTTCTATGCCTTTAAAATTGATTCAAGTAGTTGTTATTATTGTCATACTTTAATTTATTTCCTAGTGATGATAAATGTCATGAAGATGAAGAATGTAATACAGTTGTTAATTTAACACAATGTTCATTGTCATCCTCAAATAATTTAAATACTGAATGTTCATCCTCATCATCGGAATTTCGTGAACCACAATTCCGAAAATGACGTAGAACTTATATTGATAAGAACATTGAAAGAAACCGAATTTGTTCTTCTGAAAGAACAGAAGAAATCCATCAGGCGTTAGCTAAAATGATCGCCATGAATCAAATGTCCTTATCCTTTTGTTTTATTTCCGGATTTAAACAATTTATGAGCATAGTTAAACCAAATTATATAATTTGTAAGGGAAGTGCTATCAAACACACTCCAGGATTAAAATTGTCGGTTGAAGATATAATAATAAAGAATTAAATTATGCCAGGAGTGTAAGTGGCACATCTGACTGTTGGTCATCAATAGCTAAAGAATCATAACAGTTACTGCACATTTTATTGTAGACCAGTGGTGCCCAAAATCATACACCCTGATCACTCACAAATTAGACGATTGTCATACAGCTTCAAATCTTTCAAAAAATAATGTCAGTAGTTACTGATAATGCAAAGAATGTGTTGAATGCAGTTAATTTACTAGATAATATCACAGAAAAGAATGATCTAGTATGTGCCGCACATAGTTTACAACTGGCTGTCAACAATGCCCTAAAATATGATCAAATATAAAATTTAATTCAAGTATGTAGTAAAATTGTTTGTCATTTTAAGCATTCAAATTTAGCTATTTAATATTTAAAATACAAGCAAGAACAACTAGGTTTGACAACAGAAAGCTTGATTCAAAGCTGTAAAACTAGATGGAATTCTATATTTATGATGCTTGATCGACTTTTTAAAAGTAGGTGCCCAATATCAAATGTTCTTGCTAATCGTTCAATGACTACAGCAGCGATGACACACAAATTTGAAGTGACAGAGCACCAATGGACAGATGTAGAAACGTTAATAAAATTGCTTAAACCTCTACAAATTATGACCACTGTTTTTTTTGAGAAAAATATTGTTCGAGTTCAATGGTTAGGCCTCTTCTTAGGCCAGTTATACAAAAACATTTAAAGCATAATATAAGAGATGATGAAATATCTGAACCACTGTAATAAGGGAACTTTCAGATCGTTTTAAATTACTGTGGTGTCATTCTAGGCAAATAGCATCTTTTCTCGACCCAAGGTTCTTAGAACATGAAACGGTTAAATCAAGAGAGGAAATTCGGACACGGGTTAAAAATTTGATCAACGAAATGGCTGAAATTAATTGCGATGTGCAATTTGAAACACCTGTAACTAAACATCACGGTGCTCTTGAATTTCTGTTTTGCGATGAAGTAAACTGTAATACATCTGATTCTAACATTCAGTATCAACATTACTTGGCAGAACCACAGTTGAATTTTGATTTATTTTGATGCACTAGAATGGTGGAAGACACTTGCAACAGAATATCCACTAAATGTTGCTTTGGCAAGGAAATATTTAGGGATACCAACAACATCAGTAAGTTCTGAAAGATGTTTCTCAACCTCTAGAAACATAGCGACGGCCAAGAGAAGTTGTTTGGCGCCCAAGACGGTAAACATGCTGATTTTTCTTTATCAAAACAAACAATTATTATAGCTTCCTAGATAGTGAGTGATTGATTTGTAATTTTTTGCACTATATTATGCGTTACTATATAGTACACACTGCTTGTTAATTAATCTTATATTGTTATTATTATTTTGTATTTATTTTATACTATATAGTATATTATTATTGTTATTATCATTATCGTGTGAATTAATTAATTCACTGATATATATATATATATATATATATATATATATATATATATATATATATTATATACCTATTATATACCTATACATGTTTATTGTTATTTTGTTATTAATAATATTAGGCCATACAACTTTTTTTGGGAAAAAACGATATTTAAAATATTTAAATATTATAATGTACGAAAATGCAAATAAATAAATAAATTCTGTATTATTTGTTATACCTAATTTTCATTATCAATTACTCGAACATAACAAAAATTACACACACAAATGTGATAACGACTTATACTAGGGGGTAGCGAACACAATATAATATGATATAATAATATAATATATATATAACTAGCTGACCCGGCAAACGTTGTTTTGCCATATAAATAATTTCCTAGTAATTTATAGTGTAGACAAAAAATAGCTTACTTATTGGAAGTATGTATGTATGTTAGAATGTGTATATTGTATGTATGTAAGAATGTGGTATATGCGTGAAATAAGCATGGAGCGCTGTGAACGATGAGGGAATATAAAAATAACAAAAGGCAAACATTATTTTTAAGTTATTATAATTTATTCCGTAAAATTATATATCATTAATTAAACAATTACGACAGTAACACTATTAAACAATATCAATCTCTTAATGCTATAGCGTGAACAATATTTTTTGTTAGTCCATCATTAGCTAACACTAACAAACTGGATGGTTTACCCACTCGAGAGCATGCCACGTATAATTGTCCGTGTGAAAAACATGGTGTTCTCAAATCTAATCCACAAACAGACATCGTTTGACCTTGGGATTTGTTGATAGGCATTGCAAATGCCAATCTAATCGGAAACTGAATACGTTTGAATTGAATTGGCACATTATTAGTTATAATAGGAATCCGTGGTATGAGTATATTTTCACCTCTGAACTTGCCATTTAAAATCCTGGCTTCGATCACGTATTTCATTAATTTTTGAATGACTAATCGCGTACCGTTGCACAACCGGGGCGGGTTCAAATTACGAAGCATGATAATTGGAGATCCAACCTTTAATTGTAAATTATGCGGTGGCATGCCTGGCAAATCCAGTGAGTTCAAAAACTCTGTGGGAAAGTTTACTGCTTCGCTGTCGTTGCAAACCGTATCAATAGATTTATATGATACCAAGTTCTCTGGCAACAACATCTGTATCTTCAGATTTATATTGTCAACGTCTACATTTTTTGCCGCTAAAATCGCTCTTTCTGCAAGCCACTCATGATTTATGTACCGTGTGTGTACATCGGGAAATATTTGTTCAATGAGAGTATCTTGCGAATCAGCGATTGTGCAGAAATCGGTCGGTAATTTTACGTTTCTAGTTTCATCTATAGCAACTTTTCCATCACCGATATCTAAGAGTTGTTTTGAAAATGTTTCAGCGGATGGATCTTGAAGCATTTGAACGCGTTGTATCTATTATTTTTTTTTTTTTTTATATATATAACGAATACCTTAGCAACCATTTATAAACAATTATTTCTACCGTAAATTATCAAAATCCCTGTTTGAGCACTTCTTTAATTTTTTTCTGGACAACCCTTATCACTTAGGGGTATGAAAAATAGATGTTAGCCGATTCTCATACCTACTGAATATGCACAAAAAATTTCATCAAAATCTGTCAAGCCATTTCGGAGGAGTATGGCAACGAAAACTGTGACACGAGAATTTTATATATTAGATATAATACAATATATTATAAATGTATAATAATATTATTGAGTTCAGAGAGTTAAGAAATCGTTAAGTCAGAACTGCAAAGTAGTGAAATACAATTGTATTTAAGTTGTAATTATTTGAGTATCTTTGCTAACGGGTATTAAAAACACGGGTATACACTGGCATTTTTCTTACACCGGCTTTAACCCCGTTTTGTGTAAAAACACGGGTACCCATGTAGTTCATTACACGTGTAATCGAGATCTCTAGACCAAATGCATTCTTTAATCTGGGTGTTGGCTCCTGTTAGCGGTTGATAAAATTTTTAGAATGATTTAGAGTCAAGTGATTATAGCCTTTATTTTGTAAAACTTTATAGGGTTTTATTTCATCTGACATGATTGTTGTTCCTAGAAGTATTTCTTTTTCAATTATTAGAATAAGTGTAGCTCTATCTCGATGTTCAACAACAATAAAACGTTTCAAAACCCCCAGGTCCTTCTACTCATTTTCCATAGTACCTATTCCCGTTATTCGTCTGTTCAATTTGCACCCCAGTAGATAATCCTACCTCTTTTATATTTCCTTAAAAGGACTTCACGCCCGCATGCATGACAATATTTTGGAGGGCAATACGGTGAGTTATAAAAAAAAAAATTGTATTTTGAAAAGGTATGTTAAAAATGTTGAAATTTTTTTATATCTCTAAACGATATAATGAACGTTTAGAGATATATTGGGTACAATGGAAAAAACGCAACTACTTGCACTCTGAAAAATTGTCTCAATTCAATTTTATTAAAGGTATTTTTACTCTAGAACCACAATTGAGCGATTTATACCCAGACTGCATAAACGCGTTTCGTCTATATCGTACGTGTGTAAGACGGAGACAACATATGCGGTGTGACTTCCTCTTAAATAATATATATTAATAAATAATATAATAAATTAATAAATATAGGTATTAATCATGATATATTAATTATAATAATTATAATTATAGATCACCATCTACACCTAGTATAATATGATAAATCCATTGCAACATGAATGCCACTAAATCTAAATGATTTACCTATATTTATTTTATAAATATTCGAATTATTAGATAATATATTTTGATTATTATAATTATTATAAATTGCAAGTTTTATTGTTATACTAGTTGAATAATGACCGGTTATATCACATCTTAATATATAAGGAGTAATTTTATTTGTTATAATTTCAATGTTATTAACGAATATGTGGTCAATATAAGTTTGAGAATAATGACTCTAGTGTTATTATTAATAGATAATCATTACTTATTTTCGAGTGTTTCATAATATCGATATTAATGTCTCCACAGAAAATATTTACGTTTTTCCCACTCAAACAAGATAAGATAAATTCTAAATAATTGATAAAAATATCTTTATTATCATTGGGAAATCTATAAATACAAAATAGAAAGAATAAATCATTATTTATCTTAAGAGGACGTGATACCTGCATGTGTTGTATGAGTAGGTATAACACAACGAGTTATGAGTATTTTAAAATATACATACAATTTACAATTTTTAAATACTCATAACTCACTTTAAAATTAAAATGCCTAGATAATTAGATAATAATCTTACCTTTAGATTTACCATTTGGTACAAGCACGGATGTGGCAATTTCTCATGTAGTTCGACGTTTCAGTTCTGTTGCTTTCCAGTAGTATCTGCTTTGAATCGCCCGATAAATTTCCTTCCATCCTGGTTTTTTTACCAACGGTTGATTGTGGTATTTCCATAGTATGTGGTTCGCTGTTGACCTGTTTATTACCACTGGGGTTTCCACCTTTGTTTTTTCTTGCATAGGATGCCATAATCCATTTGGTATATTTGGATTTTCCCCCTAGTGTTTGTGTTTTGGTTATGTGATTGTAACCCTGCGATGATCTGTTTTATTTGCTCATCGGTTTGTTACCATTCCTTGATTTGCTCTAGAGCAATGTGGGTTTCCCTTCTAGATCCCTCCGGTTATACATTGCGTGTTTCGTGGGATTTCCCGTCCTGTCAGGGGCTCGATTAGGTAATTTTCCAACATTTCCTCGTCGACTGTTTGCCACTCTGAGGGATACCTTGATAACGCTTCTGCAGCTTCATTTTCTGTCCCTGAGGTGTGTATTACTGTGTAGTTGTAGGGTTCTAATTGCATTGCCCGGTGTAGTAGTTTCTTATTGTTGTGTTTTGCTGTTTCCAGCCACTTCAGGGCCACATTGTCCGTTAGGAGTTCAAAGTGCCCTGATTGGTCCATGTATGGTTTGTATTTGTCTACAGCCCATATTATCGTAAGGCATTCCATCTCTACTGCTAGGTTGTTGGATTGTGCCGGGTTCAATTTTTGATGTGCATGGCTGATTATTTTTCTGTTTATTTGCGATTCTCCCCTTTGAAATAGTACGGTCCCCACTCCGATTTCGCTTGCGTCTGTTTGTAAACAGAAATACTTCGTGTAGTCTGGTGGGGATAACCTCGGTGCTGTGGTTACTGCTTCCATGAGTTTACCAAAGGTATCTTCCTCTATTGTGGTCCATTTCTATCTGTTACCTTTGGTGAGCAGATTCATTAGGGGTGTTGCGAATTCTGAATATATTTTTACGAATTGGTTGTACCATCCGCAGATTCCTAGGAAACGTTGTATGTCCTTTGCATTTTTGGATATTGGGAATTTTGCTATGAATTCCAACTTGTCGATTTCTTTATTTGTCCCATCCCCGTCTACTACGTGTCCTATAAAGTGGATTTTTACTAATCCTAATTTGCTTTTTTTCGTTTGACACGCTAGTGGCTAGTCCATAGCGTTGTAGTCGTTCCAGTAATTTTTGTAGGTGTCCCAGGTGTTCTTCCATAGTTTTGGAGATTATCGCGGGTACTCCCTTTAGGCCGACTGGCATTACTTTGAACTGGTATAGCCCCCTTAGGTGTACGAAACGCTGTTAGTGGCTGGGCTTTGGGTGTTAGGCTTACTTGCCAGTGACCCGATTTTAAATCTAAAGTGATTTAAGACCTTTAAATAATTCAGACCTGACTCTGAATACCCACATAAGTTGTCGTTTTCGTGTACGCTGAATTTTTCCCGTGTTTCATACGAGCTGTTCATATCGACATTGTGTCTGTTTTCTGTCCGACTTTTGACGTCTTCTTTTGTTGTAACCGAAAATAGTAATTGTTCTACGGCTATACGGTTTTTGGCGGTGGTTATGTGGTCTTTGTTTTGTTGTTTTGATTTTTGATTTTTATTTTCTTTCCAGTGGGTTTTCCCCGACAACGTCGACCGTTTTCCCGTTTCCTGTCTTCTTGGTGTTCCGAAATTCGGATGATTTATCAGGAGTCTGCGGTTTTTCCGGTTCGGGATTTTCCCACTGGGTTTACCCTCTCCTCTGAAATTGGTTTCCCACAGTATATGTTGCTTCTTTAAGCTCCATGAATTTCTTCGATTTTTGCATCCGAATTAAAATTTGATGTTCTGATCGCATCAGTTCGATGATGGTCTCAACTGCATTTTCTTCGTCCATTCCCGTGTTCAGTCTAAGGAATCATTGTATTTTTTGTAACACAAAATCCCCCGTTGGTTGTCCAGTTGGTTGCTTCCACCCCATCAGTTCTATGTGGAGCTTTGCTCTAATTTGACATTCGTTAAACTTATTCGTAAATTCTTTGTAGAATTCTTCCCACGTGGAGTTGCTTTCTCTTATCCTATCACGAAAAACTATGATTTTAACACTTTCTCCCAAACACTGTCCAGATCGATAAAAACAATAAATAACTGTTATGTACCATTCCTTTCACATTTGGTAACAGGTTTATTATTTAAATATAAAAAAGTTCTTACAAAGGAATATAAATATAATAATATATTACCAGTTATTTATATGTAAAAATATAAAAATGAATATTACAAAACTAAATCGTAAGACATTAAAAGTTACAATATTAAAAAATTATAAAAGTAAAAACAAATTTATTATTAAAACATCATTTTCACCAAATACAATAATCTATATTACTATCACGGACTAAGAATAACAGAATTACCAGTTTGATTATAAAGTAGATAATTGAATGATTTTTAATTTTCATCATTCTTAAATCAAATAATTTTTTTCCTAAAGAAAATCATAACTCGAGAAATTTACAAAATATATGGTTTGTAATTAACTTTTGTGCCACCATAGCTGTAACTAATGGCCACAGATGCCGGGTTGTTTATTTAAGATCAATAAAAAAAAAAAGCGATATTTCTTATTATAAATGGTGGCCACCCTGTTGGTTCACTATCACCTATTTTATAATCAATATAACCAAAAGGTTTTATGTTACTTAACGAGACGTTACCGATTCGCGAAATTAATTAAATAAAAATTATGTATACTTTTTCTCTTTGTATTAAGTAAAAATAAAAATTGCGAATTTTACCCCGAACAATGGGTACTAGTCCAAAGTAGCATTTATTTGCCACTACCAGTCTGAGTCTTATTTCTTCGTTGCTGTCAGCATTCTCATTAATATTTACCCCTAAGTATTTGAAGTTGGCCACCCTTTCAATGTTACAATTATTTACTTCCAAATGTCTTATTTCTTGGTTATGTCTAGTAACTATCATGTACTTTGTTCTTTCTTCATTCACCATTAATCCGATTTTTTCACCTTCTATCAGTTTACTAGTAGTTCTCTTAAGGTCTTCCTCACTCTCTGCCATTATTATAACATCGTCTTCGTACCTTGTCACTACCAGTTGCTGGCCATTTCCCATTTTGATTCCCGTTGGTCCAGCCAAAGTTTCTCTCATTGCTGATTCCAGCGCTATATTAAAAATTGCTAGTGTCTTAAGCCTGTCCTTAACTCAAATTCTTCTGATTTTCCCCCCATACTTGACTGCATTTTGATCGTTCAATATTTTGTTCAACAGTGTCACATTCTTCTGCTACTACATCTCTTCTAGGTTGATTCAAGAGTGTCTGAAACATCATTCAGCCTTTGCTATTTTGTAATTTTCTGTTGACAGTCCCATCCTCCATTCTTATTATTGTATGTCTGGTTTAAAACTTCTTCTCACCTCGTTGGTCTTTTCGAAGAATATCCTTGTGTTATTTTTTCTATTATCCTTTATTTGCTTCACTTTTCCTTTTTCCCATAATCTTTTTTTCATCCTAATTATTCTGTTTGCCCCTTTTTGTCTTATGGCTAACATTCTTTTGTTCTCCTCTGTTGGGTCTTATACCACTCTTAAACGCGTTTTATCTCTATCTGCAATAGCTTCCTTACATTGTTCATTAAACCATGATTTTCTTTTTATCCTTGGTTCATGGCTCAAAATTTTAATTAAATATACTGATCATATTACATTTGATTCACTCTAATTTTATTTTTATTTTCTTATCTGTCTACTAATAAAATATTTAATGTTTGTGTTATTTAATCTAAACTAAAGAACTTTGTCATTGTTGTCATTATTTTATGTGATCAATATTTGCTAAAATATTGTTTGTCACAGTATTACACACACAATTTTATAAGTTATGCACTGATCTAGTTTAATATTATGTATTTTGCTCAAACACATGATTAAATTTAATATAAATATGTTAATTGATTATACAACAAAAAATCTACCGTACATTATATACATAATTATCAAACTCGCCTAGTAGTTATCTGATTTTATGTATTTTATTTTATCATTATTATTATTTTGTGTTCATTATTTTCTTATATGTTTTTTTGCCATAGTATTAAAAACATAATTTAAAAAGCTATGCAATGAACTAATTCAATATATTGTCTGACTCATGATTAAATATTATATAGATAATATGCTTAAATAACAAAAATTATCAAACTTTCCCATTACAATCTACATTATATTAATATTTGAAATAATTTTTATTTTTAGAGTTAAATGTGAATTTAAAGAAGAAATAAACACTACTAAAACCAAAATAAAAATTGAAAAGGATATGAACGACAGTTCTATGTTTGAAGGATCAGTTAAAAACGAATACCACTATTCGGAACTAAATACTCTAATGAATTTAGACAATACATCGAACTTAAGGAAAACATTTTCTAATTCAAGTGATTTTCAAGTCAATAAAAAAATTCAAACTCATCATATCAAACAAAAATGCAATATCTCTGATAAATTAATTACCCCAAAAGCACATTTCACAAAACATTCTAAAATTCTAATTAGTACAAGCAAAAAAACGTTTGATTGCGACTATTGTAAAAAGTCATATAATACGAAATCAGATCTGATTACACACATATTGTGTTGTACGGAAGGAAAGATCTATAAATCGGATATTTGTAATAAAGAGGATTCTCAAGCAAGAAATTTAGAAATGAATATAAAGAACCATACTGGATTTAAGTCATTTAAATGTAATGTCTGTGATAAAAGGTTTACTGTGAAATCACATTTATCAAGGCATTCAAGAACACATACTGGAGATAAGCCAAATAAATGTGATATCTGTGGTAAAAGGTTTTCTCAAACAGGAAATTTAAAAATCCATAAAATGACACATACTGGAAGTAAGCCATATAAATGTGATATCTGTGATAAAGGGTTTTCTCAAACAGGAAATTTAAAAATCCATAAAATGACTCATACCGGAGATAAGCGGTATGAATGTGATCTCTGTAATAAAAGGTTTTTAACAAAATCAAGGTTAATAATACATTTAAAGACTCATACTGGAAGTAAGCCATATAAATGTGATATCTGTGATAAAAGGTTTTCTCAAAAAGGATATTTAGAAATCCATACAATGACTCATACCGGAGATAAGCCACATAAATGTGATATCTGTGATAAAGGGTTTTCTCAAACAGGAAATTTAAAAATCCATAAAATGACACATATTGGAAGTAAGCCATATAAATGTAATATCTGTGATAAAAGATATTCTCAAGCAGGAAGTTTAAAAATCCATAAAATAACTCATACCGGAGATAAGCGGTATGAATGTGATATCTGTAATAAAAGGTTTTTAACAAAATCAAGTTTAATAATGCATTTAAGGACTCATACTGGAAGTAAGCCATATAAATGTGATATCTGTGATAAAAGGTTTTCTCAAAAAGGATATTTAGAAATCCATAAAATGACTCATACCGGAGATAAGCCACATAAATGTGATATCTGTGATAAAGGGTTTTCTCAAACAGGAAATTTAAAAATCCATAAAATGATACATATTGGAAGTAAGCCATATAAATGTGATATCTGTGATAAAAGATATTCTCAAGCAGGAAGTTTAAAAATCCATAAAATAACTCATACCGGAGATAAGCGGTATGAATGTGATATCTGTAATAAAAGGTTTTTAACAAAATCAAATTTAATAATACATTCAAGGACTCATACTGGAAGTAAGCCGTATAAATGTGATATCTGTGATAAAAGGTTTTCTCAAACAGGAAATTTAAAAAACCATAAAATGACTCATACTGGAAGTAAGCCATATAAATGTGATATCTGTGATAAATTGTTTTCTCAAACAGGAAATTTAAAAAACCATAAAATGACTCATACCGGAGATAAGCGGTACGAATGTGATATCTGTAATAAAAGGTTTTTAACAAAATCAAGTTCAATAATACATTTAAGGACTCATACTGGAAGTAAACCATATAAATGTGATATCTGTGATAAAAGGTTTTCTCAAAAAGGATATTTAAAAATCCATAAAATGACTCATACCGGAAGGCAGCCATATAAATGTGATATTTGTATTAAAAGGTTTCTTCGAAAAGTAGATTTGAAAAAGCATATCAAGATACATACTGGAGATAAACGATATAAATGTGATCTGTTTCAACACAATCAAATTTAATAACACATTCAAGGAAACATACTGGAAGTAGGCCATATAAATCTGTGTTAAAAGGTTTTCTACACAATCAAGTTTAACAACATATTTAATGACACATACTGGAGATAAGCCACATAAATGTGATGTTTGTGTAAAGAGGTGTTCTCAAGCAGGAAATTTAAAAATCCATGCAAGGAAATATACCATTGAGTCTATTAAAGTTCAAAATGTTTTGGTAATACCATAAACTAATCATTTGTTTTGTATTTAAAAGAATATATTATTACAAAAATCACTTTACTTTTATATTATCAATTTATGTATATTTTGTTCCTTTGGTAATTTACAATTATTTTGCTATTTTCTTTCCATTAGCAGGTTTTTTCCACTATTTATTTTAGTATTTTAATTCCTTTTTATAATTATGTTGAAAATTAATATAATTAAAAAAAATATTGGAGAATAGTCAGGTTATAACTAATCACTCCACTTTATAGTTGGTTTCGATTGGATCTCAACATTGAGTAAGTTACTGTGTTTGTGTGAATTATAAATTTTAAGTGTTTTAGGATAATCCTAATTTACCGCTGCCCATAGGAAGCTGCACACCTCATTATTCGTGGTTGTCCAAACAGGGTTACCGTTTGCGTGCTAAACATAATTTAATATATTAATTTTGAACATTTACCCGTAAGAGATGTGGCTTGTAATATCCATTGAGACAAATCAGAAAAAGAATCCGCGTCTTACGACGCATAGTTATGGTATAGTGCATGAAAGGGGGGTGGGGAAAGAGTGAGTTGATACATTAAAATAATGTCGGTGAAAAAATGACGACTGACGACGTGAGATATTGGATGTTGTTATATCGGATCGCCTCGCCCGCCGAATGTCCATCATCGCTTCCTTAGCCCATCATGGCGACGGTAGACACTGTGTGCAACATAATTTTCACAAGAGAATAAAATTGGATCAGTCAACTCCATTTAGTAAACTAAATCGTAAGACATCAAAAGTTAAAATATTAATTTAAAAATAATAGAAGATTTTTAATTTTTATCATTCTTAAATCAAATTTTTACTTTCTTGATTTTTAATCAAGTAAGTATAGTAATTGAAATGAAAAAAAGTCTGAATTATAAAAACTTTTAGAATTTGTGTTAAATAGGAAAATAATAAAAATTTATCCCAGTAATGGCGAGTAGATGGGTAATTTAGGTAGCTTTAATATAAAATATTAATGAGAGATTTGATATCACACCCAAGCAGTATAACCACTTAAATCCATAAAAACGTCGGCTTGAACAGTTCCAAAGCGTCTTTACTTTTCTCCTAAACTATGATAGCTACAAAGTTGGTTGACGACTCATTAAAAAGGGATTATCAATTAGGTAGGTCACAGAAAAAGAAGTTATTTTTCTCTAGATTTTCAATTAGCGAGGTAGATATCCAAAATTGGAGAACGGATTTTGTTGTTTGGGATCTTGTTAGATTTGCATTGGCTAGGAGAAGTGCAGAGAAGATTTTCAGAACTTTATCTCCAATTGTTAGTTCACTACCAAGCTGTAAAGCAGAAAAAAAACGGCCAATAAAATGTGTCTTAATTTTTTCCAATATTCTGTAGTGAATTAACTATTTAAGATAAAGTTCTGCAAATCTTCATTGCACTTATCCTAACCAATGTGAATCTAACAAGACCCCAAACAACGAAATTCGCTCTCCAATTTTTTTCGAATTCTTTTTCATTCTCTTCCTTCGACAGATCCTCAGTATTGAGTAACTCTATATCTAATTGGATGAAGTTGAACTTTCTATTTATTTGGGGCAACTCTTCTTGCCTAAATTCTAATAACGACAAGGCCTCAGTCTTCGGATCAAACCTTTTGATGAATTTCAACGTAAGCGTAAGTGTCCCTATGACCACACCACGTTTACGTCTGAGTTCCGACGATACCTTCATCGTGTCTCCGTCTAGCATCATGTCTGTATTTATGACAACATTTATGTTACAGAGGTACTGCTAACTCAATCCTAAATCAAGAGTGCCGAAAAACAATAAGCGGATTCTACAATCTTAATATATATAAATCTCGTGTCACAATGTTTGTCCTCAATGGACTCCTAAACCACTTAACCGATTTTGATGAAATTTTTTACAACGCGTGTAATTTGGTCCAACTTAAAAGATAAACTAATTTAAAAAGGGAGAGGACCAACCCCGGGAGGTGCTCAAACGGGAATTTTGAGATTTCCGATGGAAATTTTTGTTTATAAATGGTTGCCATGGGTTTTTAAGCTATTGCAATATTTGGATCTTTTTGTATTTATTATATATATTTGATAAATAACCTATCAATACCTATTGACAAAAAATAATGATACAAATCAAAAACATTCCCGATTAACCAATAGCAACCGATATAATATAATACACTGGTGGATTTTCCTAACATTTTTTTTTCATATAAACCTTATCCATGAAATACTTTTTCATTTAAAAAAAAATAAAGAAGATCTGATAAGAAGCTCCAGAGATAAGTAGTACAGAGATTTTCATTTCACATTTTAGATTCTGAGTGAAACGATGAATGTATTGATTTTACAATGATGTGTGTTTTTTTTTTTATTTTTATATTTATTTTTTTTGTGTCTGTGTACACGATAAGTAGTCGAAATAATGCTTCGATTTTCGACTTCAGTATCTTGTTCGATTGGAAAGTGAATATCGTTGGTGCATTGGGGAGGTCAAAATTTAAATTTCCCAGTAGTTTTCAAGAGCGCCGGGAAAAACAACATAAAAATTAAGGAAAAACGGGAATTTTTACGCAAAATCGGTTTTCCAAAAAATCGATTTTGGTTTTTGGTGTAACTTTAAAACAAATAACCGTAGATACATGAAATTTTCAGTGGTTGTTTATATTTGCATTTTCTATACACGATAACATTTTCAAAATATTTTGATTTATTTTGAACTGTTTAGGGACATTTTCAGTTTCCAATTTTATTAGTTTTTTTTTTATGAATATCAATAAAAATTTATTTGTTGAGTAAAAATACTTGAAAATTTAATACAAGGCTCCTACTATATTGTTTCAAAGACAGATGAAAAATATTAAAAATCGTTAGTCACAGTTTTTTTTTTTAAGCATTTAAAGTTCAAAAAATGACAAAATATGGAAAAATCACGAAAATTTGCAAATTATTTCGAGTTAGAAATTCATAAAAATTTTTCTTTTTAAATCTAAGATATGAAAATGTAATACAAGATTCCTTATAAGATTTCCTACATTTATCAAAAAAAAAATTCTATAAGAAAGTCAAATTAAATTTTTATGAGCGTTTGAAATTCAAATTTTTACAACATTGGATATTCACTCGATTTGTCATGTAGCGATTTTCTTATTTTGTTGTTATTCAAAAACGAATAACTATAGATACATGAAAATTTCACTGAATGTTTATATTAGCATTTCCTATACACCATAGAATTTTGAAAATATTTTGACTCTTTTTGAGCTGTTTATGGACATTTACAGCTTTCAATTTTTTTTAGTTTTTTTTTCTATAAATATCAATAAAGTTTTATCTGTTGGGCCAAAAAGTGTAAAAATTTAATACAAGGCTCCTGATATATTGTTACAATAACAGTTGAAAAATATTAAAAATACATAGGCACAATTTTTTTTATAAGCATTTAAACATCGAATTTTGACAGAATTTTTCAAAATCTCGAAAATTATTAACCATCGTAATTAATAAATTCTAAAATGTTCAGTTTTTATAGCTAAGGATTGAAAATTAAAAAAAAAGATTCTCATAAATAGGTCATACCGTAGCCAAAAAATCTAAAAAATATATGAGCACAGATATTTTTTACAGACATTTTAAGTTCAAATTTGGGACGAAATTACATATTAAAAAACCAAGCATACCTATTTTAGTTATTTTGTTGTGAGTGTATAATACTATTCGTGGGTACTTGAAACTTCTAAAGTACACTATATTATATATCAATGATAGTATCAGCCATCAGGGTTTGTTATTGATGTATAACGTGTTATAAGTACCTAGTTTATATTGTGATATGATTAATTTGGAATTTATTATAGGTCAATTTTTTTTTAATACCATAGATATGTATATAATATGTCTTAAACCTAGACTGACATACCGTCTTCGCTCAGAATCGTTTTTCTTATACAATGATATTGTATCATTGAATTCAAATTTAATACCATCCATTATACAGTGACCCACTTGTAACCTACTGTACAGCAGAGCGACATCCACTTCCCCACCTTTTTATAGTTAGATATTATATTACAATCTTTCTTTACATATAAAAATGGAGACAAAAAATTTGAAATGGCATCAGTTGAGAACGGCTGGGCCGATTTTGCTCAAATTTTTTTTAAATGATAGAGAATGTCGGTGAGCGGGTTTATAGCATAAATTATGGACCTAACTCATGTTAGTTAGAGATTTAGAGACAAAAACTGAGTTACACCGGTGGCGCCCTCTAGCGGATAAAAATATAAATATAATATAAATAATAATAAAAATCGAAAAAAAAATATATTTTTATATTCTGGTTGATATACATTTTTTATTATAGACACTTATAACTTTAGAGTAAACAAATATAATAGTTGGCACATTATTCATTTTACTTTGAAACATTATCGTTTTATGTTTTCTATGAACTTTTTCAATCAAAAACGACTATTGTTTTTTGGAGAGAATTTTTATGCTTGAATCATGCCTCCTATGAGAAGAACAAACATTGGACGGCGTACACGTAATGCAAGTCACATTTTAAAATAATATAATATCTTCTTATTTATTTTATCCAATTAAATAGATAACAATACAACTAAATAACAAACTTTGAATATAAACAAATGAATAACAATCTTAAAAAAACAATATTTTTTTATTAAAATTAAAAATAAAGAAAAACTTATGTACCTAATTTTATTGAATCAGTCTTTGATTTACAAATTATAAGCATATGATATGTGTTTACATAAGAGGATGAATAATGTACAACAAAACTATTTTTGTCAAAAATGTAACTTGGATCCTTTTCAACAAATCACCATTCAAATATACGTCATTGAGATAGCACATCTATATATATAAAACTTAAATCAAGCAAAAGAGGAAATCTTTGTTACGGTTTAATATATGAATGTGAAAATGAAAACCTTTGAGTGATATGTTCTCGGAAACTACTGAACTGATCGTTATGATTTTTTTTTTAAATTGAAGAGCTCATTGCGGAGAAATTGTCGATTGCAGAAATTTATGGCTTTTGATCGATTCTCTAACTTTAAAAACAAAGGAGTTATCAATTATTATAAATTTTCATAAAATTCAGATTGAAATTTTTGTTTATAAATGGTTGCCATGAGCGACGTCTTATAAAATGATTCGTTATAGAAATTTTAATACAGAATTATAGTTAATCGTTTTAAGTCGTTGCCACGAGCACAAACAAACTATTTATTATAATATAATACATCGACTATTTGTTATTGAACATTATTCAATCAGTATCTATTATTATTATGCGTCTATAGCAATGATGGGTTTATAAGCCATATAGTAGTAATAATAATAATAATAATAATAATAATAATAATAAAAAAAAAACTATTTACTTTACTTTTTAAATATAAATTATAATATTATAATATCCAACTATAAAAATGTGAAATGAAAATCCCTGTACGGGCTGAACTCTGGAACTACTTATCAGATCTTCTTGATTTTTTTTTTAAACGAAAGAGTATTTCACGAAGAAGGTTTATATGAAAGAAAATTTTAGGAAAATCCACCGGTGTATAATATATTGGTTATTGCTATTGGTTAATCGGCCATGTTTGTTACCTAGGTAGATTGCCCACCTGATAATGTAGGTACTGCTGCGAATCAGAATTTTTATTCAGGGTGACAGAAAATTTAAGATAAATTTTTAACACTATGCACCAAATATTAAATAATGAATTGAACATCGTTTGAGTCATATAAAGTTGGTACATTTAACGGGCAACGAAGTGCACGGGATCAGCTAGTTTATATTTAAAAAGTAAAGCAAATAGTTTTTTTTTTTTATTATTTTTATTATTGCAATAGCTTAAAAACCCATAACAACCATTTATAAACAAAAATTTCCATCGGAAATCTCAAAATTCCCGTTTGAGCACCTCCCGGGGTTGTTCCTCTCCCTTGTTAAATTAGCCTATCTTTTAAGTTTGACCAAATTACACGCGGTGTAAAAAATTTCATCAAAATCGGTTAAGTGGTTTAGGAGTCCATTGAGGACAAACATTGTGACACGAGATTTATATATATTAAGATAATAAATACAAAAAGATCCAATAAGTAGTTCCAGAGTCTGTATAGTTATAGTCCGTGTATTTATATAGTTATATATATATATATAAATTAATGTTTGTGGGTAGATTAGACGTCTGGTGTTACATGCGGCCCTTCAGGGATCCAAAAGCTGGTGTACTTTGTTAAATAATAATAGTCAATTAGTATAGTAATCAAATGTATTATATTAAACCAGACAAAACAAGCAGAATAATAGTGTTGATTGTAGTGAATTTGTAGCTCGTTCCGAAGTTGATAATCTCCGTGTAAGTCGTGTGTGATGGCTGGGCGGCTAAGCGAGTCGTGTGTTGTTCACGTCTCTGGATACATCTACTTTGGCTGTCTCGCTGTCCCCTATATATATGGTGGCGGCGTCCTTTGAAAGTGAGCGGCGCGTGTACAGTCGTCCTTGATATGGACCTCACGATTATGAAAGTGGTATTCGTAGTCGAAAACACTTTTGGGTGTGGTCGCATTCCTGGTTGTTATTATGAGCAAATATATGATATTGCGTAATCCCATTACACCTCCCTACCAAAAAAAAGATTGTTAACCTTTAAGGGTTAAGAATCTTTAACATCGTTAATTAATAGTTTACAATGGCTGAATTACATTGTTTACATTGACATTTAAATTTTGTATACAGTTAACAATTTGATTATAGTATTACATTTGATTACAATAATGTGAGCATTTTACAATTTTTAATGTCATCATTATTATTATTATTGTTTTTTTTTTTTTCTTCTTTTATTCATATTACAATTTTAATTGTGGTTAGTAAAATAAATTAATACATGATTTAATTAAACAAATAGTGTTAATAAAAATGATTAATAATCTTTAATAAAATAATATAGGTACCTGAAATTATAACATTATAAGCGTTACGTAAGTATACAATTTAAGTATTTCCCCTTTTATAATAATAATATTTATCTTCCACCTATATACTAATTTATGTGAATAATTGTTAAATTTGTCACAGACATATGCAACTATGGTTCTATTCAAGGTAATTCATCATGTAAGTTGGATCTCTAGTGTTTTCTATTATTTTTACTAATTGTTTGCATTCTCCATTACAATGATCGTCTATGAAAAGTTCAAGGCTTCTAGTTATTTTATTTAAAGTTTTATGATCGTAGTGGTTATTTATTTTCTTGTTTGCCTTTAATATATGCCAATTAAAGCATACGGATTGTAACTTATTTTCTTTAACGTTATAAATATGTACTTCTGTTTTTAAAATTGTTTTTAGCTCCTCAATGAATCTAAAATATATAATAATATTAATTTATGTATTTGTTTTCATTATTTAATTTATTTTGTGTTATATTTATTTATTAACTAATAATTATTATTTATTTTGCCTTAAAATTCCTTTTATATTTTTTTGCTAATTTATATAATTTAATGGGCTTTATTTTTGTTACTATGTAATTGAATAGGCATTTCGTTAAAATTACGTCTGCAACTGGATCGTGACAATGTGTAATATTATGATTAATATCGCATGCTAGTTCATGAGCTTCTGATAGTCCTAACATTCTACCATTTTTATTAAATTTACCTAAATAACCTGAATATAAAACTTCCTTAGTCTCTAGATTTGATAATTCTAATATAAATTCGTCATTATTCCTAACGCTAATTGCCGATATGTTTAAATATGCTAAAATTCCTGTTAATCTTAAACGCTTAATTATCGTGATATCTGACGTTCCGTTCCAAAATACTATTAGTGGCTCCCTATCGTTTATGTGCAAATATCTTTGCAAGTATACCGTAGACAAGGTTGATTCCCCCTGCCGACTTACACTATTGTATAACTGTTCCAGCAATGGTTCAATCACTCTTGCCTTTTTCCCTCGGAATACTCGTTTGATATTCTGCACTGTTTTCTTTAGGTCGCATCGGCGGAATCTTCTTAACTTATCATCCTTTGTAAGTATAAGAGGACTCCCCTCCAATTTCTTGGGTTGGTATTTTTCTAAACTATTCGATATCGCGCCGGATACCAGTATCGTTTCGTTCTTACTGACGGTAAAGAACTCGAAATCCATTATAAAAAAGCGTACCTGTGAGCTAAAATAAAATAATTATTTTTTTTATAAAAAAAAACTTAAATTGGTTTTTTAGTATTTATTGCTATGTATATGATATATGATATATGATACATGATATATGATATTTGATATATGATATATGTTTCCTGAGGTTATTCTTCGAAAATCGTTTCAATTATGTCGCGTCTTCGGATTAGTTGTTCTATAAGTAAACCCAACTCTACACACATTGGTCGATTATGATTTGGTCTTAAGATAACTGTGCGTACAAAATCATTAACATGGATCATGACCCGTGCTAAGAAATTCGGCCTGAAAGGTATGGTCATATTACTATTCGCCCTTCTTATATGTTCTGGGAAGCAATGTAATCTGACTACTTCCCCTTGCGTTATTTGTGTATGACTGGTTGATTCAATTAATTCGTTTTTTAATTCTCTGATAAACTCAAATGTTTGTAGTTGCCTTCGAACGGTTCGTGCTACAGGTGGTATGTTCTCACCCATTTTGTACTTAAAATTTTTACGTTTGTTTTTATATATATTTTTTTGTTTTCTTCTTAATTTCTGAAATAGTTAAGAGTTATTGTTATATAAGTATTATTTAGAATATTATTTACGTATATGTATATATTATTATATTTTTTTTTTATGCACGTAATATTATTTTATTTTAATTATAGAATATTATTTTACGTATTATTTCCTTATGCACGTATTATATTCTATTATTATTTTTATTTTATATTTTTTTTTTTTGTTTAATTTATTTATCGAATATGTTCTTCATTGTAAATTTGGTGTTGAATATAATATTGATCTAATATTTCTGCGATTTTTAAACACATTGAATTATAGGCTGGTTCGCGGTTACATCTAGTGCAAAAGAAGGCTGTTAACGGACCCATAACGGTTTCAAGTTCAGTTTCATTAAAAGGTATTTGCATATTATTATTTGCGTCTATTACGTGTTGTCTAAAACAACGTACATATACTGTGTTCCTTAGTACCAATTGATCATGTGTATCATTTAGTAACCTATCCCTTAGTTCCTTATAGAAAACGTTAGGCTCAGGCATTGGTGTGGGTTCGCTCATGTTTATGTATTTTATTATATTTATTTTGAAATCCCTCTTGATTGTTTCCTGAAACATAATTATATATATAGTATTTCTTTAATAGTTTACATATACCTGGCTCTTATTTATTTATTAAATTAATTGTTTGCCTCTAATTTAATTATTATTATTTCTATATTATTACTATTTTTCCTAACTTACATTTTATTTATTATTTTTTTTTTTTATTTTATTGTTATTATTTTTATTTTATTAATTAATAATTTTTTTTATCTTGGTGAAGGGGGTGGAGTAAAGGGTGTCTCTTCATAATTTCGTATATAGTCATTTCTATTGGGTGCCCTATATCTAACTATTCTGCCGGGAAATTCCATGACTTCTGTGGACCTGATATACTTGCATTTTATCATTATGTAAATTGCTATTATTAGTATAATAGATATTAATGCCAGTACTATTGTTACATATAGTAAATTACTGTGTACAAATTGATGCTTTTGATTTTGTTCTCTTGAAAGTTCTTGATTAATCATTTGTTGTACTTCGTCTAAAGATTTGGATGCATCGTGTAAATCTGTGAATTGCATAGCTAGTCCCTTTTCCCATTTTTCATCTGTTTCGAATTTGTGTATATGTTCGGGTATTTTTTCTAAAATATTACTCATGTTAGTTACAGGTGTAAAGTCTTTATATTTTGTAATTTGGATTTCCTCCGTGGCAGTTAATACTGCGTCCCGTGCAAATACTTGACAACTAATGTCGTTTATAGATATTTCTCCTGCTTCATTTGTTTGTATTATAAATGAGTCTATTAAATTGGCGCAACTTATTGTTAAAGTCTCTTTTCCTGCGTGAATCCATGTATTTTTCCTTTTTAATTTTTGGTATATGCTTCTTTTTAAATTTATTTTCTTTACTGTACATAACTCAGGATTAGCATACGTGTCAGCTTTTATAAAGTTTTGTACTTCGCATGGTTGGCGTTCATTGTTGTCCTGTATAGGTTGTGGTGTATTACATATTTTGTATATTGATGTTTCTTTACATTCGTTTAATTGTTGATCTGTGTATGTAGTAAACCTTTTATAGCCTTTGGTTACAGCAATATTATTATAAGTAATGTCCATCATGTACCATCCACTAGAATTATCTTGGTTATGACGCATTGGTACTGGTGTTAATCTGTATAATGTAAGTTCAGTGTCAATAATCAGTGGTATTACTATATCGAATACTAATCTGTCGTTTGAATAGTAGATTTTTATTTTTGTAATTTTTTGAAATTCATTTATTTCATATCTCTTTGTTCCCATCGGAATACTGTATATTTTCTTTATATTTTGTTCTATTGCTTTTAATGTTGATGCTAGTTCTTGCGGTGTCATAAGACTTGGATGTATCATACCTTCTCTAGCGGCAGTTACTATTTGTCCCAATATTTCTGTTTCGTAGGAATATTGATTAATAATTATTGTATATAAATTATGTATTTCATTTTTCATTAGTAAGTCTAATATATCATTTGTTTTGTTTTGTATTTTTGACATTTTTTCGTTTAGTTTTTGTTCCTTTTCCGTAATATTATTGTATAATTGTTCGGTTTGATTTATTGTGTTACCAATACTTCTTATTGTTGATTTTACTACAGTAGTTTGAGCTGCCATTATGTGTAATATATTAGTTCCTGATTCTTCCGTTTTTTGTATAGCTTCTTGTGTTTTCTTAGTGCACTTGTCATCACATATGCCAAATAACGTATGCATGGTGTTACCTATTATGTTTATTAATCCCCTTTTCTTTCTGTTGTTTTTAATGTCCTCCATAGTACTTCCTAGCGACATATATGTACGTTCTTTCTGTTTAGTTATTTCGTTATATAAGTCTGTAATTACTAATTGATATTTCCCACATAAATCTTGATATTTCTGGTCAGTACATAAATTTGTTATATTTTTTATCTTTTCCCCCAATAGTTCATATTTCGTGTTATATTCTTTTAGTGAGTAAAACATTACAAGATTGTATTGAGCCCCTATTAATCTAACTGGCCCCAACCCTTCATATTGTATACCCCTGCCGACTCCATAAGGCGTATACGAAAAGTACTCTGATGTATTTATTTCGTCAGAGTCAACAATATTGACTAGAAAACTCGTCACCATCACCAATCTAAAAGTACAAAGTATATTTATATTAAACTAACTATCTTATTATAATCTTATAAAATTAATACCATCTTACATAATCTAAAATATCTCTAGCATCATGTAAGAGTTTCATATAGTCTATTAACCGTTTACACAAAGTATTTGTGGGTGTTACCGAATCTGATGACAAATCGTACATAATTAGTGTTATAATTTGCGTAATTTTTGTTATTTCGAGAGTACCAAATGGTTCCTCCATAAAATTATTTGCTGTATTAATATGTCCTATTAGACACCTCGGTGTGTGTTCCGATCCTAAAGTATATGTTTCGTGTATTTCTTGTTCGATTGCCATTCCTAGTTCCTCAATGAATTTTCTTTGTCTGTCCCTAAAATTTAAATTTATGTTTTTATCGTTTTCATTATTATTTTATTTTTTTTTTTTTTTTGCTATTATTTATTGTATATTTTTTTTTTAGTATTATTATTCAAGGAGAACATGGAACCTGATGAAACCCGAACTCGGATTTACGTTATTCGAAACCGTGCGTATATATTTTTTGTTTTGCTTAAGAATTTATTTAATTATTTTTTTTTTAAAATTATTTTTATTAGCTCGAGGGCCGGACATAATTATGGAAATTGAGTGGCCGGAGGGGTTTACCCCTCCGCCGCAACATATTGTATCGAGAATTCTTATATCGGACGATGAAGAAGATGAATCCGATTGATTACATTAGTTTATTAATTTTTCTGAGAATAAATCTTTATATATGTTCGGTTTCTATTCCTAAAATTAATATAATTACTCTAACTTAATATTTGCTATATACTTATTATTATTATTTTTTTATTATTGCTATTTTTTTTTTAATTGACTTGTGCGTCATTATAATATTTTTTTACGTTATTTCTATGTACAGTAATGACCTTGCGGCCTCGCTGTATAGCTACATTCTCGTTCCCTATAACTGCTGTGCCCTCGTACGGTCCTAACCAGATTGGGTCGAGTTTCGTTCTATGATTATTATCTTTTAATAATATTAAATCATTAACGTGTAGTTCTTGTGGATTTTCATTTTTATCATAACGTTCTTTACTTTTTATTTTATTTTTAATTAAATAATCTCTAGCTATCTTATGCGAAATTTGCATATTTTCTTTTAGATCGAATATATAATCATCATAATTGTAACGTGGTTCAGGTTCGGCTTTTAATCTAATCGGTACCTCCAACGTACGTCCATAGACTAATGCGTATGGTTGAAAATTTGTAGAAGTATGTACCGTTGAATTATATACAAAGAATGCAAAGGGTAGTAAATGGTCCCAATTATTTAAATTCTTATCTACATAATGTCTTAAGTACTCGGCTAAGGTCCTATGAGCGCGTTCTACGGGGTTACCCTGCGGTCTGAATGGACTTGTGTTAACCTTTTCTATCTTCAATATTTTACAAACATTTGCAAACGTTTTCGAGAGGAAATTAGTTCCTTGATCCGTGAGTATTGTTTCTGGTATGCCGTGTACACAAACGAAGTGTGTAACAAAGGCTTCCGCAACAGTATTTGCCTTCTGGTCAGGAAGTGGAATTCCTAAAGTGTAACGTGTCAAATCGTCCTCCATCGTTAAAATGTATACATTATTGGACAGTGTAATCGGCAAGGGCCCTACTATATCCATAAATATTTTTTCGAATGGTTTAGACGAAGTGGATGTAATAGCCATTGGTTGTTTTATGTGTCGATTTGATACCTTATTAACCTGACATGACGTACAATTCCTTATATATTTTTTAACATCTTCTTTCATTCCCCTCCATATAAATTGTTGTTTTATACGTTTAGTAGTTTTATTCACACCTAAATGTCCGCCTAGTTTTGAGTCGTGAAATTGTGATAAAATGACTGCTTTTTCTTCTTCACTATATTCTACATTTGCACATATAATTATTTCTATATCTGTTTCGCGAAATATGTATCGCAACATTGACCTTATTTTTTCCCATTCTAAATCATCGTGATCGCCTAGCTTGCCCATGGCTAATTTATTCAAATTGTTTGCCTTACAAAATAATTTTAAATTTATTAACGATATATATATAGTTTCGTAAGTGGCCCTCTGGCGTTCTTTGTTTTTCGTTACTAAGAATATTATAAACCGGTTTTCATGTTTAAAATATGGTGTGTCCCCTATTACTTTACTAGTCGGTAATATTATACCGTTTCCAAATTGTTTTTTTAATTGATAATTTGTTCCTGTTCTGAAATTATATTGCTTGGCAATTTCTGACACTATATTATATTCCTTTGGTGAATCTATTACTGTGCCTATAGTTTCTTTTACATTACTATTTGTGATAATTTGTGTTTCTAATTTTTCGAGAAATTTTTCATATGATTCATTTTTTATTTCCTGTATAGAGTACATGCGTGTGAGCGCATCTACATTTGAATTTAAAACTCCGGGTTTGTAACGTATTTCGTAATCGTACTCCTCTAATTGTATTCTCCATCTAGCTAACTTTGATAATGGATTTTTTAAATTAAAGAGCCACGTTAATGGACGATGGTCACTAAGTATTATAAACTTCCTACCGTATAAATATGGTCGAAACTGTTTAACTCCGAATATTATTGCAAGACATTCTAATTCTGTTGTTGAATAGTTGCTTTCGCTTTTATTTAATGTGCGCGACGCATAACATATTGGCAAATCTTTACCTATTTCTCCTTGAGATAAAATAGCCCCGAGTGCTTTATTACTCGCGTCTGTAGTTAATAAGAAGGTCTTTGTGAAATCCGGATATTTTAAAACTGGTTCTGAGCATAACGCTGCCTTCAAGGTATCGAATGACTTTTGACATTCGTTACTCCATACGAAACTCGTGTCTTTCTTTAATAAATTGGTTAGTGGTTTTGCTATTGCGCTATATGAATTAATGAATTTCCTATAATAACCACTTAATCCTAAAAATGATTTAATGTTTTTTACAGTTGTTGGTATTGGAAATTCTACTACTGCTTTTAATTTACGTTCGTCGGGTTTTATTCCGTCTTTCGTAATAACGTGTCCTAGATATACACATTCTCTTTTTAAGAAGTTGCATTTATCTGGTTGTAATTTTAAGTTGCTTATTCGTAAACGCTCGAAAACTTCTATTAATTTTTCGTTATGATCATATAAATTTTTCCCATATACTATTATATCGTCTAAATATACTAAACATTTTATTCCTATTAAACCTGCCAGAGCTGAATTCATAACTCTTTGGAAAGTTCCGGGACTCGTTTTCATTCCCTGTATCATTCGTTTAAAATGCCAGTGACCTTGGTTAGTCGAAAAGGCTGTTAACTCTCGTGAGTCTTTTTCCATCAAAATTTGGTAAAAACCACTCGATAAATCTAATAGAGAGAATAATTGACTATTTCCTAGTTGATCTAGTATTTCTGTAATATTTGGTAAAGGGTGAAATTCATTTATAGTAGCTTCGTTAAGTGCCCTAAAATCTACTACTACTCTAAACTTTTGTTTGCCTGAATTGTCCATTTTCTTTTGTACTAATAATAGTGGGGAATTCCATGGACTTCTCGATTTCTCGATAATTCCATTTTCTTCCATTTTTTGAATTTGTGAATTTATTTCCTCCTGTTGTGCGTGTGGTAATCTATAAGGTCTACGATAGATAGGGGGCTGATCCTTTTTTAATTTAATAGAATGTGTACCGACATTGGTAAATGTTAAAACATCCCCTTCCAAATGAAATATGTTATTATATCGTTCGCATATTTCGTAAATAGATTGTTTTTCAATTTCGTCCATGTGGTCAGTTATTATTACTTGTTTCAAACGTTCTATTCGTTCATTATGATCATTTGTCGATTCTACATTATATATTTCGTATTCGGTATCAAAAAGTATTTTATTTAAATCAATTTCAGATATATTTTTCGTTTCTTCCGAGATATTCAACATGCTAACTATTGCCCTACCATTATTAACGATTGATACTGTACTACTGCAATATACGTCTTTTACTAGTTCTTGTTTATGTATAAATATTTCTTTGCTTTCTATGAGTGGGTCAGCTATCTGTATTCCTACAATAGTTTCGGTCCGCGGATTTAATTTAATAAAACTGGTTTTGTCGGTCTCCTTGAAATTTGTTAGCGCATGCGAGGTCGTTTGAATAATTAATTTGTTGTTTGCTACATCGACTATTGCGTTATTTTTCGACAAGAAATCGTTTCCTAATATTCCGTCCTTGGGTATTGGAAATCGTGCATTTACGATATGAAATTCTGTTTTAATGTGTTCGCTATTTAATTTAATTAATATTGATATTTTCCCTATGGTTTCTGTAAGACATTCATTTATACCGCGTAGATTTATTTTTTGCGTTTCGTCTACTTCTAGTTCTTCGCGTAAGCAATTTATTTTGAGAATATTTACCTGACTACCTGTATCTATCATTAAATGTAATTGATTTGTTTTTGCGGCATTAGAATCGAATGTTATATGATTATTTTCTAGTTTTGCGAATATGTGAAATATTCGTTCGTCGGTTGTTCCGCGATAATCTGGTTTATCGTGCGAGTACCGCGTACCTCGTTCGACACGTTGGCGTTTCCCGAATTATTTCTACTTTCGTCGTTTCTCTTTTTGTAACATGAATCTACATTATGACCGTTTTTATTGCAATATGAACACGTAACTGGTTGTGCATTATAATTTGTCGGCGGTTGCGTAAAATTATTTCTATTAGGTGGACGGTTGTTATTTCCGTTGCTCGCGTAGTTAGGTCTCGAATTATTTCTACATTGTGATGCAAAATGATTTCCATTGCAGTTATAACATTTTATTGGTGGTCTGTTAATCGGTTGAGAAAAGTTGTTTGCTCGTGGATAATTATTTCGCGCAAAATTATTCGGCCTTACAAAGTTATTTGGTCTTACGTTCCTGTTGTTCCTATTTTCATAATTCGATCTTCGTTGATTATTATTTTGAGAATAACTACTCGAATAATGATTCCTATTTTCCTGTTCTAATCTTAGTTCTACCTGTTCTGACATAGCGATTTGTTTTGCGATTTCAAGAGTTTTAGCATTACGAGATTTTACTATCGTTCTAATCGGTTCTACTAATCCTTTAATAAATACTGCTAAAGTTTGGTCCCTTAATGTTTCATGTATAATTTTTGCTTCTGCTGGGTCTTTGTTTAACGTGCTTACGGTACATAATTGGTAATATAGTTTTTCTACTCTATGGCAATAGTCGTTCACATCCTCATTGTGATTCATTCTAATCGAATTTAATTGAAGTTGTAACGTCGATGCATTGGTTGTTACTTCGAATGCGTCTGTTAAATACGCTTTTATAAATTGCCATTTTGTTACGTTTTTATATTTAATCATTTCTAACGCTCTACCCGTTAATCGTGTAGTAATATATTTTACTAATATTGGTGCGCTAGTTGCGTCGACTAAACCTACTGCCATATCACATGCATTTATGAATTGGTAAATATCGTCTATCCCTGTGCATACTGGAATTAATTTAAAAGCGTCTTCTAATTTTATGGTTATTGCCATTTTTTTAGTACGTGATTTAGATATAGATTCTAACGACTGATGTTCAAAACTATCTGTGACTTTGCTACGTGTGACTACTCCTAATTGTGGACTTGGGGTTTTACTTGTGCTACCTACTAACTTGGTATCTACTATAGTATTTAACTGGGCTTTCTGTTGGGCTTCAAACTGGGCTTGGGCTTCACTCTGGGCTAATAACTGGGCTTCTAACTGGGCTTCTTCTAATACACTAGTGTTATACAATGAATTAGCTACGTTCAAGGGAGATGTATCTTCTTTGTCCATAAATTAACTTAACCACCTATTTAATACGTTAATAATCATAATAATACTCAATAAAATTCAATAATGCCCTATAAATACAATAATAACTTCAATAATATGCCCTCTAATAAATTCAATAAACTTCAATAATACTTCAATAATAAAAATGCCCTCAATAATCAATAAACTTCAATAATAATCAATAATAACTTCAATAATAAATCTTCAAATAATCAATATGCCCTCAATATTTCAATAAACTTCAATAATAATCAATAAAATATGCCCTCAATAAAATTTAAAACGGTTTACACCATTACACTTATAATCAACTACCTAGATTTATCTTAATATGTCTTAATTATGTTGCATACGTCTATGTAACAAATTTAAATAACTATTCACTCACAATAATGCTGTGTTCATGGCTGATGATGACATGTTGCCGTTGATGATGCTGCTAATGGATTTGTTGGTACTGCAATGTGACTTATTTGTTTTTTTGTTGGTTCCTCCTGGAGTTGTCTTCGCTGAAGAGTGATCAATTCCTCGTCGTTGACAGTAGCCTTTGATGGTTGCCTCCCTTTGGAATCCTACGTCGACTGCGCCAGTGTTACATGCGGCCCTTCAGGGATCCAAAAGCTGGTGTACTTTGTTAAATAATAATAGTCAATTAGTATAGTAATCAAATGTATTATATTAAACCAGACAAAACAAGCAGAATAATAGTGTTGATTGTAGTGAATTTGTAGCTCGTTCCGAAGTTGATAATCTCCTTGTAAGTCGTGTGTGATGGCTGGGCGGCTAAGCGAGTCGTGTGTTGTTCACGTCTCTGGATACATCTACTTTGGCTGTCTCGCTGTCCCCTATATATATGGTGGCGGCGTCCTTTGAAAGTGAGCGGCGCGTGTACAGTCGTCCTTGATATGGACCTCACGATTATGAAAGTGGTATTCGTAGTCGAAAACACTTTTGGGTGTGGTCGCATTCCTGGTTGTTATTATGAGCAAATATATGATATTGCGTAATCCCATTACACTGGGAAGAAGATAGGTTAATTTACTAAGGGTTAAATTTGTTTTTTTTTCATTGGGTTTTAGTACGGTTAGGTTAGGATAGGATTTTGTATAAAATGATTATAATAATCCACCTTAGGCGAAATGAAGTAAAAACGATAAACTTGGTATAACTTTGATACTTTAGAGTTAAATCATACACTTACGTACAAACAGCACAAGGTACGCGATCTATCGCAGGTAGATTACTGCTGCGAATCAGAATTTTTATTCGGGGCAACGGAAAAGTTAAGATTAATTTTGAACACCGCATACACCGAATATTAAATAACGAATTGAACAAACTTTGAGACATATAGAATTGATACATTTAACGGGGCAACGAAGTGCACGGGATCAGCTAGTAAAATTATAAATTTTTCAATATTATGTAGCTACAACACTATTTCAATAAAATGCAATATTAAGCATATCGAATAGGGTCTTATTCACTACGTATATTTTGAGCTACGATACCAGTAATAATAGTAAAATAAACAAGATCACGTCGAGGTCACCAAAATTATTGCGCCGGGAACCGAGCAATAATAGACCGTGCGCCCGGTCACCGTTTGCTTCGTGCGCTGCACTCGCACACCAACCGACCTGTGGGTTATGTGTGTGTAGCGACTTAAGAAAAGTGGACGGGTTCGCCGAGAAAAACTCCGAGTGCTAAAGTGTGTGGTGAGTGTGTGTGTGTGTGTGTAGTATATATATATATGTTCACAGCCAGCTTTTCCACTGTAAAAAAAGAATGTTCAAGGAGGAATGTCGCGCTTGGAGTACTCCGATTTACCGTGTAACACAATACAGAGATTTCACACCAATTGTCTACCAAATTTCGCCTCGTAAAAAAATATTTACTGTATTTCATTTTTACTCATGTTGGTTACACTGTTTTTTTTATCTAAAATTTGATAAACAAATTTACAATAATTTTTTTTCATTGATAAAGTTGATTATTTTTTTTATTATACTTATTTACTAACGATTAGCTGTTTAAACAAGTTGTGGCTCGTTCACTAATTTTCTCATCATTTCATTAGATTGTTTTTTTCCAAGTTATTATTTAATTTTTTTAAAAATGAATTTCCAGAGATGTACAAACGATATCCAGTCATTGGTCGACCAAATACGATTCAATTCAACGCCAGGCTATCCAGAATTCTCTACATTTGTTACGAACTTTTAAAAGTTTTCGTCAATTACAGAATTTGATAGATTTGTATGTGGTAGACAAGCAAAAATGTTTAGAAAATTACCAAATTACTTTCAACACTGCATATGACCTAATTAAAAATGATGTTCGTGGTCTGCCGTCCACCTGCCAAAGGTTACGAACTTACGAACCAATATATTCAAAACTATGATTTTAATTATTATAACCACCTACAGAACGATGACACATCATTTTTATATGAAATATTACAATTCCATTTTAACACATTGTCCGATATGATTTTACAAGATCTAATATTATAAAATATAAAAATATGTTTAATTATTGTTTTTTAAAACTTTTTTTATTCAATAATAAACTTGCTATTTTAGATTCTGAGCGGAGCGATGAATGTATTGGTTTTACAATGATGTATGTTTTTATATTTTTATATTTTTATATTTTTATATTTTTGTGTCTGTCATCACGTTTTAGGACAGTAAAAGTGCTTGGATTTTCTTCATCAGTAGCTTTTCTGATAGGAAAGTGAATCTAGTTGGTACTTTGGGGGGTCAAAAGTATAAATTTCCCAGTAGTTTTCACAAGCGCCGGGAAAAAACAACATAAAAATTAAGGAAAAACGGGAATTTTTACGCAAAATTGGTTTTCCAAATAATCGATTTTGGTTATTGGTGTAACTCCAAAACAAATGAACGTATATACATGAAATTTTCACTGGTTGTTTATATTTGCATTTTCTATACACGATAACATTTTCAAAATATTTTGATTTATTTTGAACTGTTTAGGGACATTTTCATTTTCCATTTTTTTTTAGTTTTTTTTCTAAAAATATCAATAAAATTTTATTTATTGGTTGCGAAAGCTTGAAAATTTAATAGAAGGCTCCTAATATGTTGTTTCAAAGGCAGATGAAAAATATTAAAAATCCTTAGTCACAATTTTTTTTTATAAGCATTTAAAGTTCAAAAATTGACAAAATATGGAAAAATCACGAAAATTAGCAAATTATTTTGAGTTAAGAATTCGTAAAAATTTTTCTTTTTAAATCTAAGATTTGAAAATGAAACACAAGATTCCTTATAAGATTATCTACCTTTATCAATAAAAAAATCTCTACCGGACAGTCAAATTAAATTTTTATGAGCGTTTGAAATTCAAATTTTTACAACATTGGATTTTCACTCGATTTCTCATGTAGCGATTTCCTTATTTTGTGGTAATTCAAAAACGAATAACTGTAGATACATGAAAATTTCATCGAATGTTTATATTAGCATTTCCTATACACCATACAATTTTGAAAATATTTTGACTCTTTTTGAGCTGTTTATGGACATTTACAGCTTTCAATTTTTTTTAGTTTTTTTTTCTATAAATATCAATAAAGTTTTATCTGTTGGGCCAAAAAGTGTAAAAATTTAATACAAGGCTCCTGATATATTGTTACAATATCAGTTGAAAAATATTAAAAATACATAGGCACGATTTTTTTTTATAAGCATTTAAAGTTGGAATTTTGACAAAATTTATCAAAATCTCGAAAATTATCAATCGTTGGAATTAAAAAATTATAAAATGTTCAGTTTTTATAACTAAGAGTTGAAAATTTAAAACAAAGATTCTCTTAAATAATTCATACTGTAACCAAAAAATCTAAAAAATATATAAACACACTTATTTTTTACAGACATTTTAATTTCAAATTTAGACAAAATTTCATATTTAAACCAAGAATTACGATTTTAGTTATTTTGTTGTGATTGAATAATACTATTCGTGGGTACTTGAAACTTCTAAAGTGTACTATTATATATCTATGATAGTATCACGGTTTTTGTTGATGTATAACGCGTTATAAGTATCTAATGGATATTGTGATATGATTAATTTGGAATTTATTATAGGTCAATTTTTTGTTTAATACCATAGATATGTATATAATATGCCTTATACATAGACTGACATACCATCACCGCTCAGAATCGTTTTTCTTATACAATGATATTATATCATTGAATTCAAATTTAATACCATCCATTATACAGTGACCCACTTGTAACCTACTGTACAGCAGAGCGACACCCACTTGCCCACCTTTTTTTTAATTACATATCACCTTAAATCATAAAGAATAGTTTTAAAGAGTTTTGGTTTCAATATTATGTTTTATTCTTATCACATGCTCTCAGTGTATAAGTAGATTCAATTTAATAGTACAGAGTTGATACAATGTTAGGTTAGGTTAGGTTAACAATGTTTGAATTAGAAATTTTTTTTCCAACCAACCATAGTTTATAGGTTTATGTTTTCCGAGACCTTTGAGTTTTGAATACATAAAAATATACATGTATATTGTATAATAATATTTTGTTTATTAAATGAAACTTATTTTTTCATATAATAATCAAACGGTCGTCTTGTTTTTAATAGTTTGACGCTTTGGATCGGTTAGTAATTTGTCAAATATGGTTTGCATCAAGTATTGTAAAATTCTGTGCCATTATCTGTCTGTAAAAATTTTGAATTAGCTTTTTTCAATATATTAAACATTAATTTTGTACGTTCTTTCGCTGATTTATTTTTCAGCGGTTCCACAAATACATATTTGCTATATGTATCTATAACAACTAATATACATTTAAAACCATAATTTTTTTTAGAATGAGATTGCATATCCATTAAATCAGCTTGCCAGAGGTCGTCAATAAACCGTGTTACCACACTGCGTCTAGGAAATATTTTTCTCGCTGGTCGATGTAGCTCCTTAGCTATACTCTCTTAGGTTGTCATTATAATATTTCTCTCACGTAGTTCTTCTAATATAGATATAGTTTCATTATTAACACCAGTATTACCAACACTTTGTGATGATGTCAGAAGATTTAATCTAGTTACTAGCTCATTCGGATCGTCATAATAAACTAATTGGGTTTGAGGTAAGACATTTTTATATAAACCGCTACAAAAATGGCCAAAAAGTGTAAAAATGTAATACAAGACTTCTGATATATTGTTACAATATCAGTTGAAAAATATTTAAAATACATTGGCACAATTTTTTTTTATAAGCATTTAAAGATCGAATTTTGACAAAATTTATCAAATTTAAAATTGAATAATTATTTTATGGTTAAAAATTTATAAAATATTCAACTTTTATATCTAAGGATTGAAAATTTAAAAAAAGATTTCCTGTAAGTAGTTAATTCTGTTACCAAAAATCTAAAAAATACACAATTACAGTTTATTTTTATAGACATTTTGAGTTCAAATTTGGATGAAATTACATATTAAAATAATTTATTAATTTAATAATTAATTTTGGTTTCTTGTTGTAATTTAAAAATATTATTCGGGGATATATGAAACTGAAAAATCAAAAAATCAAAATATTATGGAGTATCCATACAATCTACACTAGTATAAATAATAAGAAGTATGCTCAATGATAAGACTTCATATTTTTTTTATTACCATTGATATGTATATAATATGTTTTAAATCTTGACTGACATACCGTCTCCGCTCAGAATCGTTTTTCTTATTCATTGATATTATATCATTGAATTCAAATTTAATACCATCCATTAAACAGTGACCCACATAAAAGATAAGGTACTATATGTTGAAATCGAAATACTCCCCACACAACACAAATAATTTTATTTATGTTTCTGAAACGTCATGTTCTGTTACAATATTACATATTGATATTGATTACATATATAATATTTCTGGAATATTTCAGACATTATTTGTAGAAATATTACAAAATGTTATACTTAAATACATTTCTGATACAGTGATTATAAATTACAATGTTATAAAACAAAGTTATATGTTTGTTATAATTTATATAGGAAACCATAATTATCTAACCACGCCGCGCGCAGACTGTCTTTTAGTTATCACAATAATGCAAGGTTGCGCGGTATAATAATAACGTATATTATAATATATATTTATAAACATAGATTATTATTTGCAGTAGTTAATCTTAAATTATTCATATTATTTGTTAACTGTTTTGAGTTTTAACCTTTAAAATGTTTAATGTATAAAAAAAATAAATAGTAGGTATTCTAGACAGTGTCATCTCCATCCATCAAATATCAATCCATCACGTGTTTAAGGATTGTATAATAACGCACCTATACCGATTCTACGCTTTACATAGGTATGTGATTCGTGTGTACCTACATACTTCTAATTATTTTATGCTAAAGAATGTTGTAATATAGGTAAGTGGATGCCGCACTAAAAGTTATTTTATGTTTTTTACAACACACTATTATTTAATTTGATACCCTATACATCAATTGTATGAACTACCTATTAGTTCATTAGAAATCGCTGTTAGTCGTATAACATCAACTTCTGCATTATAATGAATAACAATAATAAACGAAGAAAACCATTGTTGTCATGTTTAAGGCGTCAGATACGTCGTATTATTGCTAGTAATGATCAGTCAAGTTTACTAACAAATGATAATTCTTTTGATTCTGAAAGTAGTAGTAGTTCTGACAACAATGATGAAACTTATAAGCCATTACAAACAGTCGTATCAAACAATTTTGAAATTAGTACAAATAAAATTTTATCAAATAACGATGATTTTGTATTAAACAATGATTTAGCAGATTCATCTGCATCTGATTCATCCTCTGATCATCTTATTTTGTCTGATGAAGATTCCAATTTAACACCAAGTCATAATAACTCAGTTCCTAATGAATTGAATAGGTCTATACAACATTTAGAAGAATTTGAATCTAGTCTTAGAGTTTGGGCTATAAATAACAATATTACTCACTCAGCATTATCTCAGTTATTAGTTATATTTGTAGGCGTAAAAAAAAATAATGTGATGGCCAAAAGAATAATTTACACGAAATTATAAATTAGTTTATTAAGGCAGTGTATATTAAAATTCAACATTACATACGAGTTATCCGAAACGCGGATGGGTAACAACTGTAGGCCTCGTCGACAACGATTAACCGTCGACGGGTCGTTATTATAATATTAACAAGATAAGATATAAAATAGTGTGTGCGTGTTGGTCGGTCAAACGACGACCAAAACGCACACAGCTGTACAATATTATTTAATAATGATAATAAAGTAAAAGAAATCATACAGTTCGGCCATACTGACATTTTGTTCGTCTCGAACAATACTACATAGTTATTAATAATGACACTATAGCGAATACAGACAAAAAAAAAAAAAAATAAATAACAAATATATAGTAATACATGTAGTACAGATAAATATATATATATAAAAAAAACGCAAGTTTATACAATGACAATTTTCCCTAATCAGATTTATTTAACCCATCTTTTCATACGATCTGGTCCTATAATACCTTCGTACGGGCGTTGCGTGACCTGAAAACCTTCAATGTCACTCACGACATATCTATCCCGATCTAACACTTTTTTAATAACGTACGGTCCTCGAAATTTTGGGATTAGTTTTTTATTACATCCGACTGTTACGTCCGTGTTGGTTATCATTACGTAATCGTTCTCTTTATAAATAGTTGCCTGTTTATGTTTCGCATCATAACGTATCTTATTCGCTTCCTGAGATTTAATAATACGATTCGCTGCCTCCGTCCTCATACTCTCGAAATCAATTACATCCTCAGACACTATGTTATCCAATATTCTACGTATTTCATCGTTGACTTCGCCTATTTGATTTATTCCAAATAATAACATACTTGGACTTTGTCCCGTGGACCTGTGTACCGTGTTATTAATGGAAAATTCGGCCTTGTATAAAACTCGATCCCATTTATTTATAGAATCTGTTAGCTTAGCCAGCATAGGTACGATGGATTTGTTTACGATTTCGACCTGACCGTTTGCCCTAGGAGTGCCCGATGCTACTAATATCAACTTTACCGATTCACTTTCAACAAATTCCGAAAAAGTTTGTGACGTGAAACACGTACCCCGATCACTTATTATTCGAAGTGGTTTGGAATATGTTCGAAAATAATCACGTAAGTGTTTAATCACTTCGTCAGATTTCGTAGTACGACACACATAAAGGCGGACGAATTTTGAGAATGCGTCAATGACAACAAAAATATACTTATTTCTGGAGCCTGTTTTTTCTAACGGACCCAAATGATCGATGTGTATGGTTACGAATGGTTTGTCCCCCTTTGGAATGTTAAAAAGTAAACCTTCCTTTTTACCACTGGGGATTGAAAATTCAATACACTTCAAGCAATTATCGATATAATGTCGCACTTTGGCCTTCATACCGGGGAACCAATATATACGTGAAATGTTTTCAATTACTTTCGATAATCCTACATGGGCCATGTCGTCGTGGCACGATCGTATAACATTTGTTTCCATAGATTCCGGAACATAAAACCTAACATGCTTATTTTCTTTCCGATAAACTAAACCATTACGTAGTTCGTATAACTTATCATCACCGTTCTGTAATTTATCTTTAATTTTGACAATATTTTCGTCGGTATTTTGTCTGATTGCGAGCACCTGCTCAAAAGTATTTGATTCTAAAATTAATATAGCGTGACAACGACTAAAAGCATCAACATGTTGCATGTTTTTATTAGATCGATGAAAAATTTCAAAGTCATAATTTTGTAGGAATAATGCCCACCTAGAAATGCGTGGATTAATATCTTTCTTATTTAACGTGAGTCTAAAACTATCACAGTCTGTCATTACCTTAAATGATATACCTGATAAATATATGTGGAACCGTTTAATTGCATACACGACGGCTAGACATTCGAGTTCAAAGCTATGGAATTTCGACTCATTAGGCGACGTACGCTGACTGAAATAGAACACGGGTTTCATTTTATTATCGGCAACAGCTTGTCCTTGAAAAAGTATCGCACCAAAACCGGTCGAGCTCGCATCACAGTGCAATTCGGTATCGGCTGTAGGTGAATAAATAGCTAATACAGGTGTTTTCGTTAGTGCCGAATTTAAGTACTCGAACGCGTCTCGTTCTTTTTCACCAAACGAAAAATCAACATTCTTTTTCACAAGATCGTATAAAGGTTTTGCAATTATTGAAAAATTTGAAATGAAACGTCGGAAATAACTTGCCAATCCGAGAAATTGTCGGACTTGTTTCGAACTTTTCGGTACGGGGTAGTTTAGCATGGCGTCGACGTGTTTCAAGCTCGGTCGTACACCATGTTCATTAATTAAGTAACCTAAATATTCAATTTCATAATAACCAAAAAAACATTTGTCTAACCGAAATTGTAGACCATACTTGGCAGCTAAAACGAAAACTTCTTTTAAAATTGTTATGTGTTGGGGAAAATTTTCGGTAGCTATTAGTAAATCGTCTAAGTATACCAATAATTCCCCCCGGCTAATTAATTCTCGAAAAATGAGTTGAATAAATCGATTAAATACTCGTGGGGAATTAGTTAAACCAAACGGCATTTTTAAGTACTCGTACTGTCCCAAAGGAGTAACAAAAGACGTATATTGGACAGATTTTTCATTCATACGTACATGGTGGAAGCCGTTTTTTAAATCTAAAGAAGTAAAAATTTTTTTATTTTTTAATCGATCTAACTGATCGTCAATTAGTGGGGTCGGAAAATTATCCTTAATCGTGATTTTATTTAGCTCTCTGTAATCTACACATAACCTATAACCACCTGATTTTTTACGGACCAACACTATCGGACTACTGTACGGGCTATTGCTTTCTCTGATAATACCTTCAGTTAACAATTCATCAATAATAACTCGTAAATCACGTTGTTCACTGTAGGACAGACGTCTAGGGCGAAACGTAATTGGTTGTTCGTGTTTTAGAATTATTTTCATATCAAAATCAAAATCCTCGTTACGTAACTCCTTATTTGATATATAATCGACGTCATATAATTCACTAAATACATTCCTCAGTTCTGAATTTAATTTGGGATTCACATTCAACGCTGTATTATCGTTACTTTTATCGGTACAATCATCGTAATCGATACACAATATTTCTTTAAAATTAATATCGGTTTCGTCCGAATTTCCCGTGTCTAATTTTACTATGTCTACCGTATTATTCTTAAATTCAATTTTAAATCCTTTCTTGTTTAAAAAGTCCCTTCCCAAAATTGCATTCGCTTTCATAGTATAATTAGACACAACATAAAATTTTAAATACATTTCAAAATTATTAATTATTACGTTCGTTTCGAATATACCGAGTATATCCAACTTCGCGCCGTTAATACCACAAAAATGTTTTTTACTCACCGTTTGCGTGGTATATAATATACTTGGAACTAACTCACTCTTGATTATACTGATTGGACTTCCTGTGTCGACCACGGCGTTGACATTGACGCAGCAAGACTCTGACTCTTCTACTGGAACGTTGAATTGACATTGTACCTCGTACGGCGCTGGACACTCATCAGGCGAGTCCTGGTCTCGTACAACATCGATGCTCATCAATCCGGCCGACTTTTCCCTTTTTCCGTCATCATTACCTCGCATGAATACTGGACAAGATCCTCGTTGGTGTGCCATCGACCCACATTCGTAACACCCTCCCTTTTCACGTTTAGGTTTTGGGCACTGCGGTGACAAATGAGTTTTTGAGCCACAATTGAAACAATATGCACGCGGCGGTACTGCACCCTTTTCTCCTACGGCCACTTTCATGTCCTCCTTTTTAATTGTCACGGCATTAGTTGGATTCGACGTCACCGATTTTTGTAACAGGGCTTCTTTAGTACTTGATATTTGCCGAAATCGTACAGAACGGGACGTATCGAGTCGTTCATATTCTACCATGTCACTTAATAAATCGTCCTCGTCCACGTGGTTACGACCAAGCAAGTACATACTCAACTCTTTCGAGTATAAACCTTCTAGTATTTGAATTTTACTTTCGTAAAATGACATACCAATTTGTCGACATAAATATACCTTTTCGTGGTAGTACTCACGTACGTTCTCGTTGCGTAACTGAACGCGCCGCGACATTTGTTTCCAACGGTCGCCCATCATAACTACGCCGACAAAAGTTTTATGAAATTGTCTTTCAAAATCTGACCAATGTTCTATCTCTCGGGACGCAAACCAGTGTCGAGCCGCACCTTCTAAATTGGCCCGCACAGATTGGAGTTTGAAATTATCCGGCCAACGATGTAAATTCGCGACGCCGTTTACAGTTTGAATCCAATCGAGAGCTTGCGAACCCGTACCCAGACCATTGAATGTCGGAATAGACTTGTTTAGGTCAGGAGCAATCGTTATGTCATTCGTTGGTCGATTGCCGTTTTGTTGAACTTTCAACAATTCCATCAACATACTATTTTGTCTTACGAGTGTGTCGACCAAGGTGTTTGCATCTACCGGATTCACGGGAAAACCTGGCGACGCTGACGAAGATGACGTAGATTCATGGTTTTTATTCATTCCTTCCGTTTTACTCGTTTTCTCGTCCCCTTGTTGTGGATTAACTACTTCCGGATTATTCTTTACATTCGATTTATTTTTGTCATTCGTCTCGTTCATTTTGGTACCTTCATTAATAACTGCACAATGTTTACTCGCATTCCGTGTTAACACAGGCATTCGTACATCGACCACTCATTCATACGATCCCACTTCTGAAAACTGTAGGCGTAAAAAAAAATAATGTGATGGCCAAAAGAATAATTTACACGAAATTATAAATTAGTTTATTAAGGCAGTGTATATTAAAATTCAACATTACATACGAGTTATCCGAAACGCGGATGGGTAACAACTGTAGGCCTCGCCGACAACGATTAACCGTCGACGGGTCGTTATTATAATATTAACAAGATAAGATATAAAATAGTGTGTGCGTGTTGGTCGGTCAAACGACGACCAAAACGCACACAGCTGTACAATATTATTTAATAATGATAATAAAGTAAAAGAAATCATACATATTAAACAACCATACTAATCATAATTTACCGTTAGATGCTCGAACATTATTAAAAACTTCCCGATCACCTTTGTATAATTTAACCGAGATTGGAAATGGTTCCTTTTGGTATTATGGTCTTGAAAAGTGTATTTTGAATATGGTTGAAGAACAGTATGATGTGGATGCCTTAGACTTATTAATTAATATTGTTGGATTGCCAATTGCTAAATCATCTAATAGTAGCATTTGGCCTATTCTATGTTCAGATACTAAGTTTAAAAAAGTTTTTATGATTGGTGCATACTATGGACATAAGAAACCTATTGACTCTAATATGTACTTGGAACAATTTGTGAATGAAATAGTTCCTTTAGTTCAAAATGGATTTAAAATGCCAAACAATAAATTAATTACTATTAAAATGCATGGGTTATTTTGCGACGCCCCGGCTAAATCATTTGTTTTGTGTACCAAAGGTCACTCAGGATACTATAGTTGTTCCAAATGTATAATTAAAGGTAGCTATATAAACAATAGAATTTGTTTTCCATTAGATACAACTGAAAGTGAAGTTAATGGTCATTTACATGAAATTATAGGTTTTAGTGGTTTGAGAACTGATTTAGCATTCAAAAACAATGATTATGCCGATAATTATCAACACAGTATATCTATACTAAATAATATTCCACAATTTGGATTAATTTCAAATGTACCTCTGGATTACATGCATTTAGTTTGCCTTGGAGTTGTAAAAAAAATGATCAATCTCTGGATATCTGGACCACTTCCTATTCAGATGCTTGCTAGAGACATTAAAATTATTTCTGACAAACTGACTGATTATCAGAAGATGACACCTAATGGTTTTTCTAGAAAACCTCGTTCATTATATGATTATAAGCATTTTAAAGCTACATAACTGAGAAATTTTTTACTCTATACTGGACCAATAGTTTTAAAAAATTATTTGTAAAACAATTTATACACCAATTTTATTGTGTTACATGTATCAATAACAATTCTAATAAATCCTTATTATTGTACAAATAAAACATTTATTGCTTATGCAAAAAAACTATTGATTAAATTTGTTTTGGGATTTCAAAAACTATATGGAAAAGAAAATGTTTCGCATAACGTGCATAATGTATTACATTTAGCAGATGATGTACAAAAATATGGAGCATTAGATGAATTTAGTGCTTTTAGATTTGAAAATCATATGAGTAGTATAAAAAAAAATGTTAAGGAAAAGTGAAAGACCTCTTCAACAATTAGCTAAGAGATACTCTGAACAAGAAAACATTGGACAATCGGGTTTAAAAAAATTGCATACATCTGGCCCATTATCAAATAGTATATCAACAATTAAGACATCAGTAATCCAGTATAAACAGTATACTTCATTTAAATTATCCATTTTATGCGATGGTACCAAAAATTGTTTTTGCCTTTTAAATGACAATGTAGTTGTTTTTGTTCAAAACATTGTTAAGTTTATTTCTTCGGATAAGATATATATTTGTGGGTATGATCTTAAAACATTAACTCCTTCTAGTTTTTATACCATACCATGCAGTTCTATTGATTTAAATATTAAAATAGTCTCTATTGGAAAAAATCAAACTTTACAAATATGGCCAATAGACACAATTAAAGCAAAAATATGGTTGATTCCTTTTAAAGAAAAATATATTGCAGTTCCAATCATTCATTCATACACACAATAAACTAATTTGCTAATTTTATTTTAAATTGTAATTTTTATTATATATATACATTATTTTATTTATTTTATTGTAATTACATAACACCTAGTTTTATAAATGTTAAAAAAAGTTAGTATTCTATAAATAAATACCTACTTGCTAGCTTTTATTCTTTTTAGTCTACAAGATAATATTCAAGTTGAAAGAAATAACAACTATGTATATACCAATATTTAAAATTGTTGAATTCGAAGATGGTATACAGTTAGTTCCTACTAACTGGCTCACAGAAAATGAAACACATTGTTATTGGCCGCCAGCTTCACTCAATCAAATAAAAGTCAATAAACAAATCGCAAATAGATCTAGTCCTGACAAAAATTGGAATGCATTCTCCATTCAACGTGTATTTGGAACATCAGGTAAACAATACTTTGGTACCTATATACCTGTAAATATAGCCATATAGGTGAAACTAGAGTTTTATTTTTGAGTGTTTCATTTCATTTAAGGCTTGTTTTTGTCTTCATTTGTTTTAGATAACTATACAGATGGAATGTTTAAATTGAAACAAGCAGAAATACATTCAGAGTTGGAAAGTGGTTCAGATACTGATTGTAAGAAACGTTCAAGACATGATAGAGCTGCCATAACATTTGAACTAAATAATGAAGATTTACTTTGCAATAATTTAACAACACTACTTCCTAAGAAGAAAAGAAAACTAAGTTTTGACACAACTAAAACAACCAGCAACTTTCAAGAAATAATTTTTCCTAATTTACCCAGTCCTTTGCATGAAATCAACCCTGGAAATAATTTGTTGAACATGGACGATTTTGAAGCAGACGATATTTATCCTAGTAGTTTATCAGTTTTACATTCTCAACCAATGTCAACACCATTGTCTAAGTTTCCAAAGGATAATCTTTCTAAGTCCAGTGAAAAATCAAGTAACAATGCAGGTAAATGTTTTGATTTATTAATTTTACCTCTATAGATGAATTAATTACATTACCTATTTTACAATCACACAAACTGTTTTTATAATTTTAAACATTTATTGGTAGGTACTAAAAAATAGTAGTATAAACTGTAAGTACTATATTCTAAAAAAAAAACTTGTTTGTTATATTGATTTTGTGACTTAAAAATATTCAAATTGTCAACAATATAAATGAAACGTTGATATTATGATTTTTAGATTTTTTCTAAATGTAGTATTGATTCAATTTGTTAAAAAAATATATTTTAATTAATTCAATTTTTTAACTATGATATAAATGATATTATAGTGTTACATATTATAAATAAGTTGTGAAAAACATAATTGGGTGAAACAAAAATCTCATACTAAACTATTTAAATATATTTTGCAACCAACGTGCAATAGCATTTTCCTATCTAGTTATTATTATATATTTATACCTAAAGTGAATTATTTTTGCCACTAAAAGTGTGATTTTATCCTTTTAGTTTGGAAAAAAGAAATATCAAAAAAAATGTCAAAAATATTGATAAAGTTTGATATGTTACAAGAACAAAATGATGAAATTAAGAACATGGTCGAGACACTGACAAAACGTCTTACTGCTAATTCTGATGGAATTATGAATGAAATAAATATTTTGCCACCGGAAATAGAATTTGGACTTCCATATTCTTCAGAATGTAGTTTGTTGGATGCTGAAAAGCACATGGCTGTTGATAGTGTGTTTTATTCTCAAATGGTATACCATAAACTGCAACTACTAAATTATGTAAAATATAATATTATATAAGTATATAATATGTGTTGTTCTAGGTGAATATTTTAAAATCTATCGGTGGATCGGATTTTGTTTCTATTGTGAATAATGTTATGTCAAAACTATTGACCAATTGTTTGGCTATCTCTTATAGTTTCATTGGAAAACAGAAAAAAAATCATTTAAAGATGAATTACCTACTCATTTAAGACTTATTATTAGTAAGTTTAAAAAAAATTGTTGTTTTAATGATTGCAGATGTTTCTCTGAATATTTTTCATGTATCTAAAACTATCTATTGAAAGTATGAGTATGTTTAGAAAAATTGAAGATATTTTAACAAATATAAAATATTCCTGGCACAGATGGAAAAAAAATTAAAGACAAATTTATGTATGTAATTGAAAAAAATGAAGGGTATAAAACTATTAAATCTTTATATTATGAAGTCATGTCAGGTAAAAAAGATATTAATTTAGATATAACGCCTACCTTATTGAATTGTTTTAAATATGCACCAATAAATAGTGTAGACGTAGAATGTAATTTTTCTTTGTAGTTTGTACAAACATATTTTAAGTAATAGAAAATTTAATGTTAATGAACATAATTTGGAAATGTATCTTATTATCAATTTTAATTCAAAAAAGTAAAATGTATCTAAGTTTTTTATATACCTAACTTGAATTTTTATAGTTTAATTTATTTAAGTTTTTACGTATTTTTTGGTGCAATTATACAATTTTAATATGCGATTTTTGCGTGTTTTCAATGCAATTAAATCCGTTCTTTAATTATAATTAATAACTATTAAGTATTAATTATAATATTACATATTATAATAATGATATACTTATTTAGGTATTAAAGGTATTACCAAAAACTTTTCATTACCCATCATGTGGCGGAAAAACTATAAGTAAGCACTGGTATATTTTTAAATATGCAATAGGTAACTATAAGCTTGCGAATTGCGATACCTACATAATTAAAAAAAGGTGGACAAGTGGGTACTTAACTCTGCTGTTCAGTAGTTGTCAAGCATGTCGATAATCGATGTAATGGATGTGTTATATTTGAATCCAAAGACAAATCATTATATAATATTATGAAAAACGAATCTGAGCGGAGACGTTGTGTCAGCCTAGCATAGGTACTTCAATACGTGTATAAATAATCAAATTTAGTAGGTAAATAATAAAATTCGAAAATATCATAAGGTTGGGAACCTTCAATTTAAAATGTATAATGTTATAGGCCATAACTATGAGAATGAAAACTTTTATGAATTTCGAACTGAAAAATAATTTACAACATTTAAAAATACCTAAGTGTTTAAAATAAGTTAACTCCTGGAGGAAAATGGTAATTTTAACACTTGGTTAAAATTTCAAGTAAGTATCTAGGATTATTCAATTTTGAATTACAACAAAATATAAAAAAGTTGATAGATGAATTTTTGATTAAAATTCAATATCGCAAACATTTTAAATTCAAACGCTCATAAATAAATAATATTACTTTCTGGATCACTTTTTTCTTTTGTTTAAGGTAGGAACATTTATAGGGAGTCTTCTATCAAAATGTCTAATGTTAGCTATGAAAGAAAAAACTTTGATGCATTTTTAACTGAAAAATAGTTTGAACATTTTCGAAATGTTGATGTATTTTGTTAAAAACTGAACATAAAATGCATGTATATAATAATTGAGCATATGAATCTTTAATATTTATGAAATTTATAAGGGACCTAGCATTATTTATGAACATTTGTTCATGCTTTTTTATAAATTGAAAATATATTTATTTTTTCGAGAATAATTTTAAATTTTAAAACTAGCACAGTTTAAGACTTAACTACTTAAGTATTCAAAAATGTTACCATACGTGGAAAAAATTATAAAATAAATATTTAGTAAAAATTCAAGTGCCTAATGCAATTATTTTTTTTGAGTTACACCAAAAAATAAAATGGATTTTTTTTAAAATTGGTTTTATGTAAAAATTACCATTTTTTTCACTTTTTTTATGTTTTTCCATAATATATAATATGAAACAAGGTAGGTATATGCAATAAGCAACAGCATGAGTACCTATATATTTTAGAATACTATTTAATTTATGGATTAATTGTTACAACACAAAGTTGAATTATTTATAGGTTATTTATTTTCAACATTTTAATTAATTAATTATTGTCAATAGTCTGAAAAAAAATAGAACTATACAAAGTATGTATGCAATTTAGAAATAACAAAAATTGAATGATACACTTTATGAGTAATAACATGTGAAACAATGAAACATTAAAGCTAAATAAATAAAAATAATAAATGTTTAAAAACTTGTTTGCCAACACGTTTTAGGACAGTAAAAGTGCATTTTGTATACACGATAACATTTTCAAAATGATTTGATTTACTTTGAACTGTTTAGGCACATTTTAATTTTCCATTTTTTTTTAGTTTTTTTTCTAAAAATATCAATCAAATTTTATTTGTTGGTTAAAAAAGCTTGACAATTTAATACAAGGCTCCTACTATATTGTTACAATGGCATTTGAAAAATATTAAAAATCCCTAATATGGAAAAATCACGAAAATTATCAAATTATTTTGAGTTAAGAATTCGTAAAAATTTTTCTTTTTAAATCTAAGGTTTAAAATGTAATACAAGATTTCTTATGAGATTATCTTCCTTTATCAAAAAAAAAAAATGTCTAAAAGAAAGTCAAATTAAATTTTTATGAGCATTTGAAATTCAAATTTTTAGAATATTGGATATTCACTCGATTTCTCATGTAGCGATTCCCTTATTTTGTTGTAATTCAAAAACGAATAACTGTAGATACATGAAAATTTCACTGAATATTTATAATAGCATTTCCTATACACCATACAATTTTGAAAATATTTTGACTATTTTTGAGCTGTTTACGGACATTTTCAGTTTCCTATTTTTTTAGTTTTTTATTCTATAATTATTAAATATCAATAAAGTTTTATCTGTTGGGCCAAAAAGTGTAAAAATTTAATACAAGGCTTCTGATATTATATTGTTACAATATCAGTTGAAAAATATTAAAAATACATAGGCACAATTTTTTTTTATAAGCATTTAAAGATCGTTTTTTGACAAAATTTATCACATTTAAAATTTAATAATTATTTTGTAGTTAAAAATTTATAAAATGTTCAACTTTTATATCTAAGGATTGAAAATTTAAAACAAGATTCCACGTAAGTAGTTATATCTGTTACAAAAAATCTAAAAAATACATAAGCACAGTTTATTTTAATAGTCATTTTAAGTTCAACTTTGGACAAAATTACATAAAAAAAAACCTAGAATAACTATTTTAGTTATTTTGCTGTGATTGTGTAATATTATTCGTGGGTACCTACTTGAAACTTCTAAAGTATACTATTATACATCTATAAGGCTATAAAGTATGGACTATGATAGTATCAGGGTTTGTCGTTGACGTATAACGCATTATAAGTAGGTACCTAATGGATATTGTGATATGATTAATTTGAATTTATTATAGGTACCGTAAGAGCGGGATACTTTGCTCCAAATATATTTCTTTTTTAGTTTGAACCTATACTATAGCTTCAATAACAAAGATAAAAATTACCTGTTCGCGTTGTTTTATATATATAGATGTTAAGAGGTAAGAACAATTCAAAAAAATCCGAATGTCGTACTAGTGACTTACTTACTTATTCCCAAAAGTTTGGAGCAAAGTTAAAATACATTGCAGGTTACATTGCACAATGATTAAAATTACCCTACTTTAATGCATATAATAACTATTGGTGCAATGTTTAGTGCTTGTGTTTTAACTTATTTGAACCTATACTTAATAATATATTTTTTTTTTTTTTTTTAGTTGATTAAAAGTCTTTTTTCAATACATTTTAAATTAAATTTCAATCCCCTAGATTTTGGATAACTTTTCCGTTATGTATTTTTGTGTTTTTGAAAACCATTTTTTACATGATATACATCTTGGAGGAAAACTAATAGATTCATGTCCGTAATTTTTGAAAAAATTAGTAATGTTAATAAGAATAATATAAAAAAAACTACAATCTCTGATCTCAAAATCGTAATGTGCTACGATTGATATCAATAAAATTTTTTTTTGGAGTAAAGTATCCCGCTCTTACGGTACCTATTTTAGGTAATTTTTTTTTTAATACGATAGATAAGTATATAATAATATGTCTTATACCTAGACTGGCATACCGTCTTTGCTCAGAATCGTTTTTCTTATACAATGATATTATATCATTGAATTCAAATTTAATACCATCTATTATACAGTGACTCACTTGTAACCTACTATACAGCAGAGCACCTTTTTTTATATAATAATTATTTAAAGTCAATATACTTAATAAAATTATCAAAATGTTAGGGGCAAGCCCGTTGCCCCCTCCCCTTTGGTGCTACGTAGTGACTATATTATGTTTTGTGTTTAATCATTGCATAAAATAGTACCTATATTTAATTAAGTATTATAACTTTAATAACTTATAAGTTATAACCAATAGCAAAGTGTCAAAGAACATAATAACATGCGTGTATACAAAATGATAATGTTACCTACAGTAATTTATTTTTTACATGGGTTCTTTTCTAAACATGAACAAAATAAACAATTAGGCAATATACTAATATGAGGAAACATGAAGTAGTGATGTTTTCGAAGAATTTTCGCTATTTCCAGTGTCGTCAGATGCCTTGTCGTGGTCCACGGAGCAACCGTCATTTGCTTCGTCCGACAGTCTTTTGACGTTTCCCACGACGCCACTGCAGTCTTCTTACAAACGTGACCACTGACCGGATCTCGTTAACTCCCATGCCGTCGTTACCTGCTGCAGCTGTGACCTGCAGACACAAACGTATTCGGTCGTCAGACGACGGAAGTTCGATTCGGACACCAGAACGACGACCGTACTCGTCGTCCGACAAAAGGGATACGCTATCGGCCGAGGTCATCACCGTCGCAACAACGACCCGCTACAACGACGTAACAGCAGCAAGCTCTTCTCGGCCGTCCGCGGGTAGGATTTCGCCGAAATTTCCGAGGATTTCGATGACGACGCGTCGTAAGCCGTACGCGATTGCAGTCCAACTTTCCAATTTGCAAACCAACAAGAAGAAGCCTTTGTGTCTTTGCATGCGTGTAGGTATATATTATTTAATAATTATATTTTTAATAACAACGGATGCGTGTGCAGAGGTTACGTTACCTAGGTTTTGTTACCGCCAATCACCAACCATTTCGGCAAATACCTGCGGACCCAATCTTCGTCACCGGATTTGCGTGTGTTATAACTTATAATCGTTACCGCGGTGCCCGATCGGGGGGTAAACGTTGGTGTACATCTTGCCGTTTTGGTCGAACACAATCATGGGGGCTTCTTCTCGTTTGGAAAGCTGGAAGTTGGATAACTCTTTCGTATAACCTTTACTCGTTTTAATATAATAGCACAACATAATATACTTATATACCAAACGGCAAACATGATAATATAACCGTGTTGGGATTTGGGAATATCGTAGTCGTTCCATATAATATTTTACGTCGAGCTACACTCGAGACGTCAAAATGTTTGTATTCTTTCATATAGGTAGGTACCTAAGTAAGATAAAATATAATAGTACTTATTACGAATGAGAGTTAACCTTGTAAGCAATGTCTATCGTGGGGAATATTGTAGCTAAATAAAAAAAAAAAATATTCATTGCGCACCGATTGTTGGTATTTATATATCTATATTTATATTTAAAGTAGGTACCTACCTACGGAGTTCAAATTATAGAGTACTTACTTACCTAATTATGTATAGAGTTTAGGTACAAATACACACCAAACAATATCATAGACACTTTTTAGTTTTTAAAGATACGAAACAAATTTTTATCAAATAGGAAATCAAAATCGAATAGGTAGATATTTATTATTGAAACTCAAAATTCAATTACGTGTTATATCTTAGTCTGATAGTCATCTACCTATATTATACGTATAATATCCTTAAGTAACTAGCTTGTATTGTGTGTAGGTACATCATGGATTTTAAAACGGACAGGTACGTACATTATAGTAGGTAATATAAAAAAATTATTGTGTGTTATTTTAAAAGTGTTTTCCTAGTTCGCTGGAAGTGTCAGTATTCAACTCGTAAAATGTATAATATACATATTATTATATAATATAGGTAGTATAATATGCATTATTATGCATTTATACATGTCTGATAATATATAGGACAAAATACAAACAAATATAATGTAAACTATTACTATTATAATAATATAAACAGCTGATAAACTAGTAAAATATATATTTTTCAATTAATATGAGTTTGAGTTATTTCGTTTTCTTTTAGTGTGAAACAAATCCTTGTTGACGTCAAAATCGACTAACTCGAATGACAATGATAATTTTTCGGAATTTCTATCTATCAAAAATATGCAATCGTGTTATGTTTTCTCAAATATAAAAAGGTAAAAAGAGAGCAATCTTGTTGTGCTTTTTACAGGTAAAATGATAAAAAGTGCTCAATCGTGTTGCACTGCTAACTATTGTAAGGTTCTAAATCACATATTACAATGTTGTCACTTATTTTATATTATGTAATTATATTATGTTGTAATTGTTATCATTGTACGGTTGCAACACTGCACACGGCAGTCGGACAGTCAGTTAGTTCCCGACGCCGACGAGAGGAACATCTCTTATGTTAATAAATACGAGTCTATACACGCATTAGTTCTTTTATTTATTTACATGGCGCTGTGGTAAATCGAAACGTGTTCTATTGTATTTTTTAAGTGTCGTTTAACGTAAATTTACATAGAAGTGCGTTTTCCGTTTTTTATTTGAAGTCTTACATGCTTACGTTGCACGTGGATTTCGAAACGTTTTATTCTACCCTTTTTCAAGTTTGAGGTTAACTGTAACCAACATTCAAGTGAAGCCGTTAACAACTTCAGTACGTACACTGACAACATTGTTGTTTATATTGTGCATAGATAATATAACTCGTATTATCTATGATATTGTGATAACTGATAAATTACGTATCAATTATCAGTATTGTCATAAACGCTAATCAAATTCGTCAAATCCTCAGTCATGAGTGCTTTAGACTCAACGGAAAGGACAGTATTAAAGGCAATTAAGACCGAGGAAATTCGAGAAGAATTATTATTCCGATTATTACCTAATACAGGTCAAAAAGAAGAACTTGTAGACATGCTTCTCAGCGACAATGAGCGAGTAGTAGCTGACGGAATACAAGCAAACCTTATTGCAGCTAGAAAAAAACGAAACGAAGACGCTCAAAAAATTATTGAATTGCAGAACACTATCGCCACGATGAGCTTAACCCAAAACAGCCAACCAGCCAACGAAAATGTTCTGGAACTCATTCTCCGATTATCACAATCGCAACAAGCAATCGCCGATAAATTATCACTAAACTCTCAACATCAAGTACAAATCTTTTCCACTAACGATACTGCTAAAGCAATATCTTTATTCTCTGGAAAAAAAATCGAAAATGTTTGCGACTGGGTTAAAGAAGTTGAACGCATTTCAGTACACGCACACTGGACTCCATCTCTCACCTTAGTCAACGCCACCTCACGATTAGCAGGATCAGCCTTAAACTGGCACAAAGTATCTGGTCGCTCTTTTGACGATTGGTATACTTGGAAAGAAGGCATCATAGATAGATTTAAAGTTAAGATGTCTCTTTCTGAATTTATACAATTCCAAGCCAAACGCACACTACGCTCTAATGAACCAATTGCAGATTACATTTATGACAAGGATGCTATTATAGACAAAGCTCCATTCCCGCTACAACAGTCTGATAGAGTTTCCTTAATCTTACAAGGCATAACTAAACACGAATGGGCAATTCCATTGACGACAGCAATGTGTACTTCTGTTAAGGACCTCTTAGATAGGGCTGTGCAATTGGATGCCATTCGCAAAGTTCAGTATGTTAAAGAAAATACTTCCGAAAATACAACTAGTTTCAAATCTCAAGACAACCAAAAAGAACAAGGTAACTATATTCCTCGTTTCAACCCATCAGTTCATAAAGAAGAAGATCAAACTTGCTATAGATGTAAGCAAGTAGGACACGTCAGTTACAATTGTAAAAATCCACTTCAAGAAAAATCAGCTCGTGTTTACAACAAGACAGACATAAAAGATACCACCTACGCCAATAAGAAACATTTTAATAAAGAGGTAAAGCCTAAAGAGACATTGACAACCAAAACAATAAATTGTGTTCAAGAGGATTCTACCTCAGAAGATTTTGTTAGAGTATCTCAAATTCCGGCCACAATAAATGGCAACATGACTATCGATGCCTTACCCGATATTGGATCATGTGTTACGTTACTCAGAAGGTGTTTTGTTCCAGATAACATACCCATATTTCCATGGCAAGATGGATCATACGCTACGCCTGAGGGTAACTGCACACCAAGTGGTTGGATAAGTCTAAGAATAAAAGTCGGAAACATTGATTATGTTATGCCAAAAGTAGGTATATGTGATAAATTACCAATTGCAATGATTCTAGGTCGTGATTGGCAAAAAGCAGTACAGGCAACAATTACTATCGAACCAAATGGTGCTGTATGTATAACAACACCATCGTCTATTCAAGAATTCGGTTGTGTAAAATCCAAAACTGCATTTGTTGGATGTGTTGTACAATCCAGATTTAACAACAGACCACTTGTTACCAAAATATCTGATATAGAAACCACAAAAGTAGATCAACCATTTCTCAATCAAGACCAAACCCAGAAACTTGAATCTCTAATTAACTCATATGAGGACATTTTTTCAACACCTGAAGCTGAACTTGGAGAATTTCCGGACATTGAGATGGAGATTTTATTGACCAACGACAAGCCTATTAAATGTAAACCTTATAAAGCAACCGATCCAGACAGAACATTTATGAGAAATCAAGTAGAAAAATGGATATCACAAGGAGTGTGTCGCATGTCAACGTCGCCTTATGCAGCACCTGCCTTTGTTGTAGATCAGCCATTTCATGAGTCAACCCCGAAACGATTGGTTGTAGACTACTCAAGAACTATAAATCCAATTACAGTAAAAGACCCATTTCCAATAGATCAAATGGACTTGATGATCAGTAAAATAGCTGGTAAAAAATTCAAATCATTGGTAGATATCAAACACGCTTTTAACAATTTTAAAATTAAAGAAAATGATATTTTTAAAACTGCTGCAGTGACTCCTGATTACCATATCGAATTTTGCAGAGTTATATTTGGACTTGCGAATGCACCAGCTCTTTTAGCTAGAGCAATTTCTATTGCTTATGGTGATTTACTTAAATTAGGACTGGCAAAGTACTATGATGATTTAGCAGCAGGACATGATTCATTTGAAGACCACTTGAATTTTCTACAGTTACTTTTTGAAGCCACAAGGAAATACAGTCTCAAATTTACTAAAAGCAAGTGCACTTTCGCTGCACAGGAAATAAAGATTTTAGGCAGAATATTAGACGAGAAAGGAGACAGACCAGACCCTGAACGTGCCCAAGCAGTCACAAGGTACCAAACATTAAGTACACTTCAGGAACTTAGAAGTTTTTTAGGATTTGCCAATGCATTACGAAGGTATATAAATCACTTTGCATCAATTGCAAGACCCTTAACCAATATGTTGAAGAACAAACCAGTATCAAGTAAGAAATCTTCTAATTATAAAATTCAATTATCAGATGATGAACATCATGCTTTTGTTAAGTTAAAATCAGCAATTACTTCGAACCCAGTTCTTGCAGCCTTCCGTCAAAACGTGCCAACTACCGTAGAAACCGACGCAAGTCATGAAGGATTAGGTGCTTGTCTCTCCCAAATACATGATGGATCTATATGTATAATAGAATACGCAAGCAGATCCCTTAAAGATCCAGAAAAACGTTACCATAGCAATGAGTTAGAGGTTACAGCGGTACATTGGGCTATAACCGAAAAATTTCGCCTTTATTTGGTCGGTCAAACCTTTAAACTCATAACGGATAATTATTCCACAGCTTACATAGTCAATAAAGCTAAGCTTAACAGAAAGTTTGCCAGATATGTTGTTGACTTAGCAGCATTCGAATTTGAACCCATCTACAGAGCTGGTAAACTAAACATTATTGCAGACCATCTTTCAAGATACCCTCAACCTGTTAACGATGAAAATCAGTGTTGTTTGGCAATCATTAACTCTCAAAACGATAAATTAGTACATGCCCAACAAGCTGACTCCTTTTGCCAACAAATCAATAAAAAACTTAAGAATACAAATAACACGGTTCATATTCTACAAATAAAATGTATGTATAAATATGAAAATAACATCCTAGTTCATGTCAATATAGAAAATGGTTTTGAAGTAAGTAAAATTGTCATTCCATTTTCTTTTCGCAACACAGTTTTACAATATTGTCATGACAACACAGGTCACTTCGATATTAAGAAAACTTTATCCAGGATTAAAGCACGCTATTGGTGGAGTTCCATGAGAAAAGACTGTGCCCTCTATGTTCGTGGATGTAAGACTTGTCAACAAGTCAACAGAAGAACCACATCAGCATATGGTATGTTAGGCGAGAGACCCATACCTGAAGTTCCTTTTGAAGTCATCTCAGCAGATCACCTTTCACTCCCAACTACTAAAGCGGGCAATTGTTACATATTAGCTCACATCTGTCACGCTACCAGATTTCTTTTAGCTAGACCTACATGTACTACTGCCACAGACGATATCATTCACACACTTGAAAATGATATCATAAATCACTATGGACTACCAGTTACATATATTTCGGATAATGGTTCTTCATTCACAAGTTCTAAGTTCAAACTGTATTTAGAAAAATATGAAATACAACATTCACTATGTCCACCATATACCCCACAAGCCAACGGACTGGTAGAACGTTCTAACGCAACCATGATCTCAGTTTTATCTAAATTTTCATTAGAGCACCCAGATGATTGGGACATTAAGCTACCAAACCTAATCTTAGCTATAAACACATCTCAACAGAGCACCACAAAGTTTTCACCTTTCTACTTATTACATGGTTATGAACCAAAACTCTCTACTATGGATATGGCACTAGGTTCAGTACAGTCAGACCTGTCAAGAATGGATCAACTAGACTTACTTGCAGAAAGTAGAGGTATAGCAATTGAAAACTTAAAAGACAATCACAAAATAAACAAAAAACGATTCGATCAACATAGAAGCCACCACAACTTCCAGCCAGGTCAACGAGTATGGTATAACTGGCAGTCTACAAATGACACAAAACTTTCACCAAATTTTAAAGGACCATTTGTCATTGAACACCCAGTTGGAAAAGTTTGTTATAAAATTACCAGGGCCGATGCAACAAACAAAAAACATTCCAGAATAGTTCATGTACAATCACTTAAACCAGCTCAATACAGACCAAATTTGGATGATCCAGGAGAGATTCAATTTGAGGAGAACAATCAACAATCACCTCCAACTTCTCTCACAGACAACATCCAAATAAATTCTCCTACCCCAACCATAGACACTAAGGTAAACAGCATTACTAAACGTACTCGCAAGACACCATCTTGGTTAAAAGATTATATAATAGGTTAATGTTATTATGTATTAATTTTTTTTTGGGCCGATAGGTATTATACAAAAATTATTATAAAACATTAAATACTTTTATACTTACCTTTTATTATCAGTTACTATTTTGTACCACTATTAAGTATTTAGTTGAGGTGCTTATTATTACATGTGTTCCTATTAAGGCTGTTAACTAAAGCCAGTAATTTATTATTTCATTAATTTAATTATTATAAAAAAAAACACAAGTTGTAATTCTATACAAGATAGTATTATTTTATCATTTAGTTATGTTATCAATTTATTATTACACCATGATTTATTATACTTTATTTTACTGTTAATTTTTTTTGGGCCGAATGTAAGGTTCTAAATCACATATTACAATGTTGTCACTTATTTTATATTATGTAATTATATTATGTTGTAATTGTTATCATTGTACGGTTGCAACACTGCACACGGCAGTCGGACAGTCAGTTAGTTCCCGACGCCGACGAGAGGAACATCTCTTATGTTAATAAATACGAGTCTATACACGCATTAGTTCTTTTATTTATTTACACTATCTAGTATCCACTGACTATTATCTAGTACCTAATCATTTCGAATCAGTCATCATTTAATCGAGAAACAAAGTGCAATAAAACTAACCTGGCAACCAATGAAATATAATTTTTTTTTTTATTATTGTATAATTAGGTAAGTAATACATACCTAATATTATATTTTTTCTATTAATATTTTTTATATAATTTTTTTTTTTAATTGACTAAATTTGTTTATAATGATACCTAAAACTTTATTTGTAGCACAAAAATATCTACATCATACCTACTCATAAATATATTACACATATTTAGACATTTAGCCACAACAATCAGCCTGTAAACTCAGCTTGTGTTGGGAGAGTAATAACATGTGAAACAATGAAACATTAAAGCTAAATAAATAAAAATAATAAATGTTTAAAAACTTGTTTGCCAACACGTTTTAGGACAGTAAAAGTGCATTTTGTATGCACGATAACATTTTCAAAATGATTTGATTTACTTTGAACTGTTTAGGCACATTTTAATTTTCCATTTTTTTTAGTTTTTTTCTAAAAATATCAATCAAATTTTATTTGTTGGTTAAAAAAGCTTGACAATTTAATACAAGGCTCCTACTATATTGTTACAATGGCATTTGAAAAATATTAAAAATCCCTAATCGCAGTTTTTTTTTATAAGCATTTAAAGTTCAAAAATTGACAAAATATGGAAAAATCACGAAAATTATCAAATTATTTTGAGTTAAGAATTCGTAAAAATTTTTCTTTTTAAATCTAAGGTTTAAAATGTAATACAAGATTCCTTATGAGATTATCTTCCTTTATCAAAAAAAAAAATGTCTATAAGAAAGTCAAATTAAATTTTTATGAGCATTTAAATTTTTAGAATATTGGATATTCACTCGATTTCTCATGTAGCGATTTCCTTATTTTGTTGTAATTCAAAAACGAATAACTGTAGATACATGAAAATTTCACTGAATATTTATAATAGCATTTCCTATACACCATACAATTTTGAAAATATTTTGACTCTTTTTGAGCTGTTTACGGACATTTTCAGTTTCCTAGTTTTTTAGTTTTTTATTCTATAAATATCAATAAAGTTTTATCTGTTGTGCCAAAAAGTGTAAAAATTTAATACAAGGCTTCTGATATTATATTGTTACAATATCAGTTGAAAAATATTAAAAATACATAGGCCTAATTTTTTTTTATAAGCACTTAAAGATCGTTTTTTGACAAAATTTATCACATTTAAAATTTAATAATTATTTTGTAGTTAAAAATTTATAAAATGTTCAACTTTTATATCTAAGGATTGAAAATTTAAAACAAGATTCCACGTAAGTAGTTATATCTGTTACCAAAAAATCTAAAAAATACATAAGCACAGTTTATTTTTATAGTAATTTTAAGTTCAACTTTGGACAAAATTACATAAAAAAAAAACCTAGAATAACTATTTTAGTTATTTTGCTGTGATTGTGTAATATTATTCGTGGGTACTTGAAACTTCTAAAGTACACTATTATACATCTATAAAGTATGGACTACACGCTACCCGGGTGTTGTATTATAATAATTAACAACGGACGTCGAGATATTGTTTTTATTTTATTTTATGTCTACAATATTGTGTATGTGATATTTTTAAATTTTATATCCGATGATTTCTCTCATACTCATACGATACTATTAAAATGTAACACAATTAATAATAATTATAGTGATAATATCTACAATAATTTCATAGATTTAAAGTCTTAATACAAACAAATAATTGTTGACGTATTTACCAAGTTTGTAAATAAAATCTCATATAAAATGAACGGGCAACCAGGCCATAATATTATGGTCCAGGTCATCGGGAAAATTCGTATTTCCAGACCGCCCCTGCGGAGTTGTACCCGCCTCCCGTTGTAAGATAATATCTAAACACCTCGGCCATGACACATGGCGTCGAACTAAATGCATGTGTTAACATGACATTTGTCGTCGAACACTAATTTAGAAATCAGTAATGAGAACGTAACCAGCAGTAGCAACGATAGAATAGTACTATACATAAATATAGATGAAAAGATTGAGTGCGTTGTCCACGAAGTCGTCGATTAAAATATTATTATGAATTATGATGCAACGCACTCAATCGTTTGGAAAATATTATTGTGATGACGAAATATTATGTTGAACATCCAACCACAATCGAACACTGTCAATCCATCCGAGGAACCAATGCATGATTTACCGGATACGCTAGTGGCTAGTCGAATGTATTGTTAAAGCCTCTTTCCAACTTCCGGTGGCGCCGTTCTGTCATTGTTGAGCGCGATGCACGCAGAGAACAAGACGAACTGAGAACTACCTACGTATCCGACGCACAGATCATCGAGGACAGCAACGGCATGCGTCACTGTGCGTGTAAACGAAAAAAAAAATATTCGGTTCCGGCTAATGGTCGGGACGTATCACGATCGATCGAGCCAGATCCGGTCAACAACTATATTATAATATTATAGTCAATATTATTTTGCAGCTGCCGATCCCATAATACGACTGTCGAATAAATGTTCGGCTTCCGTAATTATTAATGTAATATTATTAAATATATAATTAACAATAATATTATGTTATATTATAAGCGTAAATTATCTCGACACCTAACTATAATAATATTACACATCCGTGTTTATATCTATGTGTGTGCTTATATACTAGTATAGGCGTATATCTATACCCATAGGCCATAGGTTTATGGTATAATATTATATTACCTTATATTATGACATATATGACTATATGGCATGATGTACGGTTATTTGACACAAATAAATAAATGTAATATACTTGTGGTCTGTGTTGTTGACGTATATTTACTAATTTTGTAAATAAAATCTAATATAAAATGACCATAGCCATAATATGGTAACGATATCCGCCCAGTGGCGTGGCGAACGATTTTCACACAAAGATTTTATTCTACCCACCCACCCAATATTTTATAAGACATTTAAAAAAAAATACAGTACATTTCAAAACGCATGAAGTTAATAACACATATTTATTAGAAGCTTCTAGATCATTTTCTTATTTAAGTTTTTTTTAAGATTCTGAGGGGGGCAAAATAATGTTGGTATCCAATTTTCTACTTCAGCATTTTTTTGTTGATAGGAAAGTGAATCTAATTAGAATTTTTTTTTTGGGGGGGGAATAAAAATAAAAAATTCCGAGTAATTTTCAAAAACGTGGTATAAAGTATAAACTAAAAAAATTAAGTAGGAAATGTGGCTAAGTGGATGTGTACAGTAGGTTACCATGCAGCCACACAGGGTTGGAAATTGTTCCAAACAAGTGGTTTCGTTTAAAATATTTTATATATAATACATTTTTTAAAACATTTATTTAGATAAAAAAAAATATATATTACTCTTTTAGTTGAATTTAATTCCGGCAAACAAATGCAAGGTTGACTGAAATGCGACTCCCTCGTTCAATGGTATAATAATATACATATACGTGAAATGCGGAAATGAACGCAAACGAGAAAAATCACAAGAAAACAATATAATAAATAACGAAAGGAGATTTAATAATGAATAAGCGTTCGGATTCGGCGGACTTCGTTCTAAGTCCAAGTTTTAAACGTAAGTTGAATTGATACTGACGCGACGTGACTGCGCACGGATAGCTTTTCAATATAAAATGACAATTTGTTTTAATCTCGAAACAATTAATTGTCGTTTCGATGCGTATTGTAGTAGGTATAAAATAGTATATAATATATTATATTGTATTTGTATGAAATGCAAAGACGAGAGATACATTTCGAGACTAGGTATACTTGATATAATAATAGTACCTATAATATTGTAGGTACCTACTCATAATATTTAGAGTAGGTAATTATTATTCATCGCAGTCTGTGCATTTCTCATATAAATCAAAAACTGGATAGATTATAGTGTTTCGTTTAGTGGTTAAAAATTACAAAATTCATAGATAGTTCAAAATAACAATAGGTATTCGGCGGACTTTTGAAGACGATTTAACAATGAATAAGAATTCGAATTCGGCGGACTTCTTTCTAAGTAGAAGTTTTTAAAGTAAGTTGAATTGATACTGACGCGACGTGACTGCACACAGATCTCGTTTCAATATAAAATGACGATTTGTTTTAATAATTATTGAAATAATTAATTGTCGTCTCGATGTGTACTGTAGTAGGTACCTATATAATATATATTATATTATATTGTACTTTGTACATTGTATTTGTATGTACATAGTACAGCAGTGATGAGAGATACTTTTCTAAACTAATAGTATATTTTTATGGGCTCCCACACGAACATGTTCAGTTGGGTCGATTATCTTCTTGAAGAATAAATAAAAATAAAAAAAATAATAATATTTTTTTTTTTTATTATGGTTGAGGCTTCGACAACAAAGGTCATTAGCCTGTGGTACTGTAGGGGGGGAACTGTAGTGGGTTTTGGCAGAATTTTCGATTTGGGCACCCATATAGGTATCTGCCATGCCCGGGTGGGTGATGGCGGCATTAGTTCTCCGGACAACGTGACTTGCCCGAAGAAAAATGCCGCCCGTGACCACGGGATCGAACCGGCACCGGCAGCTATAAATCACAAAATACATAGATGTAAGATGACTTAAGATTAATAATAGGTTAGGTATACCCAATATACCTACGTGTGAAATTATGACACTATGTTTGGATAAAATACTTTAAAATTTTCGTTTTTAAATTACCTCTATATTATCATTAAAACGACTACAGTATACAACCATAGCAATATTGTAGGTATACAATATTATTGCATGCATATTGTATAGTTTGTTTTTCATATGAATTTGTCTGTTAGATGAAATGACTGAATGAAAAATCATAAAATTATGAAACGATGCACTACGGAAAGTAAATTATAATATGTATATGAACCTTATACGTTGTATGTATAGGCGTATAGCGTAATATAATATATGTATATTGCATATTTTCTTTTTATATTGTAATAAAATATTTATACTATAAAAATAATAATGGTTGTTGGTATAAAGAATTTATATTATAACAAGTGAAACCTATTATTATAATATTATTATGTTGGCTGAAAAGTAATGTATAAAAACTGTCCTGGCCACAATAGGTACCTACAACACATGTTTGCTTTTTTCATCGTCTGTTTTATTGGACAGTTGTTTATATGTTTATTCCATACAAATTCAGGAGTTTCTATTTTTATTTTTTTTTCCACCGTCAACGGTCATAATTTGTTTTAGTTTCCATAGTCGATTTAATTTTTTACCGAGCAATTTTAAAATTAGTTTAAATGTTTTTTCATAGTTTCTAAAGTAATTTATTTTGATTAACGTTCGATAATAATATTATGTATCGTGATTGCCAATTGGACTTGAATACTATTCTGGCGTTTCGGTACCTGCGTTTCGAAGTATGCACATCAAGCTATAGCTATTGTATTCAAAAACGGCGAACAAGAAAGTCAATTATACAATGGATACTTGAAACGAATATTCCTTTAGAGCAGTCAAATTTTGATTAAATGAAAAGCGGTGAGTTGTGTTGATAGCATACTACTATATTATCTTGTTTAGTTTAGTTAATTATTTTTAGAAATAATATTTACTCTGTACACCTGTAAGTCAAGATTATTGTGTATATGACTACATAGTATTTGTTTTGGGACACTAATGTACCTACTTGTATAATATTTAATAACAATTCATTATATATATATTAAGGCATATACGTGCCACGCCTGTGGACTAAATTTTTTTCTAAGTTTTATCCTTAAGAATACAATAATATTTGTCCACGGGTTGTGTTACCAAAAATATGTTTCCCGAAGGTCTGTGTATCCGCCTAAGTGATCCAGATAGAATACATTTTTGTCTACTGAATTCAACACAGTACCTACTTATAAATTAGGGAAAATGAATCTATGTGGTGATTCAAGAGGTCAAAATTTAAAATTTACAATAGTTTTCAAAAACTAAAAATAATAATAATATTTCTTTCAAAAAAATTAAGGAAAAACTGGAATTTTTAGGCAAAATTGGTTTTCGGCAAAATCGATTTTGGTTTTTAGCGTCACTACAAAATAACCTAGCAAATGTGAACTGAATGTTTAAATCATCATTTCTAATTCTCCTACAAAATGTTCAAAATAGTTTGATTTATGGCGGGTTTGGAATTAAAGAGCTGTATGTGTGACAATATCAAAATTGTTCAGTAGATCGTTATTAAGATTCGAAAATTAAAATAACGTAATATTACATGTTAGTGTGTTACTGGTTAGTGGAATATTGGTGTAAACATTTAAATGGTTGTCTTTAACCATAATTGTTCGTTCATTCAATTATCAATTGGGTAGTCAGTTCGAAAATTTAAATTTCGTAGAAAAAATAACAACTTTTTTCGATCTTCATTTTAGATGTCAACAGTTTGATATACAATTATTTTCCATAAAAACACATTGATACATTATACTGCTATATTTTTTACAAACTATAATCTGGTAGGAGGGACTTCGTTATATTATTTTACGTGATCGTGTTCGTGGAAAACAACATTCAAGTTATTTCAAAACGTATGAAATCAAGACAACACAAAACGACAAAACAGTTAGATAATCAAACAGCGGTGTTATAATATGATAAAAAGAGATACGAAGAAAACTGAGTGAACTTGAACATCGAACCAAAACTACAGTTTGAACAAAAAGAAAAATAATGATAAGAAGAATAAGATATAAACTATGAGTAGGTATACCTTGTCAAGACATCGATCAAGTAATTGAAGAATTGTAGTACGAATTCCATAAGAAAACTGAACTACTGCCGAATGGAAAATCATTGCAAAATAAAAACAGAGGGAGGGGGTACAAATTAGAATAATACATGAAAATTGGTTGTGAGAGACTGACACTATTTTTGTCATAATTGTTGTCACATAAAGTGGTAACCGTTGGTATATTCAGTTTATCAATAATAGTAAAACAGATTTTTCGTTTTTTTTTTAAAAATATTAAACTTAATTATTTTATTATTAGGAATCACTAAACAAAATAATACATAAAACAAGAATATAATTATAACTATTTCATTTGTACTCATTATTACTGTTTGATGTGGGGAGAACTGGGTTGATATTGTCATCAATTGCTCTATGCCATTTGAAGTAATATTTAACTACCTACTTATAACTCTATTAACAAGATATGACGAGGCCCTTTTTTAATATTAATAAGTTAGCCACTCCTGGAAACATTGGTTATTTTCTGTTATGATACTTTTTGTTTACAAAAGTATTTTTCGATACTTACCTAGTTTATTTTTTTAAAACAATTAACACGTTTATCATTTCCAATAATTATTTGTCACATTTTTACATGATAATCATTTTTTAGTTTTATCTAATTTTTTTAAAACAATAGTTTTACACAAATTGTATACAAATAAGAATATTTTAAACTAATTTTACTAAGGGCCCGGCCACAACGAAGTATTTTCGACGTCGAGTCCGAACGGTTTTACCACCGCGGTTTTTATGTTGCCGTCTAAACACCTGTTCTTAAACCGACTGAGCCATACTAAACATGGTATTATCGAGTCCATGGTGTACTATGACTCAGTAGATTTAAAAACAGTCTGTTGTAACATAAAAACCGTGTTGGTAAAACCTGTTGAACTCGACGGCGAAAATACCACAATGTGGCTGGGCCCTAACAACACTTAAAACCCAATTTTCAAATACCAAACATCTAATCGAAATCAATATTGGTTTTTAATTTTTGTACACTTACATAATTAAGTGAGAACTCGGTACGACATTTTTGTTGATTAATAAACCCATTTTCAGGGGTAAGATATTCCATTTAAAACTCCCGTAGAATATTATTGTTTCGTACTCTTTATTTTAATTATAATATCGATTTCAATGTTGTAAGAAAATTCATTACATCAATCCCAGCGCTCCTTGAATCAAACAATAAAAATATACAAATGAAAGAATTAATAATTATACTGTTCTACAATATTGATTTGATATGCATTTCCAAATCTATTAAAAATTACAAAAATAAACCGTACTATTCCGTTATCTCGACTACCACTCCGATACTATACCAGCTGGCCTTTATATAGTTCCCCGTAACGACAAGGTTAACTGCGGTTACCCAGTTACCAACTTGCGGTGGTGTTGTATAGCAAGTCGAGGGATGTTTTCGTTTCTTTTTGTCAGTGCGCACCGCAGCGAGGGACTGGCCAAGTGCAGGGCATCACTTTAAGGGGATTCCATACCGTGATTTTCTGTTTTTGTTAAACAGACGCGAGACATAGGATTTTAGACGAATTTTTTGCAAAAAATACCGATTGATCTAATTAAGGCTTAATTAAGCGATGATAATTCTAAAAACAGATTTTAATTTGTCATCAAGTCTTCTTGCAATCGACTTTCCCACAATTTTGATTTTTTTGATTTTAGCTTATCCAAAAATTTAAATACTCTTTTTTAACAATATGACGTTTTCTGAAATTTTGGGGATAATATCAAAAATGAGGGAAGGCCGCTTTCGAGCAGACTGGACGACGAATTCAAATCTGTTTTCAGAATATTTATCGCTTCATTAGATCAATAATTGGTATGTTTGGTGAAAAACACGTCTAAAATACTATGTTGCGCGTGTGTTAGACAGAGTCGGAAAATCACCGGGTGGAATCCCAAATTTACCATATTGGAAGTTAATTTTTTTCAAGAGAAATGCTTACTTAAATTCACTTGGCCGATCGCTCGCTGCGCCGCGCTCCGACAAAAAGAACGAAAATATCCCTCGACTTGCTGTGCAACACCAACTCAAATTGGTCACAGGGTAACCTCAGTTAACCATGTAGTTACTGGAAACTATGCAGTCTTGCTGGTATTATAGTATAGGGGTGGTAGTCAAGATGACGGAATTGAGTAGTCGCGGCAGTCGCGTCGTTGGCTGGCCGTCGGGATAACGGAGCAGTACCAAATAAATAAATGTGTTTTCGCTGTTATTGAAAAACTGAGTATATGAGCCGTTATCATTATATGCTACAGCAATTGTGGCAAAAATAGTGCCGAAGAGACCTGGATTAGGACGTAATTTGATATTCCCAAGTCCGCCCTCCCAGATTAAAATGTTTTAAACCAAAAATGTATACTAATAAATTACAAGCGGCTCTAGATCAGTCCTAGGTTACTTTTAATTATTCCAATTGTTCCTCAAACGGTTGACCAAAGGCGTGCTTAGGAATAATTTTGGATGGGAAAGGAGGGGGGTTTGATTTTTTTCTTTTCACACAAAATATTTGATACATTTAGCCTTATAAATTTAGTTTAACCCCCACGTGAATTTATCAATTTTTTTTTCGGACACCTATGTATTAGAACAATTTTAAAACGACGCGATGGTGCAGAAGTTATATCCGGAAATCATTAGTATTTATGGTATAGCCTAACGATGTTCACGAGTTTCGGTGTTCTAGACACACGTATAATGCTTATATAGTTTATGGCGCTTATAACAAATTTTCAATTTTTTTTTTTTGAAAACTAGGTAAAACAACGTTTTTAAAATTATGGTGATAAAATAATTCTGACACCCACCCATAATGGTTTTACATGTCGAGGGATGTTTTCGATTTCAATTGTCCGAGCGAGCGCAGACGACTGTTATCAAAAATTAAAATACCAAAAATTTCAATTAGTTATATAACTTTAAAATAAGTCTTACCGCCAAATTCAGTCTTCTCCATCGTTTTCAGCCTGCTAAACTAGATAGGTACGTTAAAAAAAAAAAAAAGGTTGTTCAGTAAAACAGAAAAGTTCCAAACGCCCAATAACATAATATTGCATTGTACGAATGAGTAAAACACCAAAAATCGTGAACTATGTAACTCTATAACTTAAAAAATGATGATTTCCGTCAATTTCTAGTTGTAATTTATACATAGGTAATATAATAGGTTTCCTAAAAAAAATTGAAAAAAAATTATTCTTGTGTACGCTAAACTAGATTTATTCCCAATAAAATAAAATTATTATAATTATATGTAAGTACAGTAGTACATATATTATATTTGTAAATTGTTCATGTGGGGGGGGGGGGTTCACCATTAATATCAAAAACCAAATAAAATTTAAATGTTTTTCAAAAAAAAAAAAAACTATTGCAAAGTTTTTAGACTACAAAGTGATGTGCAGCTGACTTCGAAGTGGAAAAATTGGGTTTAGTAGGTGTATTGTTTTTTTCGATGTGATAGGTAATATATATCAGTTCGGTGACTACAACTGTATAAGAGTTAATATTATTATGTATTTTATGTCGTTTTGATTTTTTAGCAAATTATTTTCGTAGTATAGCCAGTCATTACACAAACATGGATGACAATATTATAATATCATGTTATCGTATTGGAAACCCACAAATCTACTGCAAAATTTTAATTTATGATAATGTTATACATGCTTTAAATTCATATATTTTTAATTTTTTTATGAACATGTTTTCAAATCAAAATGGTGTCACTGCGAGCTTTCCGAACAGGAAATTTTATAAATCTAATATAACGCAAGTCGACCCAATACACACCGCATGAGTTGGTAAATGATGAACTTGTACGCCGTGGGATTTTCAACTGAAAAAAACCCATTCAATACGTTTTCAATCATTGTAAATTGATCCATTGCAATACCGAACCTGTGGGAACGACCATTATATGCAATACACTAGCACACTTTAGAACTGGTATGTAATGTAGTTTGGCCGTATTATAATTGTGATTTAACAAAATCTGCAGTAATATAAAATAATTATTATTATGCACCTAGACATTACGACAAATCGATTTTTTCAGGTCATCTATTCGATTCGAAATTAATTGACGAAAAATCGAGTATAATTTACAATACGCATCGTCGGGAGGAAATCATTCCACTTGATTAAACGTTACCTGTACGATTGTTGAGAATTCAATATCAGCGTCGATTAAATTATAATAAAATGTACCTCGAGTAGAGGAAAATGTTATTTTATGGTTTTTTATCAAAATAAATAAGTCAAACGTGTTGCAATTGCAGCCATACGATACACACCATCCCTCCGACCATTGCAAATATCAAATAGTAATTTTAAGTTCAAATTTGGACGAATAAAAAACCTAATAAAAAACCTATAATAACTATTTTAGTTATTTTGTTGTGATTGTATAATATTATTGGTGGGTATAATTGAAACTTCTAAAGTATACTACTAAATATCTATGATAGTATCACGGTTTGTTATTGATGTATAACGCGTTATAAGTACCTAATGGATATTGTGATATGATTAATTTGTACTTTATTATAGGTACCATCCATTATACAGTGACCACTTGTAACCTACTGTACAGCAGAGCACCTTTTTTATTATGTATTTCTTATAATTATATAAATTTATATTATATTATAATACATTTAACATAAGGTATTAAGTACCTACCTATATTTATGTATACCTGCTGAATAGCCGTACATTTATGTTGAATATTATGTATGTTTAAAAATAAAGTACTTTTACTGAAACAAAGATGTGAATTTATGAAGTATAGTTTTAATAGTTTAATATAGTGTTATATTATTATATAATAATTAATAAAGTATTATAATATAGTGTGTGTGAGTACTTTTTGTTTATTTTAAAAGTTCAAAATGGTAAAAAAAAAATCACGATGATTACAGATTTAACAAGTCACATTATTAATTTGGTAAACAAATATTACATTTCTATTTTATACAACCATTAAAATGGCATTTTAAATGTTTATATTATAATAATTGTTCGGAACAAAATGTCGGTAACTCGTTCCTGTAATCGAACGACACGATGGTGGTACACGGCTATAACCATATTACAGCTATATTGCCTGTGTTTCAAACAAGCCTATAATATTGTGGTCATGCTATGTGTAACAGTCATCGGCAATAGATAATAATATTTGTAATAATAAGTACCTATTGACACTTTTAATATATGATAATAGATACATTTAACTTAATTTAAACTGGTAGTATTTTTTCAAAACAAATCATAAACAAAACATAAACATGTTGTATTAATGGCAACAATTTAAAAATATTAGATTCGTATAGGTAATCATTTTAATGTTATTATTTTGATTTCACGAAAAGTTACCTATTGATGTAATTAATTAAAAATATCACACCAGGCTACCAGCTGGTACAAATATAGGAATATTATAAACATGGGTAATTTTAGGCACGAACATTTTGTTTTTTTATTTGACAAATTACGTTACAAAGTATCTACGTCACTAATTATTATTATTATTATTATTTACTCTATATACGTAAAAATGTATGTCTGTCTGTCCATAATTGATATACTCCAAAACTACTGGACAGTTTTCAATAAAAGTTTAATAAAAAACTTGGAGGTTGTTTACACTTGTATAGGTAGCTAATATAATTTCAACCCCTATAGGGGGGGGGGGGTTAGTTGCAATAACCGTAATTTATAGGTAAGTACAACTAAATAAATACAACTAAACCTAAATGGTAATAACAACTAAATGATGAGCTGTCGCTATGCTAACTTGAAATTTAGGGTTAAATTAACAGTTTAAATGGTTACCATAACTATTATTTTTTTTCCGTGTGTTCGTATAGATATATCGGTATATCGGTAGCCAAAAGTAGCTCACACATTTAGTTTTCAGCTCACGAAAAAGAATATTGTTTGATTACATGTTTGCCAGGTTAGAACGAAGCGATATCTAAGGAAAATATATTATAAATAGTTACAAACATTTTATGATGGACACCTCGTGTCTGGCATAGGCGTGTCCAGACCTCGTCTGCAGATCGTGCACAAAAGTGGTATATCCAGGGGAGAGGTTACTGCACCCCCCCCCCCCCCCCCCCCCAAAAAAAAATTAGATTAAGGTTCGTAAATCTGACCCCAAATTTTGAAATAAGCTTTATCTTCTGATAACAATTAAAGCAGTTTTACTTTTTTTATTGGGAATAAAAAACAATATTCCTTTTATCAGATACATAAATAACTAGCTAGGTAGGTTATATGAAATTGTATTTAGTAATTTTAAAATATAATTTTTATACTAATAATACTTCTTTACAAATGTTTATTTTTACGTGATGAAAATTAAAAAACTTAATACGAAATCAGAAACTTAGAAAAAAAAGTTTATATTATGCACCGCAATTTATAATGTAGGTACCTACCTAAGTTGGATCAAATTTCGCAGGTCATGCCTGTGCATGGGTTCACTCTAGATTTCTAGAAACACAAGTAATGAATGCATTCGCAATTTATCGGCAGCTAAATAATTATTTATTTATAATTATGAATATATAATAATAATTTCCTATAAGTACTGTTTCACCGTTACCGATCCTACATGTGTAGCGGTTAGCGGTAACTACTATCGGGGATGTAATTTCTAAACTAGTTCAACCGTTAACCAGGGTAATGTACGATGTGATCAGAATCAGCTATAGTAACATTATAAATATAATATAAAACATATACACTGACAAAACCGTCACCGCTCAGAATCGTTTTTCGTATACAATGATTTATATTATCATTGAATTCAAATTTAACACCATCCATTACAGATGTCCATTTTATAATTTATAATAGTTATCTTACGTAGGTATATTGATAATATAATAAAATGATTGATAATATATCACTATACACTATGTACCTATATTATGTATTTATAATTATCGTAATTAATAAAATATATAAGTAATAACTAATAAGTATATATATAATATATATTCAATAAGTATTGAATTGTACGTAATATATTTTTTGTCACTCCTGCACTGAAAGTTTGGTTTTCGACCACGGTTGAAGCGTTCGAAAGCGTCCTTTTCCCGTCCAGCGGGCGGTAAAGTGGGAATCCCCATAGTGCAAGGGGGAAAATGTGAAAATCCTCAAAAACGCTGGGCGCGTATATCACATTATCACGTGTATTCTATGCACAACCAGACACTGAATTCTATACCACGGTCCTTACAAAGCATAAACTTTTGGTTACGCATCTTATAAACATAATATTATAATCTCCTTGCATGACGCGTAAACATTTTTATTTCATGAAATTGTTTTCGTAGAACGATCTGATTGTTGCAAAATATATCCCTGTATACACTATACATGACAAAATATATTTTGTCATGCCTGTATAATTAGTGCTTTACTTTTGCCGTGATTACATTACTTTGTATGTCGCGTTTGGTATAGACTAGGTAATAGAAAACGGGTACAACGCGATAGGATTTGAAACAGCGCAATGAGATCTGCATATTGTTATACATTTATAATTATTTTAATTTATAAATCCTAACGATTTGGTGACTTTGTAACGAGACGGAATGACAACATCGTAATATACTATTCCGAAACAGTGCGCGCCATCTGGTGAACAATACCAGCGCAACGCAAACCCAAGAAAGTCGTACAGACTGACAAAACCGGCTGGCACCGAAGCAACATAGAGACCGTGTAAGAGGAGTGACACACTGTAAGTTGCGACACAAAAGATCGTCTTTCAAAGATCAGGAAAGCTCAATGAAGGAAAACAATATACGAGTAAGCTGCGCCGCCATGTCCCGCGTCGGACGTGCATAGCCGCCCAGCTGGAACATCGAACAGGACTTGGTGCAAAGTACTGCAAACTTAGGTATGTTATAATATTATATTTTAAAGATTAAACTGAAAGCAATATATAATATTGTTGCCAAATTAGAAGTTACCAACATAAATACACAGTAATGTAGGTGAATAGCCTATACAGAGTTCCGTGTAATCGTTATAAATTATAAAAAAATACTTGAAAGACTTGAAACTATTCAAACTAATACCTATTGCCTATTGTACATATTTTGAAAAATAAATAAATAATTATACACATCTCATATTCTAACAAGGCTGATTCATTAACTAAGATTTTCAAGGTAGGAACTATTTATGAGAAACCTTTTTTAAAATGTACAATCATTAGCTATATCTATATAAACTAATAATTTTTTTTTTAATAACTAGCAATTTTTCGTGATCTTATAGAATTTTGTTAACATTTGAACTTTCAAACAAAAATTGTACTTGCGTATCTTTAATATTTTTGAACTGCTGTTATAACAACTTACGAGAAACTTGTATTAATTGGTCAAGCTTTTAAACCTAGAGACATTTTTTTTGTTGATATATTTTATAGAAAAGAAATTTAAAAAAAATAGGTACTATATGCAAGTTAAAGATAAAAATAGCCACACTGAAATATTTTTTACTCCAAACTATTAAAAAATTATAGGTAACAATATTCCGATAGATCGTTTTTTTTTGTGATTTTTATGTGAGTTCTCTGAGATACTTATAATATTATTAATAATTGAATATTGTAACTACTATATAAAGTCACATAAGTATTGTCTCAGGGATTTCTTATCGCGATGTCTTTGCGACTTTAATAATTATTCATAATCATCTTCAGTCTATTTCATGGCAAATAGAAGTTCAAATATGCACTTTCATTTTACATCCTCTGGGGACTTCGCATAGATGTGAACCTCGCGTTATTGCCCATAGGGTACTATTATAATAATATAAACAGCTGATAAACTAGTAAAATATATATTTTTCAATTAATATGAGTTTGAGTTATTTCGTTTTCTTTTAGTGTGAAACAAATCCTTGTTGACGTCAAAATCGACTAACTCGAATGACAATGATAATTTTTCGGAATTTCTATCCATCAAAAATATGCAATCGTGTTATGTTTTCTCAAATATAAAAAGGTAAAAAGAGAGCAATCGTGTTGTGCTTTTTACAGGTAAAATGATAAAAAGTGCTCAATCGTGTTGCACTGCTAACTATCTAGTATCCACTGACTATTATCTAGTACCTAATCATTTCGAATCAGTCATCATTTAATCGAGAAACAAAGTGCAATAAAACTAACCTGGCAACCAATGAAATATAAATTTTTTTTTATTATTATTGTATAATTAGGTAAGTACATACCTAATATTATAATTTTTCTATTAATATTTTTTATATAATTTTTATTTTTAATTGACTAAATTTGTTTATAATGATACCTAAAACTTTATTTGTAGCACAAAAATATCTACATCATACCTACTCATAAATATATTACACATATTTAGACATTTAGCCACAACAATCAGCCTGTAAGCTCAGCTTGTGTTGGGAGAGTTAAGTTCTAACGTAAATAAAGTACTTAAATAAAAACGTAAGTACCACGTAGGGCATCATAAAACGGTACAAACAGGTACCTAGGTAAGTGAAAAAACCTCTCTAAAACTCAGATTCTTAAATCTCAATATATTATACTGTAGGTACTATCAAAACTTGTACTTAAGTAGGTACTATAGTTTTAGGTTACTACCGAAAGAATAATAGATAGGAGTTTTGGTTCAAATTACAGTAAAATTCCTATTTCATACTTCCTGAGATGGTGCAAATTACAATAGCATTTCAAAAATGTCGGTGCAAATTATTACAAATTTTTTATTTTGTATTTATTAATATTTAGGGTTAGTTTTGGTGCAGTTAAAGATTGTAAACTTTCATAACTATAGATACAATTTACAGTATGTTCGTTACACTTAAAATTACTATATACAATCGAAAATCATAATTTTATCTACTATAGGCAATCGGGCAACTCTGGTAAGGCCAAGTCAACAAATATTACAAACATTCAACCTGAAATTCAATATTCATAAGCATAACATAAAAATAGATTTTTTTAATAAATAATAGCATTAGATTTTTAGGCTCTCAAGGCTCTGTCAAACAGAAAGCGTTTTTTTCAAGTCGCGCGATTTTATAATTAGTTACAACGCGGCGTTATTCACGCGCGTGAAAGCAACACGCCGACGAGCCATTTACCGCTTTAACGCGTTCTGCCTGACATATTGTTCTATGGTTTGACAGAGCCTTAAGGCTTAAGAGTTAAGTGTTCTAGAATCTAGGTCTTGTGTAGCGTTGACACTTGACAGTCTGTCGTGTTTGCGTATACTAATGCTATTGACTAAATTGTGTAACCCAAATACACAAATATACTACACACACGCTGCAAAAGTGCACCGGTGGCTGTAAGATTCTTTGCATTATTGTCTTGACCGCAGTGTCGATAAATAATTTTTTATTGTACCGGCTGCGTTTTTACCACCGACACAACACCCCCGCGACACCCGCGCTACTGCTGCAGATAGCACTATAGCAGTGCTGCAGTGTACGCTGTGAGGGGACGTGACCAGAAATAGATTAATATTACGGTGCGGTACGCTTTTGTTGGTTGGACGTAATATCAATAATAATTATTAATTAAAATAATACATGATATTCAATATTGTTGTTTGTTGCGCAGTCGACTGATTTCCAAGTTCCGACTGAAACGGGCTTCACTTGGCACTTTGACCGCATGACACAATTTATCGTGTTTGTCAGTGAGATCTTACTACGACACTGCACGATTCACTGGTCACTACTAAAAGTAGGTAAGTAAAGTAGGTATAGTATAGTAACTTTACGTATAATATAGGTAATGTAGTGAGTAAAACTCTAATGTATACCTACCCTACAGTATTGTTGTAGTATAGTATTGTCTTGTTCTGTGGTAGAAGTGATATCGTAGTCATTCGTCGCCAGTCGTTCATTGAGTATTTGATGAATACTATGATGGATATTACAATCTAATTAATCTGTTCACGATTCTACAATAATTACTACCTGCCAAAATAAGTACCTACCTACATTATATATTACAGATTAAATTTTGATGTAGATTGCCGACCGAGCGGGGCCAGAACCGTCTCACTTTTCCAAACATCACATTAGCAGGGGCCCGGGCCCAGTCCAGGCTGATACTTCAGTCTCCTGCAGGTGTACTTACCAAAGCCATTATACATTTATACCTATATATTATACGCTTTGTCGTCAGTTGTAATTGTTTTTCTGTCTTGACCGCCCAAAAAGTATCGTAAATGAATGATGTCGCCTGTTATACTTGGAAGGTAGCCGGTGGGCCCATTACTAGTGAGTATGTCATTTTAGACTTGCAACAACCTCCACAAAAATTACATTAACCATGATTAAATACATGATTATTGGTTACGGTGTTACATAAACATATGATATGTTCACAAAATATTGCAAGTAATTTTAAGTTTTAATGAAATTTCTAAGAGGGTTGCTGGGCCACGGCCACCAACTAAGTTGTCCATAATAATTATATATATATATATATATAGGTAATAGTTCATTATTATTCATATTAATTAATTATTACTGAATACTGAATAGGTAATTATTACTTAAGTACTTGTATGATTATTGCTTAATGATTGTACATTTATTTGATTATACGACCTTAGACAGTAGACGCGTTGTATAAATATTGAAGATCATAATTTTGGCACGGTTGTTGTAAAATATGTCGATCGAAATATTGAATGCACTAATCATGAATAAAAAGTATGTTTACACGAATGTGTTACTAATAAAATTAATCTTGTTGTTGATTTAGTATACTCGTATTTTAAGCGCTGAAAAATGGCTGAATATACTACTTGTCTGACGCGATGGGCGCTTTGTCTGTAGCCGATGACCACTACATAGAACCCGAATTGGACGACAACATTCAGGCATAACTAAGAAGAATCAAAAATGATTTCGAAAGTGTTTTCTCGTGGGACATCCTTCAATCATCGGAATTCGATCAAAATATAATGTTTAACATAATTGATAAAGTACAAGAAAACCTAGAAATGATCATCATGGATGGCAAGGACGATGAATTCAATTTTTCTAGGTAACAGAAGTGTAAACTGTGATTTTCTTTATATTATGAAATAAGTTTATTCTGTGTCCATATAGGTACTGTAATAAATTGTTTTAGGTATTGATATTGTTTAATAAATAGGTTGATGTATATTAATCTATACCTATTAAGTCTATACAGTATACAATAGACGTACCTACTATAGATACCATTTGCCATTCTTGAATATTGACATCAAAAACTTCTGCACTATGCCACTGTGGCACTATTTATATCCAATGTACCACCATATCCACCATCCTAGCATTTTTTTTTTTTTTTTTATTATTTGTGTATTATTTTCGACAGTAAATAGTCGAAATAATGCTTCGATTTTTAACTTCAGTACCTATCTTGTTCGATGGGAAAGTGAATCTAGCTTTTGCATTATGGAGGTCAAAATCCCATTTTTACACTTTTTGGCCCAACAGATAAAAATTTATTGATATTTATAGAAAAAAAAAACTAAAAATATTGAAAACTGTAAATGTCCGTAAACAGCTCAAAAAGAGTCAAAATATTTTCAAAATTGTGTGTCGTATAGAAAATGCTAATATAAACATTCAGTGAAATATTCATGTATCTACAGTTATTCGGTTTTGAATTACAACAAAATAAGAAAATTGTTACATGAGAAATCGAGTGAATATCCAATCTTGTAAAAATATGAACTTTGAACGCTCATAAAAATTTAATTTGACATGCTTGTAGACATTTTTTTTTTTGATAAAAGTAGACAAACTTATGAAAAATCTTGTATTCATTTTTCAAATCTTAAATTTAAAAAGAAAAATTTTTAGGAATTTGTAACTCAACATAATTTGCACATTTTCGTGAATTTTAAGTATTTTCGCAATATTTGAACTTTAAATGCTTATAAAAAATAGCTCAAAAAGAGTCAAAATATTTTGAAAATGTTATAGTGTATAGGAAATGCTAATATAAATATTCAGTCAAAATTTCATGTATTTACGGTCATTTGTTTTAGAGTTAGGTACACCAAAAACCAAAATCGACTTTGTCGAAAACCGATTTCGCTTGAAAATTTCTCGTTTATCCTTAATTTAAATTAAGAAAATTTTCTTTTTCTTTCAGGTTGCTTTTGAAAACTACTGAGAAATTTTTACTTTTGACCCCCCCCCCAGAATACAAACTAGATTCATTTTCCTATCAGAAAAGATACTGTTGAACAAAATCTAAGAACTTTTATTGTCCTGAAAGGTATTAACAGACAAAAAGAAACATTGAAAAAAAAAATTTTAAAGAAAACACACACATCATTGTAAAATCAATACATTTATCACTCCATTAAGAATCTAAAAATGTCACATTAAGTATGAGACAATGTGACATTATTTTGTTATTCGAAAATCGCAATCAATTTTTTATAGGTATTTGTATTTTGTATATTTTACCTACTAGAAATGTATAATAATAATATTATCGTTATTACTGAACTATACTCTGTAATGTGAAATTGGCTGAAATGTATTAACTTATACTGAATTCAACAACTGATGTGTCAAAGCTCGATCAATTTTCTTTTATGTATAAGTGTTAAGTGTGTTGTACAACTTATGTGTTCATAAGAGTGATTATTTTGTGTTGATAAAACTGTAGTAATAACTTGTTTTGTAAAACATGTGACAAATATAACTTAAACTGGAGGCAAAATTAGACGAGCTATCATGACGGTGCATTTAATATGCAATGATTTTGTAAAAGGATTACGCTCATTAATACAAAATGTTGTAGAAAATATATATTATCATAATGTGTGGTGTAGCGCAAAATATATATAAATTTTACAGTAGTTGTTGATTGCTGTGCAGCAACTGAACGGTCAAACCGTTTCTGGTGTACAATAATCTATCTATAAAATGTGCAATATTATTAATAAATACAATCAATCGATAAGTGCTTTTAAAAAAAAAACAGCGACTGTGAACCGACAACCGTAATATCATTATTATATGATAAAAATTAATTCTCATTAGATATTTCCAAAATAATAATAATACGGTCGGCGGTCACCTTTAACTCTTTGAGGGGCCGTGGTTAGTATGCTAACCACTTTTTTTTTTACCGTTCAGGTGCAGTGGTTACTATTTTAACCACTTTTAAAATTATTTTTAATATTTTTTTGATGATGGTCAGCATACCAATCACCTTATTATCATCTTATACATGCATCAAACAATATCACTGCCGCTGGTCTGATATCATTTCTCGCGTTTTTCATCATTTATTATCATTATTGATATTTTGATATACGTACTAAATGTTATGGTAAAGAGACATATTGCCCACATGGGTCTTTTTTCTAAAGGAAATTTTCGCCCCTCAAAGAGTTAACAGACGGTCTTAGTTTTGTATATTCTGTTTTGTGTGTAAACATTGTAATAAATTCACACTTATAAAACATAAATGTTACAATATTATTAGATATTATAGTGAGTTTCACTTAGTTTTATTTACACATTTTGTACGAATGTCTCGAAATGTTGTATTCGATTACAACTACCTAGGTACTGCAGCTGGAAACAATATTATATTGCTCGCGATCATTTGGATTTGATTTAATTTGAAGAGTTGGTAAAAAATATTATTATGCGTACCTACTAGATAATAGCCTTAGCATCGCCTAATTTATCACGGATATAATCTGAAAAGTGTATTTTAGTGTTTTGTTTTTTGGAACACTTTCAATTAGATATTTTTTTTTTTTTTTAGACATAAAACACCACGGCAGCTCTGGCCATTGGTCTGACAGTAAATTACATTATTATTACATTTTTACATACAATTTATACATATTATATATACAAAAATAATAATTTTTTAATAATTAGATATTATTAATATCACAGGACACGGTCACGGCAGGACGGTCGGTACATAGTCTACTACTCTTTCGAGTTTGTGATTTTTAGACTGCACAATACACGACCAGATCATATAGTTCTTACACGTCATATTTTGAAGAGTTCGGAAAACTATTGATGTAAGTGTCATGCACTAAAATCTACACAATGTATGAGTATCGATAATAGTATGATAAAGCTATCAGTGGATACAGAAATTCGACATGACGTACCCTATCTGTACTCAAATATAAGTTATACACTTTGACATACAATTTAATTAATATTCCTATGCAGCGGAAATATTTCAAAAATATTTTTCCGAATGTTTTGTAGCTCGAAAATCAAATTTTTCAACGCATATAGCTATATAAATCATTAAATCGAATACATATAGTTTTATAATATTGATAAGTATTCAAATTTAAAGAGCGGAGAGCAGTATTCCAACATTCTGCTGTGTACCCGTATGTCACATGCGCTACTCAGCTCGTATAAACATTAAATTTAGTTATAATTAAATATGACATTTTTATCAAATATGTCCACTACAGTTTTCATAAATAAAATATCACGTTTTTTTGTCAGTATTATTATTGGTAATTTTGAGATCCATATTCGTCGATTCTGCGTGGTCTTTTGAGGTAATAGATTCCCTTGTCAATCCAAAATAATTGGTTACTATGCTCAGAAAGCACATCAGAACAGACATATAGGAGAAAAATCGAAACGACCACACTCCACCATATGTATCGATAGTAAATATCCGCCCAGTAGACTACCTATAGATTCACCTGTGAAACAAAAATAATTAATTACATTTCTATATAAAGAACGAGTGCATATATTATAATAAATAATAATATTATAATGCCGTGGCAGTAGTGGCATATCGCAAGTACAAAAATATAGCATTAAATTTATAGGTAATACAAATAAACTTATGACTAAAAAATACAGTGAAACCTGTTCTAACGGAACCTCTAAATAGCGGACACCTCCAAATAGCTGACGTTTTCTTAGGAACCGACTACAAGCTTCCTTCGAACTGAACCCTTTGAATATAGAGTGTCCGGTATTTAGAGTTTTCACTATTTCGATTTTAATTATATATTCATTACGGTAAAAAATAATTTATGGTTAAAAAATATCGTATTTGATTACAAATACGTATTATAGGTATATCAATGCGTAGGTATAGTTGTTCACATAACAAGTTGAGGGATGTTTTCGATTTTTATTGTCCGAGAAAGCTACGGTTGCAGTATATGAAAATACTATTAATTTCAATTAGCTATAAGTTATAGCCTATATAGCCTATTATAGCCTATAACTATTTAAAACTAAGCCTGAATGTCAAATTTTGACTATAAATAGTTTTCATCCAAAGTACAGTGTTGTACGCGTGCGTATACAAACGAATCGCTATATAACTTCCAAAATAATGATTTCTGAAACATTTTGTTTGGACCACCGTTCTTAACATGTTGAAATAAGTATGTTTCAAAAAAAAAGATTATATTAATCCACCGTAAGTGGAATTAAGTAAAAACGATAAACTTAGTATAACTTTAGTCTTTGACACTCTAGAGTTAAATCATACACTTACGTACAAACAGCACGGGGTCCGGGATCCACCATACAGGTAGATTGCTTACCTGATAATTAATATACTAATATAATATATATTAATATATATTAATATACTGCTGCGAATCAGAATTTTTATTCTGGGCAACGAAAAAGTTAAGATAAGCTTTGAACACCATACACCCAATATTAAATAACGAATTGAACAGAGTTTGAGTCATAAAGAGTTGGTACATTTAACGAGCAACGGAGTGCCCTGGATCAGCTAGTAAATTATAATTTACAAGCTTTTTTCCTCGCTAAATAATCATCGATTTTTTTATGTGATTTATGTAGTGTTATAGCCTATAATTAAAAAGTAATGGACAAATTTGAGGCCCCTAATTAAATACTTGTAGTTGCAAATTCTCGAAAGACTAACTATAAGAGACGATGTCAGCGCAATTTGTGTTTTCTCTCTCAGACGCACGCGTAATATAGATAAAACGCATACAACTCACAAAAAAAAAGGAATTTTGATTTGCCAAAACTTATTCGATAAATCGGTAACTCCTATTGAAGTACCTACTTAATTTTATAAAAAAAAAAGCAATTCAGCTTTTCCAAACTCAGCCGCGGCTCTTAGAATAAATAATATGTTAGCTATTCTAATAACTTCAGCTAGCGCAGAAGTTAGAACTTATAGAAACTTATTTGAGAAGTATCACGTCCCAAGAGCGTCTTCCTGGCTTTTCTTTATAAAAAGAGCCCGAGAACATTTAAATTATGAAAAAATCATTGAAGATTATGCTTAAAATATATTATAAATATACACATAGTAAAATTATAATATTAAATGTATTACCTAACTTTACAGATAAATTCGGAGCAGCAACTTAGAACAGCATATTATTATACTTACTGCGACGAGTTAGAAATATGGTTAAGACTATTTTTCGGGTTGCAATTCGTACCACCACATGACATCGAAAATGCATTCGTTGAACTTGTATCTATATATCCAAATATAGATTATACGATGGTTATTTTCTTATTACCTATATATTGCATACCTACTTATACGTAGAAGATGATTGTTTATTTCCACCAACAATTTTGGGCTCAAGAGCTCAGAAAATCCTCGGTAATACTATAATAACTAGGGCTCGGATTTATATGTAAATACATATTTTCTCTGCGACATGATAAACTAATTTCGGCAAGTGATAAATTCGATTCACAAGATTTTGATAAAATGAGCTACATTTGATTTTACATATTTCGTCATAAATACATGTTTTTACATATTTCACAATTTTTTTCACATATTTAGACAATTTTACTGTTTTAGCGTCTTCTCTTCAGAGTTCAGGTCCACTGGATGTATTTTTGACTTGACTAAATAAGGGTTCCTCGGTGACAAACGACCGTCGAACTCAACCTGTTATATTTTCAATTATTTCTAGATACGATTTTTGAAATATGAGATATCTTATCGTAATATATTGCGATTAACACATATTTAAACACGTTGGACACGAACGAGTGAACACTGCTGTAGTTTTTAATGTGACATCGTAGTGTGAGTTTCGTGGCCTCAGTTTTCGTTATATTTTACATGCTTATTACCAATAGGTTATGCCAAAAGTACGATCGTCTAAGCAGGGCCGGATTTGACGGGGGGCATTAAGGGCATATGTTCCGGGCCCCCAAGTTTTAGGGGCCCCCGAGACTCGAATCAGAAATGAAAAAAAAAAAATTAAAAAATTAAAAAAATAAAATTACAATTTGGAACCCAAATTTTGGGTTCTCAAACTATATTTAAAAAAAAAAATATAGTTTTGAAAATAAAAATGAATTAGGTATAAAATATAAATTAAATTGTACTACAGTACAGGGCTGGATTTAAACATTATGGGGTAATGACTGTAGTATACTACAGTCGTTGTTATTGCATTATCACGGTGAAGTAAAGTTGCGGGTTATATAATTACATGTGTATGTTTATACGAGTATATATAAAAATCATAATGTAATCTGTCACAAATCACAATGTAAAATGTTGGAAAATTCAAGACGTCTATAATCGTTATCGGCTTATCGCTGTTTATAGCGTTTATGCCTTTATTGTGAATTATTTATTATTTTGTACATTCCACTTTTCGACTAAATCTCGTTACTTCATTATGATCAGCCAAGAATACTCATGAGCCTGTACTGTTCAATTGTTTAAGTAAGTAATATTTATAATAAATTTAAAATTAAATAATTTTAATAATCTATACGAAGTAGAAAATATTTATATATAAATTTATCTTTATAAATTTATTATAATAATTAGAGAATGGATATTAAGGGGATCGGTGATGTGCAGTTATTTTAGTCAAAACATACCTATCTTTTGACCATTCTACCAATCATATTGGAAAACAATTTTGACCAGACTTATAAGTGTTATTAAATTTTTATGTAAACGTGGATTTGCTTTAAGAGGAGATGATGAACTAGTAGGATCTAAAAGTAATGGAAACTACCTTGGTTTACTTGAACTCTTAGCAGAATATGACGATTTCTTGAAAAAGCACATTCAAGAAAAAGGGAATTGTGGGAGTGGTCACACTAATTATTTGTCATCAAATATTTGTGAACAGTTAATACAATGTATGGGTCATCAAGTTCTAAATGCGATAGTGACACGCATAAAAATATCAAAATATTATTCTATTTCTCTAGATTCTACACCTGATGAAGGTCACGTCGATCAACTAACTGTAGTATTTCGGTTCATGGAAGGCTCTAAACCCGTTGAAAGATTTTTAAAATTTTTACCTAATCAAGGACATAAGGCACAAGATATGTTTAATAGTATAATGAAAGTTTTGGAAAATAATGGTATAGAAATAAATAATTGCCGAGGTCAATCATATGACAACGCGTCAGCTATGAGTGGTAAATACAATGTCTCCAAAGCAAAATAATTGCTGTAAACAAGTTAGCAACATGGGTTCCATGTGCAGTCCATTCCTTAAATTTAGTTGGCAAAGTTGCTGCTGAATGTTGTTCATCTGCTATATCTTTTTTTAATTTTTTAGAAGCTATATATACTTTTTACTGCATCAACACATCGTTATGATGAATTAAAAAAAAATTTACAATCCACCGACAAAACTGTCAGAATACAAATACCAAAAAGAATTTTTACCACTCGCTGGTCATGTCGATCTGACGCAACTAAAGCATTATTTCATGGATATTCTCAAATAAAATCGACTCTTGACAGTATATCTAATAATTTAAATGAGTTACCAAAAACACGTGATGAAGCAAACTATACAACAAGATGTGTAAGTTAGAAACAGGTGTATATTGTGCATTTTGGAACGAAAATCTGGATCGTTTCAACGCTACTAATAAAATTCTTCAAGCTCCCACATTAGACCTTAATAATGCTGTTGCATCTGTCAAGTCATTAAAGTGCTTTATTGATGCTCAACGCGATGGTTTTTCAATGTTTGAGAAAAAAGGCAAAATCAAATGAATATAATGATAATAAAAAACGATCTCGTAAACTTAATATTCGATTGAATCCTTTAGATTATGGCAAAGGTCCTGATTCACAACTAAATCATTCAGAAAAATTTAAAGTAGAATGTTTTTTGCCTGTTATAGATCAAATGTCATCAGCAATAAGTCAAAGACTTAAAGCATATGAAGTAATATGTGATCGTTTTGGATTTTTTGGACAATTAAATAATCTTAGCAACGAAGAATTACAAGAAGCAGCTAAAAAACTTGTAGCTGTATACGATGACGACTTAGACTAATTGATGTGTGTTGAAATAATTCATGTTTCTGAATTTATAAAACTTTATTCCAAGCCAACAGAAATGAGTAATGAGCATTTTATGTACAAAACTTTAATTGAAAAAGACGTAATATCAGCTTTTCCAAATGTTGAAATCGCATCACGCATGTATTTAGTAATTATGGTCACCATTTGTAGTAGTGAACGCACATTTTCAAGATTGAAAATTATAAAAAATAGATTACGAACTACAATGAATGAAGATCGTTTGAACTTTTTATCAGTTATGAGCATTGAAAGTGATGTGTTGGATAATCTGTCATTTGATGATATTACAGATGACTTTGCAGAAAAGAAATCAAGAAAAGTATGCAATTTATAATATTCTATTTTCTATGTAAACATAATAGGTTAATGACTGTAATAATAATCTTAACTTTTAATTGACTATTTTCTTTATTAAAAATATAAATACAAATTTTTGGTACAGTTTATTAATATATATATATTTAATTAAATACATTTTAGCCATAGATTATATTTTTTTATTAATAAAATAAATAATATATTACTGTATGACTTGTTCAATTTATTTAACATAAATAGTTATTTTTAGTTGTAACTATAGTCTATAAATATATTTTACGCATGAAATAAGTTTAGGTAGGTATGCAATTTTTGTTATGGATCATTTAGGGCCCCAAAATATTTTTGCCCTGGGCCCCATAATGTTTAAATCCGGCCCTGGGCAGAGGTAATACATTCTTATGACACTGGCTAAGTCAATAAAAACCTGTAAAACCCGAACAAGTTATTTGTTTGTTTGGTTTTTTATTCTGGATATTTAACCCCCAAATACCTAAACAAACATAGGGTCAACGTTTCGGGGTATGTAGGGTTAAAAAACATAAATTGTTATCCTTTACTGAAAAATATAAATATGTTGAACACACACAAACTGGGTTACGTTGGTCATTTATCGTTAAGAACGAACATAATATATGTGGATGTAATTATATGGACATCTCTAAACCAACTGGGTAAAATGAGAAATTTAGTACATAGTTAGAATTTGAATAATGTGTTATCCCAGAAATGTTTAAAAATAATATACAAACTGTAACATTAATTTTAAATAAATAAACTACGTAAGTTTGGTTTGTATTAATAAATGCTTTGTAACACGAATACAGAAACTTTATAATAAAACTTCTGTTAAATTTTGTTCAAAAATATATTGCACACAATATTGATTTGGGTTCAGACGTTCAGTAGCTATAAACATATACAATATACAATTATATAATATCTTTATTTAACTTACTAACGCTCAACGAGCGCCCGACCGCAGTTATGGTCCCGCGGAGCGACGGAAGACGGCGACGGCACGGTGGCTAGTAGACGTACCTGCTCGAGCAACGATTTCTCCTACAATTTACACCGACTTGGTACGATGGCGATAGTGATTCGGTACGACGGACCCGCGGAGACCTCGGCACGGGGTGAGTGGTACGGAGATTTGCGTGCTAGAAACACGGGGACTTCAGCGGCGCCGGACTCGTAGAAACTTGACCGTTGCCTGGTCTGGCGGAGCACGGCGGCCGAAGGGACAACGCCAGGGCGAAAACTACCGACAGCCAATTACTTCACTGTGGTCCGCTGACTCTCTCCTATTCGCCCCGCGGTAATCCCACATTGGCGGCTTCGCTCGTCCACACCGGTTCCGCAGCACAAAATCTCACTTTGCTCGTTCCGCGTCTTGGTCTTTGCCGTCCGTTGGCTTGATCGTCACGCCGTCGACCGTCGATACGCGCACGACATCACGCACTAGCCGACTGGGCAAAGTCGTCAAGCGTTCGAGCGAACACGCCAGCGACACTCGTCAACCCGTGGGAGAGGTCGGAGAACGTGCAGAGGTGACCAGTGGCTAGCAAAACTGCATTTTCGCACTAATCGCCATCTCGAATCCTCCACCCTTGTTTATTGTGTCTATCATGTCCGTCGTATTTTTTTTTTAAATTTAAGTTATTCCAAATTCCAAATTGTTAAATTGTTTCAGCCCTTTTCTTATAATAAACATATTTTGATGTGAACAAAAAAAGTTTAATTTTAAGATAGATGGCTAATTTAAAAAGGGTTAAATGTGTTTTATTCAATTTATCAGATTTTAGTACAGTTGGGTTAGGATTTTGTATTCATTGATTATATTAATCCACCGTAAGTGGAATTAAGTAAAAACGATAAACTTAGTATAACTTTAGTCTTTGACACTCTAGAGTTAAATCATACACTTACGTACAAACAGCACGGGGTCCGGGATCCACCACAGGTAGATTGCTTACCTGATAATTAATATTAATATATATATTGATATTAATAAACTAATATAATATATATTAATATATATTAATATATACTGCTGCGAATCAGAATTTTTATTCCGGGCAACGAAAAAGTTAAGATAAGTTTTGAACACCATACACCCAATATTAAATAACGAATTGAACAGAGTTTGAGTCATAAAAAGTTGGTACATTTAACAAGCAACGGAGTGCCCTGGATCAGCTAGTAAATTATAATTTACAAGCTTTTTTCCTCGCTAAATAATCATCGATTTTTTTATGTGATTTATGTAGTGTTATAGCCTATAATTAAAAAGTAATGGACAAATTTGAGGCCCCTAATTAAATACTTGTAGTTGCAAATTCTCGAAAGACTAACTATAAGAGACGATGTCAGCGCAATTTGTGTTTTCTCTCTCAGACGCACGCGTAATATAGATAAAACGCATACAACTCACAAAAAAAAAGGAATTTTGATTTGCCAAAACTTATTCGATAAATCGGTAACTCCTATTGAAGTACCTACTTAATTTTATAAAAAAAAAAGCAATTCAGCTTTTCCAAACTCAGCCGCGGCTCTTAGAATAAATAATATGTTAGCTATTCTAATAACTTCAGCTAGCGCAGAAGTTAGAACTTATAGAAACTTATTTGAGAAGTATCACGTCCCAAGAGCGTCTTCCTGGCTTTTCTTTATAAAAAGAGCCCGAGAACATTTAAATTATGAAAAAATCATTGAAGATTATGCTTAAAATATATTATAAATATACACATAGTAAAATTATAATATTAAATGTATTACCTAACTTTACAGATAAATTCGGAGCAGCAACTTAGAACAGCATATTATTATACTTACTGCGACGAGTTAGAAATATGGTTAAGACTATTTTTCGGGTTGCAATTCGTACCACCACATGACATCGAAAATGCATTCGTTGAACTTGTATCTATATATCCAAATATAGATTATACGATGGTTATTTTCTTATTACCTATATATTGCATACCTACTTATACGTAGAAGATGATTGTTTATTTCCACCAACAATTTTGGGCTCAAGAGCTCAGAAAATCCTCGGTAATACTATAATAACTAGGGCTCGGATTTATATGTAAATACATATTTTCTCTGCGACATGATAAACTAATTTCGGCAAGTGATAAATTCGATTCACAAGATTTTGATAAAATGAGCTACATTTGATTTTACATATTTCGTCATAAATACATGTTTTTACATATATTATGTATTTACACAAATATTATTCTATTTTTTCACATATTTATACAATTTTAATGTCTTTTCTTCAGAGTTCAGGTCCACTGGACGTATTTTTGACTTGGCTAAATAAGGGTTCCTCGGTGACAAACGACCGTCGAACTCAACCTGTTATATTTTCAATTATTTCTACATACGATTTTATTTATTGAAATATCAGATATCTTATCGTAATATATTACGATTAACACATTTTTAAACACGTTGGACACGAACGAGCGAACACTGCGATGATTGTGTAGTTTTTAATGTGACATCGTAGTGTGAGTTTCGTGGCCTCGTTTTTCGTTATATTTTACATGTTTATTACCAATAGGTTATGCCAAAAGTACGATCGTCTAAGACTTTCAAAGCAATAAAATATGTTTCTGAATATCCAAATGAACTTTTACAAAGTGAAGGCCACGTTTTGTATTGTACCTACTGCTTGTAAAAAATCGATAGCAATTGATTTTTTTTTTTTTTGATAATACCTACATATTTTTAATTCTTTAGCACATATTTTTGTTGTATATAAATACATACTTTGGTTATATAAATAGATATATAATCTGAGCCCTAATAATAACTATATACAGGGTGTAATAGAATAGATATTTTAAATAAACCTTTTGTTTTCATACATATTTTTTTATTGGTACAACATAAAATGTGATATTATTATAATTATTTTATACAAACTAGATTTTCATGAATAATATGCATGTATAATATAGGATTATATATGTTTGTTTACATTTGTATAAATAATATATAATATCATAGAACAATATAATATAATATAGTGTGATACATGTAAATATGTAATATTATGTATAATAACTAATACATTTTATACGAATGTGAGAAAAGTGTATTAGAGCCACGTGTTAATAAATGGTGATAAACTGACAATTGTTAACCGCATATCCACCGGTCCAACAGCTAATAAAATACGATGCTGGGTGGACTTGGCAAGACACGGACTTGAGGACTTCCCATGTTCAGCGACCGGCCTCGTCCCGTTTTGTGGCGCAGTGGAAACTTCATACAGCTGACTGTATGACTGTAGCAGACTGTTCGACTGTAATATTATTTGAAAATATTATTTCTACTTAATCGTAATAACTGCAAAGGAATAATTGGGTATAAATGGGTTTAATATTATATTATAATATATAATAATAAGTACCTATATTATTAGTTTCTAATAGTTGGGATTTCATTTTTGTAGATATTGATCCGGACAAAATTATGCTGGCCCAGCGCTATGTCACGGATTTATGGACGAAATTGTTGGCGACTCTTTCAAACTGGACAATCTGATAAACAGTGACGTTACCGTTACTTCGCGGCCATCATGAGGTGGACCAAAATATAAAATAATGTATGTCATCGGGTTGTCGGCTGTGTGTATGATAAAATCCTGGAAGCTAGTGGAAAGGCAATAGCCCCTAAAATCCTGTTACATCTTAACCTTAATAAAAAACGAGGAATGATTAAAAAATGGCAACGGAATTATTGGCCTACTGATCTGAAAATGTGTTCTTGAACAGGTAACTCCTCAACGTAATGTTATGCCCGGTCCAATAATAACTTGCCGTATTTGCATCACAAAGATGCGCGACGACTGCTCACCAACGCATCGACATCCATCAAATAACTTTGGTAAGTTTTTAAACTATACCTTTCATTCCTCCGGAATGCTAAAGAAAATTAATTGATTAGATAAATATTATAATATAACAATTTTTAAATATAGACATTTTCAACTTACAGTTATACAGATGGATGTCGACCGGTTTGGGAGCGACGTCTGTCACGGCATTGTTCTAATGATTTCGAACATAAATAATACATTATTATAATATTGTTATGCACAGGTACTTTCGGGTATATTCAATTAATTAATTAGGTAGGTACTATATTAATTATTAATTATTTAGACTTATAACTTACATTATTGGATCGGACATACAGCAACGTCGAGTTGAGGTACCTGTCCATAAACACATTTTCGATCTTCCGTAAGCCGGCACCAACTCCGTTGCACATTTTCCAACACTATAGCCATTTAAAATATAAATTATTGTTCCACATAAATAAATAACAATTTATATTTAAACTGAATGATGTACAAACCTCATTTTTATCTAGGTTTTTTGGCAGATGTAACAGTATTTTTGGGGCAATCGTTTTCCCCACTTCCAGAATCTTATCCACACACAAATCTAACGGCCCGATAACATCCATTTTATTATATTCTGGACCGCCCCATGGTGGCGATGTGACTATAACGTCACCCTTAATCTGATTTGCCAGTTTGAAAAAGTCTCCAACAACGAACTCGATTTTTTCGAAAACTCCATAAATCCGGGCATTTTGCTTGGCCATCATAATTTTGTTGGCGTCAATATCTACAGCAATGACTATTACAAACAGAAAATATTACAATTATTAGAAATTGCAGATAACAGGTACTTAATATATCTTACAATAATATTATAAAACAAAGTCCCTTTTTTTCTCTGAATTCTTAGATCTTTAAAACTACGAAACGGATTTGGATGCGGTTTTTTATTAACTGATAGAGTGATTCAAGAGGAAGGTTTATATGTATATAACATGTATATATTGTAGAGAAACTCTGAACCTTATTTATTTACGTACGAGCATATCTCGAAAAGAACTCTACTTATTTTTATACGGTTTTCACCAATAAATCGGTTGAGTTACTTGGAAGGTTTTAAATAAGCCAATAAAAGTTATTTCAATAGATTATTACTTGAAAATTGGAGGGTGTATAGAGCTTGATTTTTCAACTCATATAGGCTGTAGATAGGTAAAGGGTAGCGCACACATGATTTTTTTTAGCATACGAAAAAATAAATTATTTTTGTCAATCTAAATGGTTGCACAATTTGTTACATATTTTATTAATATTATAATTAGAAGAAATGTGGTATAATATACAATTTGTACAAATATATTTATTAAAAATACAAATCTTTGGCCTGGACACCGTCGGGCGGGACAGCTATAGTTGTTATAATATTTTATTATATATAGGTAGGTACATTATAGACAATAATTATTACATTTCGGTAATTAAAATTAAGTAGAAATAATAATATGTTCACTTTTATTTCCACGAAAACGGTTTTATTTATTATTAATGCAAAAAATATTACAGTACCTTTGTCGAACAGTCGGGCAAGCTGAATTATGTTTCCGCCGGCGCCGCAAAACGGATCCACGGCCACTTTTACTCGGCCACACTTTTCTGCCATATATTTGGTGAGAATCTCGGGACAGACCGAATAAAAGCTCTCTATAAAACCAAACATACGATTATAATATATATTATTTTTATTTTTAACATGATATGATACATATATATATAAATGTTTTTTTTTTACATACCCTCGTCCATCAGAATACCCTGGTCAAATTTCGTGAATAAGGTATATCTTTTTTTCCAATATTTAAATGTAATTGGTCTATCGGTAATATAAAAAAAACATTATTTAATTTCTGATTATACCTATAGGTAAATGCACTTACGTGGTGTCGGTCCGTGCGGTTGACGGCTCCTCGACGCCGTTCAAATGCAGCGGAGTGTCGTTAACCGGACTTCCGGCGGCAGGCAACGGCGGCGTCTGCAGCTGTTCCTGACGGCTGGAGGGCCCGATAAACTCCACCGCCAGGAACATGACGGTGCCGATGGACTGGGCGACAAACCAAATCCCGAACGTAAATGTCGCAGTCCCCAGTATCGCGCAGTCCGACGCGACGGACACGCAACGCGACACCTTCTCTCCAGCGGCTCCCGGAAAACGGTTTCTCAATGCCTGTTGCACTGCAGGACTCCTCACGATGTTAGCGATGAACGCAGTCATCGCGAGTCCTGCGCACAACAGGCAGAGTATCAGCGCCAAGCACGCCATAGCAAACGTAAAAACTACGGTTACGATCAACAACAAAGAAAAGAAAAAGAGATTGTCGTCCTGCAATTAAATAAACATTAAAGTTAGTAATTATTCATAGTTAATTCGTCGACAAACGTGTAACACACACGGGGGGGGGGGGCTTGCAGAAGCGTTTTTCTATATAATATCAAATTATACTTACGTATTCTTCGATGCACAACTCGGCTAGAGTTTTCTGCACCCGCACGTACCGTTTCCTAAAGTTTTCTCGTTCATACTGTATATTGAAAACTTTAAGTAGGTAGGTATTCACATAGAAAAAACGGAAAAAAAACTAATTAATACCAATTAAATAACAAAAACAAATCTAATTTATTAAACTAATAAAAAAAAAAACAACAACTGAATACTCTGCAATAGAGAATGAAAAGATTTGAGGTCTTATCGAATATCGATTCGATAAAACGTTTACTGCCTATGTGTATTTTTTTATGTGGTTTTGCTTATAAACAATATAAACTAACCTTCTGGGTTTTGGCTACTCGCCGTTGGTGTGTTGTTCTTGGGGTCTTGAGCTCCTCCCTCGTGCGTATCGTTATCTCCATCTGGTGCATTTTTCCGTGGCGTTTGAGCATTTCCCGTGGTTACCGATAACGACTTGTGGGACGAACCACTCCCACCCGCCGGCTCTGGGGTTTCCGAGGCCTCTGTAGCAGTAACATCAATTTCTTTTTGCTGTGTTTCCATCATGTTTATTGTGTTATAGCTTGCCTGCCACTGACGACGCCAGCCTCGCGTCGTCTGTCTTTTTTCCGTCCGTGTTACCGTGGTTACCGATAACGACTTGTGGGACGAACCACTCCCACCCGCCGGCTCTGAGGTTTCCGAGGCCTCTGTAGCAGTAACATCAATTTCTTTTTGCTGTGTTTCCATCATGTTTATTGTGTTATAGCTTGCCTGCCACTGACGACGCCAGCCTCGCGTCGTCTGTCTTTTTTCCGTCCGTGTTACCGTGGTTACCGATAACGACTTGTGGGACGAACCACTCCCACCCGCCGGCTCTGAGGTTTCCGAGGCCTCTGTAGCAGTAACATCAATTTCTTTTTGCTGTGTTTCCATCATGTTTATTGTGTTATAGCTTGCCTGCCACTGACGACGCCAGCCTCGCGTCGTCTGTCTTTTTTCCGTCCGTGTTACTGTGGTTACCGATAACGACTTGTGGGACGAACCACTCCCACCCGCCGGCTCTGAGGTTTCCGAGGCCTCTGTAGCAGTAACATCAATTTCTTTTTGCTGTGTTTCCATCATGTTTATTGTGTTATAGCTTGCCTGCCACTGACGACGCCAGCCTCGCGTCGTCTGTCTTTTTTCCGTCCGTGTTACCGTGGTTACCGATAACGACTTGAGGGACGAACCACTCCCACCCGCCGGCTCTGAGGTTTCCGAGGCCTCTGTAGCAGTAACATCAATTTCTTTTTGCTGTGTTTCCATCATGTTTATTGTGTTATAGCTTGCCTGCCACTGACGACGCCAGCCTCGCGTCGTCTGTCTTTTTTCCGTCCGTGTTACCTGATCTTCCTGGACGCCGGGGGTCGATCGTTTCCCCGGCGTTGAGCTTGTCCGCGACCGCTTATTCGTCCATCCCAAAGGTATGGCTTATTTCGCGGCTACCCTGTATATCTACAGGACGTTCCCCTATCCGCAACCTGGGGACGCGTCCGATGGCATGCTCAGGCCACGGAGCACCCCATACCCTAGGCCGCTAACAATTGTTCCCGGTTTCGGCCTCGAAACCAGCAAACAATTTTATCCGGTTTAAAACGCAAAATCCATAACCCGTGCCCAACTTACCCACCTATATGCACCTCATACGGCTGCATCCGAGTCGCGGTCGATGACGATTTTTAAGATAAGCACATATAACAGCAGTTGCGGTCACGCCGATTGTAGGTAATATCTTAGTTGCGGTCATATTGTATATATTATGTGGGAACACCACTTTTTATCTGTAAAGTTTATATATAAAATAATATATATATTATTATATATATAAAGAAATTTGAATTAAAAAATCTAGGTTTATTTAAAATAACTTTTATTAAAGATTTTATAGTTGTACATAATACATTATATGACTGGAGTATGTACATCCCCAGACCAAAGAGCCATATAAATAAATTGATTGTGCTAAAGCTAAGAAAACTACCCTTAAGGTTTTTAGATCTAATGTAAAAACATGTAATGAGGCTATAAAAAATGATGTTAACGGTGCCATTTGTGAACAGAATACAACACATTATCACGAACCAGATGAACACAAATCAATGTTACGGCAAAAGGTTAGTAATAGTGTTAAACATAAGGCAGTGGAGCAGTTGAGCGATCGTCCCCCCAAAATTATTTATTCTGAGATTTCGAGTACAATAATCCGCCGGTTGTCGTTTTTTGTAATCAGTAATCAGTGTACTGGACTCAAATGACGTCACACTGATTAGAAAAAATATATACACTGCACGAATGAATGTTATTTATAATTTATATATACCTACGACTTCAAGGATATATCTTCTCTCCATCGCATAACGTGATCGCTTTCGGTTGTAGTTTATTTTGGAGATAATATATAAATCGACGCGAAATTCCAAAAAGAAAAATTGTTAAATGTGGTGCACAGTGTTTTCTTGGCTAAACTAAATAATTAAATTTGTTTATTACTCGATGTACCGACCGGCTAGGTAGTATCCGTGGTCTTTTCATTTGAATGTTTATTTATTTTCAGCCAGCGACAAAATATTATGACAATCAGTTACGCACTTACCTATTAGTATGCCTTGGTTGTTGACTTCAACGACAAAAGAAGTGAGATCTAAATGGGTGTCAAGTTAGGATAATATATTGAAGCCTAAGGTGTGACTTGGCTACTTTTCATATACGAATTATTATTATAAGTACCTACTAAAACAGTAATGGAAGAGTGAAGATGATTTTCCGAAGAATAAAATAAGAACTCAAAGCTTTAGAACTTACAAATGCTATAATATATAATTCGTAGCCAAGTCAGACCTTAGGCTTCAATATATTATCCTAACTTGGCACCCATTTAGATCTCACTTCTTTTGTCGTTGAAGTCAACAACCAAGGAATATATTATAGTATTGAACTTGGCTCTCATTTTACATATATGTTTTTGGTGGGATTTCATTACTTTTTGTATGTAAATTATTATAACCTAACCTAACATAGCCATGACGTATTATATAAATAAAGTTTATTACTATATAATATAATTCAGTTACTAATATTAATAATAATATTTATTATAAAATATTTTCCGTTGTATATACAGAGTATAAAATATATGTAAAATTAATATACAATTATTTTAACTCTTTTTGAGTATATTTTTAATTATCATAATTTTATTGACTGTAGTTTCTACTGTTGCAGGGTGGTCGGTGGATAATTCATAATTTGTAAGAATAATTATTTAATTATTTTAATTGTAATATTTAAAAAAAAAATATTAATTACATACATAGATAGAAAAAAAAGTATGTTGCTGCGCGCGGGTCGACAATATCGACACATATTCGGCTAGTCGTATTTCTGGAGCGGCGATACGGGAAAGGTTATTTAAGTCAACATTACATTACATTACATTAAATTAGAGGCAATTCATTAATAAATTGAAAAATTAAACATAATAGATAAAATAATTGCAAAATTATAATAAAATCAATTGATTAAAAAATTAAAAATTAAAAATTAAAAAATTTTAAATTAAAAATTTTCAAGTTTCTGATTTTTTCCTTTGTATTAACCTAACTACCTATCTGTATGCCAAATTTGAACTTTCTAGGTCATCTGGAACTGGGTTAGAATTTTGATCTATAGGTAAGTCAGTGATAAAAATGACGATTTTCGGACGTTAATATCTAAATAACGGTTTGAAGTGTGTTTATGAAATTTAGAGCACATATGTATCTCGTTAGTCTCAATATATGAGCCGAATTTGGCATGTTTATGTGGAATAGTTTTTGAGTTATGAGGGGGTCAAAAGTGGCTCCAAATGGTTCGTGTAATATTACACACGGTGCTGCTCGCCAGTTCTGTTTGCTAGAACTTGCCGCGTGTCTAGAATACTCTAGATGTTATCGGTGTGTATTTTATCGTTTAAAATATAATTAGAGTATTGGTGTACGTACGATGAATGAGATTATTTTTATCAATTAACTTCTCAAAACAATTCTTATCGTTGACCTTTGGACAAAAATGATAGGTTTCAGGTAGCTGGAAACCCACGGGCCGTCGTATACAGGATGATCCATTTAAGTGGGTACACTAATTATCTCGAAAAGTATTAACTTTTTTTTAATTTTTTTTTTTTAAACTTGTAGGTTTATGTTTTTCTAAAACCGTATAATATTTTAATTTTTTTCACCCTTATATTTATTAGTGAAACCACTAACAACTTTTGATTTTCAAATGGTAACATATAATAAAAGGTGGGTAAGTGGATGTCGCTCTGCTGTACAGTAGGTTACAAGTGGGTCACTGTATAATGGATGCTATTAAATTTGAATTCAATGATATAATAATAATATCATTGTATAAGAAAAACGATTCTGAGCGAAGACGGTATGTCAGTCTAGGTTTAAGACAAATTATATACATATCTATGGTACAAAAAAAAAATTGACCTACAATAAATTCCAAATTAATCATATCACATTATCACATTATCACAATATCCATTAGGTACTTATAACACGTTATGCATCAACATCAATAACAAACCCTGATACTATCATACATATATAATAGTACACTATAGAAGTTTCAAGTAGGTACCCACGAATAATATTATATAATCACAACAAAATAACTAGGTTTTAGATTCTGAGTGAAACGATGAATGTATTGATTTTACAATGATGTGTGTTTTTTTTTTTATTTTTTTATTTTTTTTTTTTGTGTCTGTGTACACGATAAGTAGTCGAAATCAGACTCGTAGCCGCAAACGGCTCACAAATCAAAACCTACGGGCCAAAACAACTACATCTCGATCTCGGTTTCAAACGACTGTTCGCCTAGACGTTCGAAATGGCTGACGTTTCTCGACCTATTATCGGAGCCGATTTCCTGCATTACTACGGTTTGCTCATCGACATACGCCGAAATCGCCTTGTCGACCTCTCGGTAAATAGTTCGGTAAAAATCACGCCCGCTACCGTCTCGCCCCGTACCGCGATTTGTGCCGTCGCCCGACCATCGAAGTGGACCGATATACTTCTCGACTACCCCGAAGTCACTCGCGAATCGCCCGTACCGACCAAGTTCTTACACGACGTGGTACACGAGCTACATACCACCGGCCCAGCACTTTTCGCCCGACCACGCCGACTGCCGCCCGATCGCCTACGAATCGCACGGCAAGAGTTCGATTTCATGCTGCAGAAAGGCATCTGCAGGCCGTCATCGAGTTCGTGGGCCAGCCCGCTTTTACTGGTTCCGAAAAAAGACGGTACGTTTCGACCATGCGGTGATTACCGCCGGCTCAACGCTGTCACGGTAGCCGACCGGTACCCGTTGCCGCACCTACACGACTTCACGGCAAACCTCGCCGGAAAAACGATTTTCACGAAGCTCGATTTGGTACGTGCTTATCACCAAGTCCCGATCGCGCCAGACGACGTACACAAAACCGCAGTCACGACACCGTTCGGTCTTTTCGAATTCCCCGTCATGTGTTTTGGGTTACGCAACGCCGCACAGACTTTTCAACGAGTAATAAACGACATACTACGCGGACTGGATTTCGTTTTCGCGTACATCGACGACGTGTTAATCGCCTCACGCGACGAGACCGAGCACATTAAACATGTCCGTACCGTCCTCGAACTTTTTCAAAAATACGGTATCGCAATCAGTCCGGCGAAGTGCGTTTTCGCGACCGACACGATGCTGTTTCTCGGACACGTAATCGACAAAGACGCGTGCCGACCGAACGCCGAGCGTGTTACCGCAATACACGAGTGGACGCGGCCAAACACGAAAAAAGAGCTGCAACGATTTTTGGGTTCGATAAATTTTTACCATCGATTCATTCCGAACGCCGCCGAAATACAAGCGCCCCTTTACAGCCTTGCGCCCAAATCAAAAATCGCGACGGACCACTGCGATGGACAGACGACACTCGAGCCGATTTCGACGCGTGCCGCCGAGCCCTCGCCGACACCGCGAAACTCGCACACCTCAACCAGAACGCCCCCCTACGTCTCAACACCGACGCATCTAACGTGGCAGTGGGCGCCGACGCGCCGTTCTCGAGCAACACGTCGACGACCAGTGGCAGCCCCTCGGGTTCTTTTCAAAAAAGCTCTCGCCCACCGAACAGAGGTACAGCACGTACGACCGGGAGCTGCTCGCTGCGTTTTTGGGCACACGTCATTTCATTCATATGATCGAAGGACGCAAAACGACATTACGTACAGACCACAAGCCGCTTACGTATATGTTCTCGCTCAAGTCCGAAAAAACGATCGACCGACAAGTGCGCCAAATTTCGTTCCTATCGCAACACATACACGACGTCGTGCACATTCAGGGCTCTGATAACGTCGTGCCAGACGCGTTATCACGTATCGAGATCGCCGAAACAGCTGACCTACCGACAATGCAACAGTGGGCCGCCGATCAAGCCGCTGACCCGCAATTGCAGCAGCTTATCAGTGGTACCGCGACGAGTTCACTCATAGACGTATAATATAGTAATAGTCTTAAATATTATACACCCATTCCTTTAAAGTTTAAAGGTAGGTATAGGTAATTAGGTACTCACCAAAATTATAAAGATGACGCATTTCTTTAAACAAATATTGACACATTTTATTGTTTCTTATACTATTCCCTAAAATGGCCTCCAGAAAAAAAATAATTCCCAATGAACCGAAATATGAGCAACTCCAAATCTTTCTGACGTTGGTGGTGGAAATGGGCAAGGCAATTTCTGGCGGTCTAGGACATTTCGGCGTGGCCATCTCGGCGTGGCCATTTCGGCGTGGCTGTTTCAGCGTACGGCCTTTAGGCGTAGAGCCATTCAAGAAATTAAGTAGGTCACCATAAAATATAAATATATAAATAATTTTTGTATAAAAAACTGTATATAATAATTAGGTATATTTAAGTATAATAAAACAAATTTAATTAAAATAATTAGAATGCTATAAAAATTGTATTAAATATATAAATAATTTTTGTATAAAAAACTGTATATAATAATATTAAAATATTAAAAATATAAAAATAAGGAGAATGCTATTAAAATCATGAATAAAAATATTCAGGTCATCATACTTAAATTATGTGCTATCCCTCTTAAAAAGCTCATAATATTACGATTATCATAATCGCAGACTAATTTTAAATTATGTATTTTTTTTTCTTTTTTGGTGGACTTTTGCCTGTTTCTAATTGGCAAAAGAAGGTGTCTCGGCCACTTTGTATTCTCCTTAAACATGATATAAATGCCCATAGTGTCGGATGGTCAACTGCCATTTGTAGATTAAGACCACGATTTGCCGCTTCTGCATGATTATTTGTTCGATCGTCTTTAGATTGCAGTTCATCATATAATAAGTTTACACTATTGTAAATGTCGTCAATTTTAACAAAAGCTAAAGCAAAAATCATGTTAATATAAATTGAAAATTCTGCATCATTTTTATACTTCGAAAATAATTCTAGGTCACCCATTTTAAGTCTAAAATTTTTTGTCAAATGAAATAGACATCCGTGAATTTGAACTTCAGGGAAATTGTTTTTAATTGCTTTGATCGCAGCTTGCTCAAAATCGCAAGCAATTGATTTTGGTTTTAACCCTGGTTTTAATTCAATTAATATTTTAAATAGCCGTTCATACGTTTGGTTTTTTTATCGGGTAAAAGAGCATAAATAAGGGGATGAACGCCATCGAGGTATTTACTTAATATTACATACACTTGCGAAAATAAATGAGGTGCTACTTTAAATGTGCCATCGACATACCAATTGGAAGACTCTCATAAAATATTTAAATTTTGAGGGCGACAAAAAATTAAAATTCTATCGACTCCCGGTCCACTATCGTGTAGTAAAAATTGTTCAGTTACACCTTCAGATGGCGAATACGACTGGTAATTCAATGGTATTATTAATGAAACCAAATCTTTTGGAGCATCGGGTGCAGCTTGAATTTCACGCCTCGTGCGTCTTATCTGTTTTTTTAAAGCTCCATCGGCCGTCAACGCTCCCTAATTAATTTAAAATTAATTCTCAATTGAAGTTATTAAAATGTTGATATTTACCTTTCCTGCTTGTGATAATCCACTCGTACATTCATTGATGATATTTGATGTAGGCTCCATTGTCTCACGTGCTCGTTTTTTCATCTTGATAACTGCAGAATTAGCTTCAATCTTAACCGCTTCCGAGTCTTGGGTCGAATGTTCATTTATTTGTTTTAAAAACTTATTTGTTTCAACTAGTGTATGAATTCTCGCCTTACACGAATCTTTGTAACGACATCGCCAAAACTTTTTAAATTTATTTGCACTAAATGCATCACAAATATACATATACCCATCATGTACATATATTTCACGTCCACTGAAAGTTTCAATTGCTTGTGCCATGGCGATTTCTAACTACTGACTACTTGATGATTTACTCAATGATCGTCTATCAATACAGCGTATAGGTTAACTATACCTAAATCTATATCTTTATTAACTTAGACCGTAATATAGATTATGTTGTATGACAGTATAATCCCATACTATAATATATATACATAAATAGTACCTATTATTATATACAGTTCATACTGCATACCTGCATCTAACCGACGAAAGTGAGATAAAAGGTGATAAATGATATCGGTACAATATAATCAATACTAACATTATATTATCTAAACGCGATTAAAATCATTTTATGAAAAATGACTACGCCGAAATCGACCCACGCCGAAATGGCTGTACGCCGAAACGGCCACGCCGAAATGTCCGGATCCGTGTCTAAGACGGTTGTCAGTCTACGTATAAGACATATTATAATATACTTATCTATGGTATTAAAAAAAATTGACCTATAATAAATTCCAAATTAATCATATCACAATATCCATTAGGTACTTATAACGCGTTATGCATCAACAACAAACCCTGATACTATCATAGATATATAATAGTGTACTTTAGAAGTTTCAAGTACCCACGAATAATATTATACAATCATAACAAAATAACTAAAATAGTTATTTTATGTTTTTAATTATGTAATTTCGGCCAAATTGAGCTTATAATGACTATAAAAATAAACTGTGTCTATGTATTTTTTAGATTTTTTGGTAACAGAATAAACTACTTTTTTTTCCTGTCTTAACCGACGACGTCACGGGATCTGCTTTCGCATTGCTTCCGCGGAGCCGCCATCGTTTATTGACGGTATCAAATATTAATACATACGTGGGAGGCAGACGGGACGCGTATTAGGAAACCCAGGATGCCACAGAGCGCCTTATGTATACCACGTTCTCATTGGCCCATTTCAAATTGCCCGCTTTTTTTTTTTATCATTTATCAAATAATTTAATTTAATTTAATTTAATAATATTAATTTAAATATTATATTATATTATTTAATTTAAACAAATTAAAAAAACTATTTAGTAGGAAAAGGTACCTAACTAATATTAAACAATATTATTATGTTATTATAATTCAATAAATTAATGTAGAATGTGATCTCTACACAGTTATTTTTATTTTTTACTTTAGTACGTACTTATACCTACCTCAGAGTGAACATTTCTTACTGGACTAAGTGTATTGTACTTGTACACACCTTATGTGTTAGCTAAAAAGATTGTAGGTTGTCTAGGTTCTCCCTAACATAGAAACAAAATACCAATCTTACTTAAATGTTTTATTTTTACTAAAACATAAGATTCTTAATTAAAATAGGTAGGTACCTTACTAAAATGTCATGCTCTAACATTAATATATGTATTGTATTTTTAATAAAGACATAACTATTTTTAGAGGAACGAATTGAACTAGTGTTCAATGATTATTTTAATAATATATGGAATGGTAGCTACTGTGAAGCTAACGGTTTAAAAATCAAATTAAAGAAATTGTTGTAACTTCACATGAATGGTGCAAAAACAATTTTGGACGTCTAGTTTGGTAATCTAGTTCATCGATGACTGAAAAGCCCTGTTATTATTTTCAATTTTATATTTGTAGGTACACTACATTACTACCTACATCAGCAGTGGTTTATAAATAATATTTTTTTACACATTTATAATTTAACTAATTCAACCTTTTTAAAATGTTCATAGGCGCAATTTTGGGGGTGCTTAGCACCCCCAAAATTTTGATACCATCATCGAATTTTTATTGACTATAAAATTATGCCATAGGTATTTGGATACAATTATTTCTAAGACACCTATTCATAATAATAATGAATAATGATACATAAGTATCAGAATAATAATATAGGTAAAAGTGTATTTATTTGTATTAAGATTAATGAGAAGGTGTATAAAATAAAGTTGTATGAATGGAAGGGGATGTGTGGGGCAAACCCCCATTTATTTCGATATAAATCTAGCACCCCCATAAGTTCAACCCAAATTGCGCCTATGAAAATGTTATGCAAGTATTAAGTAAACGAAATATATTAAGGTAGGTTTATTAATTATTAATTTATTAATTGATGTCGCCACTAAAATATATGTAGATATAGCTCCTAAATTATAATCTAAATTTATCAAACTGATAACAGCTAGTATAGTCACATGGTTTATTTATTGACTAAAAGACTACCTACCAGCTATTATTAATTTGTCAACAGGAATATTAAATTGATTTTTGACTTGCTGTCATGTTTAAACTTTAATTGTACATCTCCGTTATAGTTGTACTTTTAAATTTTAAGTTGTTAGTGTTTAAAGCATCTTAGCATTTTCACTAGTTAGGTATTTTTAAGCTCTGGTTGTTTGGGTATATAACTTGTTGGTGGTAGTTCTCTGTTTCTGCATTTCTGAATAATCAATTATATTGTATTCATAATGGATGAATTCATTAAGTTCTTAAAAAATAATAATATCATTGCGGTTCTATCAAATGAAGTTTCTAGTATAAATGAAAAGACCTCGATTCTTAGAGCTAATATTAATAATGTTAATGAAGTCACCTTACTGTGCTGGCATGTCCAATATTTATGAAACATGACTCTGAAAAAAAAATGTCTTATACATTAATATTAATCAAATAATGAGAACTATTTTTACTTACCTTGATGGATTGTCAAGCTGCAGACCAACACGAATCCAATTAGTTTTCGAAAATTCTTGGTAAAGCATTATGAAATTCTCGACTTCATTAACATTATTAATATTGGCTCTAAGAAAACAACACAAACAACTAAAATATCGTTGCCATGTACTATACGTATTTTTCGAACTCATAATGGCTGACAATATACTTAGTAATAAATTATCCAACGACTATAATCAAATAATTACTTATAATGGTACATGGGAAGACATGAAAACGATATTAAATAGGGATCAGGCATTAAATATTATACACCTTTATATAGCGAGTATTAATAAAAATGTTGACGAATTTTGCATAATGTTGGATAATCAAACAATTATTTTTGATATAATTATTTAAACAGAAGCTTGGCTTGGCTTGGCTAGGCTTGCATAATCTAAATGACAATCAATTTCAAATTCCAAACTATACTATGTACAAGACTACAAACTATATAAATCAAAATATTATGGAATAATTGCTTTTATAAATAATTCTATCATAAATACACAAGTAACTGATCTAAACACTAATTGTATATCTAGTCAAGAAATAAATTGCAAAAAAGGAAATTCAAACTTCACAGTTTATGGTATTTACAGACCTCCCCAAATTAATATTAATTTCTTCTTATATGAATTCGAACAAACTATTCTACATAGAGCCAGAGCCAATAAAAGTAACTACACGGTAATAAAATATGACTTAAATATAGATATAATCAATAGACAATAATGATACAGATAGTAATAACTATCTCAATTTAATAAATGAATACGGCTTTATTATAGTCTCGTTAACTGTATAACTAGAACTAAAGAAATAGGAGGATCCTGTTTAGATCATGTACTCTTAAAATCTAATTCATTAACAAATGTTAAAACATTTGTTGACCATACTTCTTTAACTGATCATTACTCAATAGTTAAAATATAAGTAACCTTGTCTTCAACAGAAACAACCCACCAAATCCAAAAATCATAAAACAAGTTGATTACCTACTCAAAACTATCAAGTTTATTAAAGAACTACGATTGATCATCAGTAGTGAACGACTCTAATCTAAATTTATTGAAATTTTAAAAAATGAAGAAAAAAGTTGTGCTTTAGAAAAAAAATTAAACCTTGGGTAACAACTTCAATTATTATATCAATTCGTCGTAGAGATAAATATTACATCTGAGTTAAAAAAAACATTCATTAAACGAAAAACTTAAACAGTACTATTCAAAATATAGTAATACTTAAACTAACACGATAAAAGAAGCTAAAACTAAATTTTATAAATCTTAGAAAAAGCCGGAAATGACTCGAAACTAAAATGGAAAGTTATTAAAAACGCGACAAACCGTTCTAAAACAAATTCCTTTATTCAAACTATTAATAACAAATTTGGTGAAAAACTGCACTTTGCAGATAAATCAAAAGAAATATCGAATTATTTTAATGAGTAATTAACAAATGCAGCACATGACATGTATAACCAAATAAAACTTACAAGACAAAATATACATAACATAGAATGTACATAAACTGAACAACTAATCTCAAATACTACAGACGTGTAATTTAATAAATTTAGCGTTATTAATGATGAAGAAATTATAAAAGCAATAAAGGCTTTAAAATATGATTCTTCTCCAGGGTATTAGATGGAATTTCAGTAAAAATGCTCAAATTAAATATACATTCATTGATTAAACCATTATCACACATTTTCAATTTAGCTATAACAACATCTACTATTCCGGAATGCTTTAAAATGTCTGTAATAACACCGATACACAAAAAAGGTGACAAATCTAACATTGAAAATTACCGCCCAATCTCACAAATATCAAATATTGCCAAATCTTTTGAAAAAATTATTAAAAAAGAATTAGTCCATTACCTTGAAAGTAATAATCTTCTATCATGTACCCAATTCGGTTTTAGACCTGGTAAAAGTACCGAACAAGTAATTTAAACAGTATCAAGCTATATTTATAATTCTTTCGAAAATAAAAAAAATGTGCAACTGTTTACTTGGATCTAGCAAAAGCATTTGATACTATAGATCATAAAATATCACTACAAAATGTCAACACACTTGGTATCAATGGAACGGCTCAGAATTTATTAAGTTCATATTTAAAAAATATAAAATAACACTTTCGAATAAACAGTGAATTAAGCGAAGTAACGTCAGAAATATGTGGTGTACCTCAAGGGACAACTCTATCACCTACACCGGGGGTGTCCTCCACTGTCCAACCCGCGGTAGATTTTGATGCGGCCCTCACTTCAATTTTAAAACCATCAATTAGTTATATATAATATACTAATATTACGAGAACAAATTTATTTTAAAAATATAAACCAACCATCAAATAACGTCCGTGTTTTTACAGTGGAGGCATCTTTTCTTATATTACATACGGACGTGTGCATCGGGCCTAAAGATAAACGTTATTAGTGTTCTATCTTGATTGGCTCCGATACCAATATTCTGTGTCATTTATCAACAAACAAAAATAAAATACCTACCTATATAAAATTATTACTAAGCACATGTAATCTAGTACAGACATACAGTTGTGCGCGCGTGATGGTCAGGTATTCACGTTTTCGAACAGGGACAAATGGACGCGGCCGTTTGGACGCGACCATTTGGACGCAGCCGTTTGGACGCGAGGTCATTTAGACGCGGCCGTTTGGGCGCGTGGACATTTGGACGCGAAAAAAACATATATTATATTATAACCATAATCGATGTTATGGAATTGTATTAAGCCTATTAGTTGTACTTTTATCGTTTCTATATATTATCTATTATTAAGTCACCCATTTCTGTTTGCCACAATATATACATTATACTTTTATCGCGATATTAGGAATTATCCGACGTTATCGAAAAACGATATCGAGAAACGACATAGTTGATAAAATCCACTTGCAAACCAACGACAATTTTAATTGACCGAAAGCAGTGGTTAGATTTACATTACTTTTACTATAATATATTATAATATTTGAGTTAGCTATGGCATTAATGAAGTCTAATCGAAATGAATACATTTTTACTGAAAATGGTTTTATATATTTATTTGACAAACTAAGTTCTGATTCGCTTAAAAAATTTTGGCGCTGTAAATACAAACGTGAGTGCAAGGCACGCGTTCATACAGGAATTGATAGTTTAGAAGTACTGAAACGCATTAATGAACACACTCATGATTCGGAGGCTGCAAAAGTCGAGGCGATGGTTGGCATTAATCGTTTGAAAAATAGAGCGGCTGAAACTATGGAACCAACATCAACTGTAATCAACGAATGTATTTCTGGATTATCAGAAGCGGCTAAGGTAATACTATTTTGTCAATTACAAGTAAGTCACTGTAATGGATTATGTTAAATTTGAATCAAATGCAAATCTTGTGTTACATTTTAAAATCTTAGATTTAAAAAGAAAAATTTTTATGAATTTTTAACTCTAAATAATTTGCAAATTTTCGTCATTTTTACGTATTTTATCAAAATTTCAACTTTAAATGCTTAGAAAAAAAATTGTAACTACAGATAATTTATTTTAGCTCTAGCAAAATCGGTTTTGTCGAAAATCAATGTAGCGTAAAAATTCCCGTTTTTTTCTTAAAAAAAAAATTTAAAAAAACACACATCATTGTAAAACCAATACATTCATCGCTTCGCTTAGAATCTAAAAATGTATTTATTTATTTATTTAATTTATTTTAAATTAGGGTGCAATTTCATCAAGTCAAGCATTGAAAAAAGTAGTACGACGGAAACGAAAAGAAATTCAAGCATCACCAAATGCACCACAAGATCTACTAACTTTGGAAATACCAGATTCCTTTAAAGTGTACTCACCATCAACAGGTTTGACTGAACCATTTTTACTTGACGATAGTGGACCAGGCGTCGATCGTATTTTAATTTTTGGAAGAAACCGTAGTTTAGACATTTTATACAATTCAAAAGTTTGGTACTGTGATGGAACGTTTAAAATCGCTCCAGCTATTTTTTCTCAAGTTTTTGTGATACTTGCTGAAGCTTTGGGTGGTGTACATCCACTTATATACGCTTTATTGCCAAACAAACAAGAAAAAACGTACACTCATTTATTTAAAATGTTAAACCAATTAAAGCCAGGATTAAACCCGACTTCAATATCTTGTGATTTTGAGCAAGCAATACTAAAATCTATAAAAACTGAATATCCTAATACTGAAATTTATGGTTGTCTTTATCATTTTTCCAAAAATGTTTATAAAAAATTATGTGACCTAGGGATTGTGTCAAATTATCGAAATAATTCTGATTTTTCAATCTTTGTGAAAATGGTTGTAGCATTGACATTTATTCCAATTAATGATATTGATTTGGCAATTGAATCGTTGTCGGGATACTTACCAGACGAATTACAGCCCTTACTAGACTGGTTTGAAGACAATTATGTTGGACGAATTAATAGAAATCGAAGAGGTCGTCGATTACCTTTATTTCCTCCTAATATTTGGAGTATGTATAACAGAGTTTTGAATGGAAAAAACAGAACCAACAATCACGCCGAAGCTGCTAATCGAAGACTAAACATGGAGATGGGCGTTAACCATCCAAGTTTGTGGTCTTTTATAACGTGTCTTCAAAAAGTTCAGTCAGGTAGAGACTTTTATTATAGTCAATTAGAAGCAGGAAATAGTCCCCCTAAAAAATTAAAAAAATATATTAATGTTGATAAGAGAATTGATGTAATTTTTATTTTACTGTAAATTTGATGTAATTTTTATATTACTGTAAATTCGATATAATTTTTATTTTACTGTAAATTCGATGTAATTTTTATTTTACTTTATTTTATTTTACTATTTTTATATGTATTATTATTTATGTTTTTTTCGCGTCTAAATGTCCCCGGGCCCAAACGGCCGCGTCTAAATGACCTCGCGTCCAAACGGCTGCGTCCAAACGGCTGCGTCCAAATGGCCGCGTCCATTTGTCCTAGATCGTCACGTTTTGTTCAGAACAGTGGTGTTAGTACTCGGTATTATTATTATTTTATAAATTTGATTTGTATAATAAACTAATAATCAAACAGCGAAATGTCGTCCAATAAGAAAATAAAAGTAACAGATGAAGGAAGAATATTCAACGAAAAGTGGACATCGGAATACTTTTTTATAAAAATGAAAAATGGAGCATTATGCATAATTTGTAAGGAAACCATTTCAGTTTTTAAAGATTATAATTTAAAAAGACATTATTTACAAAAACATGCAACCAAAATGGATTCTTATCAAGGTTTTTTTCGGAAACAAAAATTTTAGAATTAAAAACATGTCTTTCTTCTCAGCAACTCAATATTAAAAAAGCTACTTCTGAGTCCCTAACCGTTACAAAAGCTAGTTATGTAGTGTCAACTTTGATTGCAAAAAAATCAAAACCATTTATTGATGGCGAGTTTATTAAGTGTAGGCCCTACACTGTTTAATATACGAGGTGTGGCAATTAAATAACGAGAATTTTTAATTTTATAACATTTATTTAATATTTACAATAATTTATGCGCCCATGCCTTCACAGTACTCTCCTCCGAGTCTAACACACTTGGTCCAGCGTTCTTCCCATTTCTGGAAGCACTCCTGGAAGTCTCCAGAAGTTAAACTCTTCAACACCGTTGTTACGGCACGTTGAATGTCCTCCAAATCCTCATAGCGATGTCCTTTCATTGGTTCCTTTAACTTTGGAAATAGCCAGAAGTCCAGTGGAGCCAGATCGGGGCTGTACGGGGGGTGGGGGAGCGTTGTTATGTTCCTACTGGTCAAAAACTGTTGAACTTTTAATGAGGTGTGTGCAGGCGCATTGTCATGGTGAAGGATCCAACCATTTTTGGCTAATTCCGGCCTTACACGAGACATTCTATGACACAATCGCTTAAGAACTTCAATATAAATGTGAGGCGTCGATCAGTTCGCACCAACACACTCAAACGTTCAACATTTTGCCTAGTGTGCACAATTTTAGGGGCACCCGACCTTGCATCATCTTGCGTCGATTCTCGACCTGATGCGAAACGTGATGCCCATTCATACACACGTGGTTTTGATAAGCAGTCATTACCGAACACACGCTGCAATTTACGAAAAATGTCGGCCGTTTTTTCACCAGATTTCACCAGAAACTTGATGACGATTCGTTGCTCGTTTTTCACGTCACACATTTTTGTACGTCACGACACTACACTACTAACTTTAAAAAATCGGGGAGCACAAAATATAACACCGATCACTATCAAACTTGGCAAACTTGTGTATTACCTCGTGAACTTTAAGTCAACAAATTTTCAAGATATCAGTGTTACCACTATAGAAGCTAGAAACAAATTCTCGTTATTTAATTGCCACACCTCGTACATATGAACCAAATTAATAACTTGAATACACACGGGAAACTAGTTTTCTACGCAGATGATACAGTACTTTTCATTGAAGGCCAATCCTGGGATGAAGTATTTGTTAGTGTTCAACCGACATGAGTAAAATACAAAAATGGCCATGTGAAAATAATTTATTCCTAAACTTAGAAAAAACCTTCATATTACCACACTATATAGTTATTCGAATCAACCAAATAAAACAAATCTATGTATATACGTGAGAATGACTGTTTAAATCAAAATATATGTACTTGCCAAACTTTTGTAAAAATAATTAAAAACTGTAAATACTTAGGTATAGAAAAGTGTCATAATCTTAAATGGAACGACCACATAAAATGTTTAACAAATAAATTAAGAAAACTTATGTAGGTATGCATTTAAAAATTTAACAGATATCCTAGAACTTAAGACAATTAGAGTAGTGCATCAAGCATTAATAGAATCCATAATTAATTATGGTATTTCTATATGGGGAGGTACGTATGATACAACTATAGATCCATTAAAAAAATCCAAAACAAAATACTAAAAATTATTCTAAAAAAAGACTCAACATACCACACAAAATATTTATAAAATGACATGAATGTACTACCAATAAAAAAATTATTTTATAAAGCGTCGGTACTTTACATAATTAAAAATAACCTTACTTTTAAAACTGAACGCCGACACAATACTAGGAAAATATCTAATATCAAGGTACCAACTATGCACAAAAAATTAACACAATCCACATAATACCTAATATAAACCTGCAAGGGCAGCACATTTTCGGCCCGGTCCGGTCCATCAATTTTATCCTCAGGCCCGGCCCGGCCCGGTCAAAAAAAAAATTGTGAAAAAAAAATATAATACTATTATGGTATATAAATAGCTTTATTATACCCACCAATCAATAAATTATTATATTCATTGTGATTGTATCTACTATCCATAGAGTATACTCTATATGTATCTATCTGTACCGAGGTCGGTTCTTATCATTATTATTTATTATTTTAAATTGTGATTATTTATTTAACAAAATATTTACAGACTCATAACAAACGTATAGGGTTAATGCATTAATTATCATATTAGTTGAACGACTTAAGTAATTATTGTTAATTTTAGTTTTATATTACCATATTATATTGTATTATTTAACTACAAAATTTTTACATAATACTATATTATATAAACAAATATAAGAAAATATATTATATTACTTGTATTATTAATATTAAAGTTAGGTATGTGAGAAATGTATATTACAAATTGTAAATATTTAATTTATAAGAACTATTTAATGTATTTATATTTCAAATTGTGAACTCATGGGCCCCCACACGAACATGTTCAGAGGGACCCATTATCTTCTTGAAGAATAAATAAAAAAAAAAAATATGTATGATTATTGTGATGTGTCAAGTAAAGAAGAAAAAATATGGTTTATGTTTTCAGGGTATTTATACAGCACCTGGCTTGAATACTGATGCGTGCTTAATTTCCCTCTTTCCCAAGAAATTTTATTATGGTACATACAAATTGCGTATGCGTTATACCAAAAACAACGAAATCTATGGTTGTGCAACTTATGTTATAGAGATCAAGCGGCCTTGGGAAACTGATTAAACAATAAAATCGATAAAACTATATAGTATATACTATATAATATTTACTATTATTCATATTCACGTACAGAATTATAAAATTATTTTTTCGCTATTTTACTCTAGTATAGTAAATGTTGCTATGGAAAAATAATGAATATACATTAATAATTATACAATACAATGATACATGACTTAATGTCGCCTATGTTTACGCACATTAGAAAAGCACAAATATTTTTATTTTTTTGTCTTTATAACTATTTATTTGAATTTTGAATATATACACATGCATGCGTACTATTTATTTTTATTTTTGTGTATAAAAATAAACGTGGTTTATATTGATTTTACAACCATGTGGATTTTGTTTCAATATCTGTTTTCACATTTTGGGACAGTATAAAATGCTTGGATTTTCAACATTTGCGGTGTTTCTGCCACATAGGCCCAACTACACCTCTAAAACGTGGGGTGCTATAGTTGGTGAGGAGAAGTCTGTGTTTAATATCATATGTTTGAATAAATTATAAAACAATTAACTAAACGAACAAAACGAACAAAACTTTGAAAAATAGGTCTTACTGATATCAATGAGAACGTTACGCAATTTTGACTGACAATGCCATTTAAAAATTAAATTAATATTTAAACTATTTTATAATAAATTAATACTATGATTTATATTACAGTTGTTAGAATGTTATATAAATTTACAGCCAACAATAAAAAATTTAGATTATTATTTTATTCAATATTAAATCTATAGGGTAAAAGTATAATATTATTTCCGTTGAGTGATTTTGTACGATCTATTTTTCACATAAACCATTTTCTTATGTAACTGATATAATTGTATGATTAATCGTCGAATTTTGTTTTCATATACACGAGTGCTTCACCCCAGTGAATGCGGTTGGCATCCGCGTTACTGCGCATGCGCTGGGACTCGTGATTATCTACGACTCGGCACCGTCAGTGCGCGCGCAATTACTATTCATATTATTCTAGACATATTATCTCATATTAACTTATGACCCGACCGACCCGACCAAGGAGAGTAGCGACGAGTGCCGCTAACTGTGTAATCACTGCCCAGTGCCAATATACTACGACATACCTTACCCTGTAACCTAGTAACCTACTTAAGGTGGTGTTGCATAGCAAATCGGGGGACATTTTCGATTTGCGGAGCTGACGACGGCGCCGAGGAGCTCAGAGACGAGTGCCGATACACGCGTAATCACTGCAACTTAGAACTTCCATAACTTTTGAACTGTAAGTTTCTGGTTTTCGTCAAATATTCCCGGAAACTTACCGTTCAAAAGTTATGGAAGTTCAAAGTTGCAGTGCAAAAATTGAGCACCCTTCATGTTTTTGAATGCAATATCCGCCTATAGTTTATTTCAATTTTCAACACCACAGTGGCCTTTACTTCAACGGTCCCGTGACTTTTGAACAGCGATTTTATCTAGTACGTTTTACGCCACCACCGATGTGAATAGTGTATTAATTCTACACCATTAGTTCAATGTTTATAATGCTGCCAAAACTCTGGGTCACTTTATAAGCACGTATATAATATTATATATTATATATAATATGAATGTACATGATATTGCGCCCGCGGTGTAAATGTTGCAGTGTTTAATAACGTCGTTGTTTAAAACAAAAATAAAATAGTAATAAAAAGATAAAGATAAAACATGCGACCCAAGAAATTAATATCGTAATATTTTAGTTTTAGAAATACTTAATGTCTTGATTATAATATAGCATCAAAGTATAATGTATTTTGACGAGGTGCATTGAAAAAAAAAATGTTTTTTTAATTGTATTACATTAAACGTTTTTTATGAGACCGTGTTATTATTTTTAGTAGTATAATAAAAGAAAAAAAATTAATTTACGCCATTATGTAACAGCACTAATCCTATTTAAAAAATAACACTATACTATACCCTAATATAGCCTTTGACATTAATTTTATAATTAAATACGGGATTAGGCATTTATCATTATGATTATTATAATTTTTTTTTACCTCTATACGCATCATTACCCCGGTGAAAATAGCTTTGCGTTATATTTTTGCCCGGTAATTTTTTTCACTCAAGCAATTTTGATTAAAATATGGAAATTTAGTTTAAAATACCCAACAAATAATAATATTGTCATTTAGCCATTTAGCCCGTACATCATGCGTCATGATACATGTTATAAATGTAAGTAGGTAGGTATACAATGTATTATTTAGTATGTATAACAAGTTCCATATAATTCAACTGTAATGTACTAATGTAACTGCTAATGTGAAATGTCACTGTACCTATATATTCTGTGTACAAATGTATAATATGATATTATATCCATTTGTGTGAGTTATGATATAAATTATTATTGCGAGCAACTTAAGTTAATTTTCTATGTTCAGAGATAAAATGTACGTGGAAGATATTATTATTTCGCAATTTAGACAATTTTCGCTCATTATGTTTGTACAGTTATAGTAGTTATATCGTAAAATAAATATATACTCGTACCTACCTATTACCTATAAATAACCCGAATAAATAGGAGCCTTCTATTAAATTTTTAAGCTTTTTTAACCAACAAATAACATTTTATTGATATTTATAGAAAACAAAACTAAATAAAATAGAAACTGAAATTGTCCGTAAACAGTTCAAAACAAATCATAATATTTTGAAAATGTTATGGTGTATAGAAAATGCAAATATAAACATTCAGTCAAAATTTCATGTACCTACGGTAATTTGTTCAAGAGTTACACTAAAAACCAAAATCTATTTTTTCGAAAACCCGTTTTTCCTTAATTTTTCTTTTGTTTTTCACGGTGCTTTTGAAAACTACTGGGAAATTTTTACTTTTGACCCCCCAAAGTTCCAACTAGATTCACTTTCCTATCAGAACAGATACTGTTGAAGAAAATCTAAGCATTTTTACTGTCCTAAAACGTGATGACAGACACAAAAATAAAAATAATAAATTAAAGAAAACACAAATCATTGTAAAATCAATACATTCATCGTTTCACTCAGAATCTAAAATTATCTTTTCATATTATAATATAAACGAAATATGACATTTTCAGATTTTCTCCATCAAATAAAAAATAAAATATTACCTATTTCCACTTTGACCGGATTGATTTTTTCTTAAATAAACTTATATTTTTTTAAGTAGGTTGTAGGTATACGTGATTTAGGAACCTAGTGTCTAATGACTATATAAACTTAGTATAATAATTATGAACAAAATAAACTTAATTTATAAATATTATATTTTATAAAACCTTAAATTCTTGTCATGTATTTTTTTTAAGAAATCTAACTATTTTCGTATAAGCGCTTGTATGGTGAATGTAAACTAGGTACCTAGTGAATGATACCAAATCATTATCCAGGCAAAGACAATATGCATTGCTGCCAATTACTTATATGCTCATTATTATTTAATCACCAATATTAAAAAAGTTAAACATTATTCACTTTGCCCAGCTATCCGTTTTACCAGGGGTACTAAACTCCGTGCGTTGGCCGAATCAGGCGATTGCGGCCTTGAACACAGTCTCCGGGGGGGGGGGGCGTGGCATACGTGAATAGGGAATGGTAAACAAGCCGACCCCGCGTCGCGTATCCCGCCATAGTCTTGGAACCGTTTTCATAATATTGGTAACCACGGGTCTAACATCATATTGGTGCGTGGAACCGTTTTCATATTTTTCGTAGGTTCAGACTTCAGATCATAGGTAACCAAGACCCCAATCAGCTGATCGAGTTTCGCTTCTATATTGTTCTATGGTTTTACCCTGGTCTCCCCTACTTGAATATCTGGATAGCATAAAAATTGCATATTTGCTTACCTATACACGGTGCGTCATGTACTTCATTACAGGAGCGATCGGATTGGCGTGGTACGTTTTGTGGTTATACGCGATCAATAGAAATTATTCATTTCGGAGCCTGAAACTCGATTTTATTTTGTTCGGAGATTCGAACAACCCCCGATATTCTTCCGGAAAATCTGACGTTTCGTTAACCAGATCAGTCGTGTCCGGCATTCCATGGAAATCGATTTGCACTTCCAAGCCAATTCTTGCGATTGTCTTGTTATACGTTTGCAATGCTCGAATTAGTGAAATAAATGAACATGATTTATACAATTCCGACGTACGTGTTTTATTTAAATACAATATTAATAAGACGTGTACCTACGTTATTATAGTTCTGTTTTAAATAGTTTTTAACGAATTTTCGATTACGTAGGAAGCATCGACCATGAGAAATTACACCATCATATTATTGCTACTCTTCGTCCTTCTGGTCGACGTAGTTCCAGAAATCACCGCATACATTTCCACCTCCAACGGCAGAAAGTTTTGGAGCTGCTCGTATTTCGGTACAGTGGGCATATTTCTTATTGTGGATGCCGTTTTAGGCAATAATAAACCAATAAAATATGTTATTATATGAACATAGAAATGCAATATCTTTATTTGTTCGGTAAGTGTAAATGCATGTAAGACGTACAATATTGAAAACTATTTTTTACAATGTTCACAATCTAAATTACGTTGGTTTCGTATAGGATTATACGCGCCAAAATATGTCAGTCTACTAAATGGTTTACTGCTGAACATACATTTTATTTCCAACTTTTTGTGGGTCAATGTCGTACGTACATAGAGTATTGAGTTCTGGGGTAATAATATAAATGTATTTTATATATTCTCATTTGTATTAAATTAAGTTAACTGTCGTAATTATATTTGAACACAGATAATTACCGAAGTCAAAAGTGCTATCCTGATGGCGTTAATATGTTTTGTGGTGGCTGTATTGTATGCCATTTTCGCTTCCGCGGAACCACTACCATGGGCAGCAGATGAACCAGTAGAAGAAAATCAACAAAATATGGTTGAAAACTTGAAAACGACAAAAACTTATAATAATTTACAATGACGTACAATGTAACGACTATGCGTTATAATAATATTAATAATACTACATTATTAAAATATAAGTACTAGGTACATTTTGTATTAAATTATAATCGTACGAACACGCGAATTATGTTTATGTTTTGTGTATTATAGATACTTATAATATAAGGTTAGAATAAGACTTCGCGCGTACCCTTTTTCTTTACTAAATACGATTACATGGTTGCAGAATGTTGCCAAATACAATAACATGATATATTCAGAATTCTAAGATAAATGATGTCATATTTAATATTATATATGATATATTTGATCGTAATGTTGAATTTCCTACCTATATGCATAAATGTACTCATATGGTCAATTATCATTTGCTCATCCTCCGTTTATACCTGTGCGAAAATATGGTACATCATAATATGCGCATCAACATACCAGATATGGTCGAATTGCACTTATTTTAGTCGAAGTGCACTTGGGTTTAAAAATGGTAATGCTCGAACTGCACTCGGGTACAGGTAGTGGTGAACTGCACTTGTGCTCAAAAAAGCTACTTCGACAAAAATATCATGCATTTGAACTGACAATGATTTTAATTATTGTCGTAGTTAAAAATGATTGTTTTATACATAGTATACATACGACATACCATTGTCTATTATATATTATACTGCATAATTGTAACATATTTAATTAAATCCTCAAATATTATTGTTGACATTATCATAACTTTTTTCTTTTAGCTAATTTTGATAATTTTTGTAGTTATAGTATTATATTAAATATAATTTTTTATTATTTCGTCAAATATTATTATAATAATAATAGTGAAGGTCGATAGTGGCCTAAAATTTTAACTCCTATTTTTGAACGAGTGCAGTTCGACTACTACCTGATTTTTACCCGAGTGCAGTTCGACCATTACCTTTTTTGAACCCAAGTGCAATTCGACCATATATTTTTAGGTAATAAGTGCAATTCGACTATCCCGAACATACCTACTGAATAACAGTGGTGGATATAGGTATATATGCCATTGCTGAACGGTAGAAGGTATAATACTGTCAGAATTCACATCATATAATAAATAAATAAAAAACAATTAAAAATAAATAGGATTAATTCAATTTAACTGTAAATTGTAATCATGATTATATAAATGTAATTACATACATATATTATACCTATAGTCATATAAGGTAGGTAGTAATGAATAATTTAAGATTTTATAGTTTAAAAATAATAAAGATCCGTCATAAGCACACGTTTTTGTTAAATACATCAAGATCTCAAAAACTGCAAAATATGTTAACATTTTAAAATTGTTTAACTACTAAAACACATTTATACTCCAAAAAAGAAATAGTGCACAGTTTCCAACCTTAATTATTATAATTATTTTCATTAGGCTAAAAAAAAATATCGTATCGAGTGGAAAGTGGTCTCGCCGAAGCCAAGTGTGTATTCATCTATGACACAACTGTTAGGTACAAGACAAGCCGACAAGTACACGGACACATTATGGAATGATTGAAAACGGGTGCCGATACGACAAACAGTGAAAAAACTTTTGTCACATGAGCGAGTGTCGAACCCTGGTTGATCACACTAGTAATCAGACGACTTGCCACCGCGATACGGGACTAGGCCGTCAGCTCCAATTATTTTATACCTATTTATTAAGAGGACGCCACACCCGCATGTGTTGTCTCCGTAACATACGAAATTTAAGCTCAGAAATTCACATTTTATGCCGTTAAGATTAGAGTGAATCGACCTATTCTTATTAGTTATTAATGTTATTATGATACTCGATGGTAATCGAACATTATCTGTGTTTTGTTGGAAGTTTTTTTACGAAAATTCAGTTATTATTAAGATTAAGTGAGTTACCTATGCGTGTATAATGAATGTAAATTAAAAATGCTCATACCTCACTTAAATTTTCTATTTTTTGGGTGACATAATATTATATACTTTTTTTGTGGCCCTTGAATAAAAAAGTTTGGAGACCCCTGCTCTAGAGTCTAGGCGTTTAACATTATTAGGCCATAATAATAATGTAATGCCGGACACATTTTTCCAAAAATTAAAGTTTTAAACTTTGTATAGGTATATACAACTAGGTATACAGTATACACATAGTATACATATTCAATATAATATGATGACGAGTAAATGTACATAGGTATTATATTATTGTGCTACAGTAGCGGATCTGAAGTTCATTTAAGGTGGCGAATTGGTATCATAGAATTTCAATATAATATACATATTAGTCAATAGACATCTGTTATATATAAAAAAAATTAAACCGTATAAAAATTCAACAGTATTTTATTCAATATTAAATAAAAAAATAATTACAATGTATACGATATTTACAATTTTCTAACATCTCCGCTAAACGGATTATAAGTTATAATTTGATCATGTAGTATTAAACAATTAGCTGCAGTTTTTTCTGGAATAATTGTATCCGTTTCAAATTCAATTCGTAGGTCCACGGTCGATGATTTAACGTTGTCGTCCTGGTGTGACAAATCAACAACGATGATAGGAACATAATTTTGAAAAATATGTTTTGATAATAATGGTTCACAATAATCTCTTTCGTAATACGATTTTTGAAAGTCTGTATAAGCTTTGTAGAGTATGCTGGTGGTATTATTTTTAAAATCAGCGCGAAAGTCTTCATACGGCAACACTTCAGAATTTAAGTGAACCTTAAGATTTTTTAGTTGACAGTGATCGAATCGACCAGCGTCGTTTTCGATATTTTTTTTTCGATCTGTATTACGTAAGAGATTATTGTGAACCATTATTATCAAAACATATTTTTCAAAATTATGTTCCAATCATCGTTGTTGATTTGTCACACCAGGACGACAACGTTAAATCATCAACCGTGGACCAACGAATTGAATTTGAAACGGATTTAATCCAAAAATCGCATTTTTGGAGTTGTGACAATATTGCGAATTAGGCTGATGATATGTATATTAATTCTAATAAACATTATTGTATACAAAAAAATTGGGGTGTACAATTATACGCCATCGAGTCCAACATTAGAACTCGGATCACCTATATAGTATTACAGTATAATATACCGACTCTATGTGTGGAGTATGCGAATAACACCTGGCGCGTCTTCTAAGTACCACTCACGATTTTTAACAGTACCTCTTAATGTTTATCTACCGCTGAAGCTCAAACTTACGGCTCGGGGTTTGCCGCAGAGACGTCTACATGGTTGCACGTTTATTTCAGTGTATATTCGGCTATTTCCATATCACGATGCAGAACAAATAACATTATCCGCTGCAGGCATATAACACCGAGCTGTTTGCGAATAGGTAAATACTATAATATAATTCGTAAGTCGTAACTAGTCGAAACGGAGAGGCTTGGACTTATAATATATCGTTCATATTATATTATGCGCACCCATACATGGCTCGATTTTGGGGTGGTTAAAAGGAAGGTGAAGTAAATCATTTGTCAACCACTCTAGTAAAAAAATTATTTCAAAAAGTGTAAATATTTACACTTTTTGAAATAATGAGTGTTGTTTGATAAAAGAATCACCCAGTAGATAATTTTTAATTTTTTTACTATTATGAAAATCCATGACAATACAATATCCACCTGCGTGACCATATAGGATTATAGCATATATTTATGCAAAGCGAATGAGGTAGATATAATAGATAGGCATCAATACATAGTACATAATTTATAATAATAAGTATAACATGAGTAACATAATAATATTAATTTAATTAATACAGAACAAAACAGGTGGCGAAGAGCCGACGATGGTACATTGCATGAAATAAGTGAGGCAAACTTACACTAACTTGGTACAAACGAGAATGGAGGACACGATAAACGGTTTCAGAATAGTACCAGCGAACCAGGAGTGAGATAACGGTGGGAGAGGAGGGGATGTTTAAAAACCTTTTAAACTCTATAATATACATATTACTGGTCTATCATGTCAATAGAACCACAACAACAAAGGAACCGCCTGACAAATTTCTTCGTCTGGCGCCAAAATGAACGACGAGGACGTGTGTATCTCGGACTTTCCGGTTCCCGTACATCGCTGGTGACCTGCTGAAACTTTAGATTTGGCGTTGATCGCCACCCAATATCTGCAGCTGTCTCGCCAGCTAATTTTGGATGTATGGGGATGTTTGGCTCAGATACACAGAGCCTGCCGTCCAGAAAACCCTTGAAATCACAATTTTTCGACGGTTCCGGTCTTCGTATATCATTGGTACGGTTAAATTTGAAATTTGGCGTTGATCGCCATCCAATATCTGCAGCTGTAGCGCCAGCTAATTTTGGATGTACGGGGATGTTTGGCTCAGATACACAGAGCCTGCCGTCCAAAAAACCTTTGGAATCAAAATTTTTCGACGATTCCGGTTTCCATACATTGCTGGTGACCTGCTGAAACTTTAGATTTGGCGTTGATCGCCACCCAATATCTGCAGCTGTCTCGCCAGCTAATTTTGGATGTATGGGGATGTTCGGCTCAGATACACAGAACCTGCCGTCCAGAAAACCCTTGGAATCACAATTTTTCGACGGTTCCGGTCTTCGTATATCATTGGTACGGTTAAACTTCAGATTTGGCGTTGATCGCCATCCAATATCTGTCGATTTGGCTGAGGAATTTTCCCACATCGCAGCCATGTTAGGCATAGATACACATCTATATGACATATTTATTTGATAATATTATATAGGCACAATTAACGGAGAAGATTATACAGAAATACGTAGGAATGAAATTTATCCGTAATGAACACAAGAAATGAATATTGACAAGTGGTAACTATGTGACACAGATATGAATTGTAGATTTTGAAACATTCACGTACATGGCAACGATATTTTTGTTGTTTGTGTAAACCTGAAAGTATCTAGATTTGTTAACATAATATGGGTACGATAATTATTAATTAAAATTTTGTTTTTTAGTTATACTGATCAAAAATACAAAACTAAAAGTTCTTGTATTGTTTGAATAAAATGGTTTGTAAATTTGGGAAATAATACTACATAATGACCAAAGAAAATTAGAATATACAAATCTAAATTTTCCGGTTCGTGCACCTTTTATTCGACGAAGTTATGGATTTCGATACAAATCAAATTTGGCTCACAACGGTGTTAAAATATTTTTAGTACAACACAACTTACGGAGAACGACTGCCGCGCCGCCGCTACTGTAAAGCTCTTCGATTTGCGGAGGATATAAAATTCTGAGAATCACACGACATAGTGATTATTGTAAGAAACACAATTTATCGGTTTATGTACACTATACAATATTAATATATTATGCTATTGTTATCATTATATTATTTCTATTAATGCCACAGAAGATGGAAACGCGGCGAATATTAACAACGAACAGGTTATGTAGCGGCGACAGGAGGACATGATGACGAGATAATTGTTATTATTAATAACGACGACGCACTAAGAACGGAGAGGCGAACCGAGATGGATATTATGACGTATATAAGTACCTACGTCAATTTTCTCGGTGAAAATTCGTAAGAACAAGAAGACTCGTGGGAGTTGTATTAATAGTAATATTAATAATCATCATACCTATGTGTACGGGAGAAGGAGCCGCGAAATAACGGTAACGTTCTACGAAATGTTATGTTATCAATGCGCATAATATTAATGATAAAATTATTACTCCGTCGACAACCGAAGACGAAAGCCGTCGAGCGTCGGGTGGCTTAAATAAAATATGCACAATACGCAGAACTACGCCTATTCCTTCGCGGAGGAATGTGTCAACGCGCAGACTCGGCACAAAAAGTTTAACACAATATTATAATCGGGTTAGGTCATGATAATATTATTGTGTTGGTATATACCTATGCTCGACGAAGCGTTTACGACCATAACTATTAATTAAAAACACATATTTTCTTCGTAGAACCCCGACGACGACTGTGTAGCCACGGGCCTCAGGGGGCGATCTCCGGGTCGTATTAATATAATAAGTTTTTGTTTGACAATAACTCGCGTCCGGGGCAACGCTGCAGTCACGGACTAAGATATACAGGACTGGTATCGAAAACATTATTAGTGATCCCTAAATGTTTCCAAAGGTACAAGTGTAGTACCTAGCACCATCTATTTTAGAAATTACACATTAATCATAATATTCATTGTACAATCTACACCGGCAAACTTTTTGCAGTTATTAAATCATTAGGTCCATTATAATGAGTTATCAAATCATCATTAGAAAAGTGCTCAGCACAGACATAAACCACTTTACGATTTGAATTACCATTTACTTTTCGAATAATTTCATTCCAAGCATAAAAATCTGAGTCTCGAACTTTAAACAAATGAACAGCTTGTTTGCTTTTAATACTCGAGCACGAAATCACCGAACATTGACGAGGCATTTTAAAATAAGATGAACCACAAACCAACGTTACGACAGTCAACTAAGTCTGATGATACGTCTACAAAATATAATAGCCAGTAACCACTATATTAGGTTTCATAAATACAATTTCAATAATTATATTAATATATTATTATTTCAAAAATAATTATTTTAGTACGTTGCCAATATACGCTACTAGAATGCGCTAGTAACCACACCTGTACCATTAGAAACATTTGGGGACCGGCCTTCTACTACCCCCCGGCCATGTCGATACCAGTCCTGTATATCTTAGTCCGTGGCTGCAGTCCACCGGGTGCATTATATTCGATATTATATTATGCAAACACTGTTGTCGTATATATTATTATTATTATTATTATTATATGCATGATATAGGTACAAGGTACACCCTATTACGCACGACCTACAGCAACACCCCTCGCCCCGCATTATTATCACGGGAAACATAAAATATACTAAAACGCGTTAGCGGAATTACAATATAATAATTACGACGACGACGATGATGATAATAATAATAATAATTGTAGCCGGTCCCCGCGTGCACTTAATAGGCAGACTGTGTAACACAATAAATATAATATTATCAATTCGGTTAATGAACGCAAATGGATTTTATACAGCCGAAGCGTACTATGTCCTGTTGACAATAATAACAGTTGTAATATTTATTATGTTATTCCTCGAAAACGTATCAGCTGACCTTTCTCAGTCGACTGGCGCAAGTACGAACTGGAACTTTGATGATTTTTAGGGTTCGGGTTCCGGTTTGGTTCTTAGAAAACTAACATTTCTGTTTCGGTTTTCAAAAAAACCAAAATTCAACCTTTGATTTACTTTCGGTTCTTAAAAAACGAGAATTTCGTTTCCTGTTTTGGTTTAATATTAATACTAATGCGTAAAAATCTGGTTCCGTTTCGATTCTTTAAAAATTATAATAAAATATTGGTTTTGTCAATACTGCCGTATCAATTATGGCGGGTCAATATCAATATATTACCAGCTGATATCTTAACATTGCAAAATATTCACTCATCACTGTCACTTAATATACGACCCTGTTGCAAATAAGAAACCAAAATTAATCTCAAAAAACCTTTCCGTAAAAGAAAAATGATCGGTTCCGGTAAAGTGCCGGTTATTTTTAAATATATACCAATTAACATTTTTTTTTAAAGAAAACGTTAGGAATCCGGAAATTGTTCGAGGGCCATCGAAATTGCAGACGTCGGTAAAAAACGATTTTGCTTATGTTTGTCCCTATATGCACTTAAGTGTGCATCGCGTGATAGCATCCACGACTTATCGTAAAGGACTTGATAATAACGTTTCCGGTAGTCATCGCGGTGCGGAGTCGATGTGCCGTACTCATGAAAAAGTAGACCAATTGCTTGCTTCACCTTACCTGATAAAGTGCTCTGACGTATTACCGTCGCTCGTTGGTAAATATGTCAACATAACGGCGGATAAACGACAGTCTTATGAGATACCTCCGCATAAATACATATACTATATAGAACTCATCAGCTGCTCTCAAATATACGCTGGCGCCATCATACGCACCTATGAGCTATCAATTTTTGGTTCTTTCCGTGACTCCAAGTGCAAATATTACGTATTATTACCATAATAATAATAACAAGTGTCAGAGTTGATTTTATATAGTTGTACCTCTTATTCCTGTCATAAGGTTCATCACGCCGGTATAAAAATATATTCACGTGACCATTCACGGTTACCATCGGCAACTGGCCAAAAGGCTCTCAAAGTCAAAACTCCAAATGGAAATAATAGATCTACAGGAAGATGTTTCCTTGAAGCAGTACAGAAGTGCGTCAACTGAAGAACCGCCTAAATTATACTACTATCGATGCTCTAGAAAATATGATATGTGAACCAACGTCACATAATCAGGATTCAAATGAACTTGCACACCTTAAACGACAACAATTAAGCAACGGACTTAAACGAAAAGCTATTACAGACATATCAATGAAACCATCAAAACTTATTTGTACTGAGCTGAGTGGCGGATGCATTACTTCTACTGCGTCAGATATTAACTTAGTACTTAAAAATATGTACAATGCTCGGAGAACTATTTTTCCAAAATTACCAACAAATTCTGAAGAGGTACACAACATGTTACAACAAAACCAAATATTTACAGTTGAAAATGAAACTTTTGTTATGGTAAACGATAAGCAAACAAATATTATATTATTTTCATGTGCAAAAAATTTAAGATTTCTAAATAACCTTAAAACAATATATTATGTCGACGGGACTTTTCAATATTGTCCAAAATATTTTCTACAAATGTTCACAATACATGGTCTGATAAATTATTATTACATTCCACTGGCATTTTTTTTACTACCTAACAAAGAAAATAAAACATACGAAAGAGCTTTTACGTATTTGAATGAATCGTCTTCAAAATATAATGTTACCTTTGCTCCTGATACCTTGTTTGTTGATTTTGAAATTGCAATTCATAAAGCTGTGTCTACAGTTTGGACAGAAGCGGAAATAAAAGGTGGTCGTTTCCATTTGGGACAATCGTGGTATGTATAAATTAACATGTACAATTTTTAGATTTTACTGATTACATATTAGAAAATTATATATCTGAAAATGCTCAATTCCCTCCAAGTATGTGGGCACAATGTTCATCTAGTGTACAACGAACAACGAACGCATGTGAGGCATTTCATTCCAAATTTAATTCATCCTTTTACTCAAGCCGTCTAAATATTTATCAATTTATCAATGTTTTAAAATCATTTAAAATTAATACTTATGTGTTAATGAATAGCATAAATACATCTAAAAAAGAATATAGAAAAAAAAAACCAAAAAATTGATTACTTAAATAAAGAAATAAAAAAATTCAGAGAAAAAACCAATTCTGCTTTTATTTATTTAAAAAACGTTTCACTCAAATTTCAACAAACATTGTTTTCATTCAGTAATTACTAGGTGATTTACGTGCACATACATTTTTAAGATTTATTTTAGAACTCTTTTTATGTTGTAGTTAAAAAAGCATATATTTAATTTGATTATAGCTTTAATAAATTGACAATTGACGATTTTATAATAAAATATTTTTTTAAATAGGTATGCATAATTCTTTTAACTTGTATTTTCATAATCTATAAATAGTTGTTATAATTTTATTTTGGTCTATTGACAAAGAAGATTCTTTTCTTTTTAAATAATTTTTCTTGTCGTTTAAATTACTAAATAATTGTACACGTTATTTAGCATTATTATTTCTTTTATTATTATAATATGATTTATGTCTACTAAATAGTATCACTTAAATACCTGCTTTGTATTCAATTGTCCTTGTCCATTAACAAATTGTTAATACATAAATAAATCTACAAATTGATTATTGATGTATAATAATAACAATAGACTATGGGTATAGAATTCTAAAATTATTTAAATAATAGGTATTTAGTCAATATTGTTAAGTAATATAAGTATTTGAAATATAAGCATTTCTTATATATATATATATTATATAAGTAAGATACTAAGATGTAACCATGTATCCACTGTGGGAACGAACACGTTCGGCACTCGGCGTATATGGAATTCCACTGCGTGGACAGTTTTGAGCCACAGCGGGCTTTGAGCCAATTTACGAATCAGTACCAAAATTATTTAAATATTTGTTTTTTTCTAACTCAAAGTAATTCATGAATTTTCGGTGTTCAACGAATTTTGTAAAAATTCAAACCACAGACACTCATGAAAAGAGCCAAAATATTTTAAACATTTTATGATGTAAAGAAATTTCTAATATAAACTTTCGGTGATTAAATCATGACGTATCTACTGGTTTTTTTTTTGTTAGACCAAAAACACAAAATCGATTTTCTCAAAAAATTATTTTGGCGTAAAAATGCTTGTTTTTATTGTAACCGTCAATTTCAAATTTCAAATGTATAAAAAAAAAACACTGCTATCGAGTATCAACTATATTCTTTAGAGTCTAGACTAACTGAAATGTTTCAATAATGTATTGTAATTAATAATTTGTATTGCTATTACTAGACCTATATAATGTTCTTTGGATGTCATCTATTATAGGTATAGGTACCCACTATTGAAAACACACAATTACACAGATAAAGAATTGTTGTTTAAACTTTAGAAAATAATTTCTTCAAACATTTACTAAATTATGTAGATTTGATGACTAATGAATGATTATATACTTTAATTAAAATAAAAAATAGGTAGGTATAGATAAGGTGTCGCTATAATTAAATACATTTATTAAAAAGTCTAAATTAGCTACCATGCCCACGTTAAGTACACATGTCATAATTTAAAATCGATTAAATCAAACAACGATATTATAATTTATAGTTCGACAGACGAGTAAATTAACTCTTTTTTTTTATAAGAAATACACATTTTTTTACTATATTTTACTATTTCAGGCTACAGTAAACATGTGTATGAAAATTATATGGGTGTAAAGTGTTTGTGTTAGGGGATGAATACGAACAGAGCCTTCGTAATATTTCAAAAACGATTGCTCTCGTAGCATGTTGCTACAGAGCCCGACAGATGTGTTGTTCGGGGTGGGAGAATCTGCATGGAGTGCGGAGGTCTTTGAAATATAAAAATGTAATTAAAGGTTAATATGTAGTGTTTGAAAATTTCATGAAATTTAAGATTGTGAAATATTTCATAAAATATTTCAAATACTGGAAATATTTCAGTATTTTAATAAATTTTGTTTTTTTGAAATAAGTTTTATATTTACATAATATAACTGTCATAAATTACCTTCATAATTTGATGGTATATTTAAAGTACTTTAAACTTCACTTTTTCTTCACTGATGTTTTTCTCTGTAAATTGTAATCCTTACTGTTAAGCTATAATAATTGGAAACCAAATAAAATAAATAAAAATAAAATTTACCTAACCTTTGGTATTGTATACATTTAAAAAATGGCATTCAACATTTTTATATGGGCAAAAAAACATACAAAAATGTTTAAATGATACAAATATACAATATTATATATATTATATACTATATAGTAATACATCCACACCCCATGTTAAAATACCTTTAAAGTTACTTTATTTTAATATTATATTACATAATTTATATTTTTTTCTCACCCAGTTTCCTACAGTAATGTACATTGTACATATTATAACTATATATCTACCTATTAATAAAATGAAAAATATTTTTATTAATACATATTACAACAATTAGGTACTTATAATTTATATTTACATATGTCTGTGCTACGTCAAGCCTATACAGGCTACAACACGTACACGTAAATACGTCGTTACGGAGGAACGGCGCCGAGTGCGCGACGGCGGTCGAGATCGACAAAGGCGCACAGTCGAACGGTGGCAGCGAACGGCGTTAGGCGATCGCGGCGAGCGGTAAGCAGCAAAGGGACCGCGAAGTCAAGCGACCGCGGTTCGACGGTTGACGGAGCGAAAACCGCGTTTGTGGTACCAGGGTCTCATGCGGAAGGAGTCGTTCTCTGCTTCGCGGTGGTCACTGGCCACTGTCTCGTTCGCGTGTCTCGGCGGGGCGGCATACCACATGCGTTCCTAGTATATTAGGGCTAATAGTACATTAATAACGCTAATAATACATTAATACAATAATACAATAATACATTAATATTACATTTAGATTTAGATTTAGATCTTTTTTTAAGTTTTAAGATAATTTGTCAATTATTATCAATTAAATAAAACCATTTATTTTTTGCATATTCTTGCATATAATGAACATAATGCACGTAGTTGCGTATTTTATAGATTTTTGAGAATCTTGTTAATTTTGATGATTTTTAAATTTTTATTATATTATAACTATCAAAATAAAATAAATACATTACCACTACAAAGTTATGCCATTATCCGGGGGCGGCCCCAGGGGTGACCCTAGGGGCAGCCCCCCCGAGCTGTATTTTTAAACAGTTAAATGTTTCTTATAATTAATTTAATTGATTATATTAGAAGTTAAAAGTTTTATAACATTGGATATTCTTGACTTGACTTGACAAATAACTACCTATTTTCATATTTTGTAGTAATTTAAAAATAAATAACAGTAGACACTCGAAATTATATTAAGATATTTAGATATTCAATAATCGTGATTTGTAGTTCACTTTTGTCATACTTAAGTAAAATACTTTTAAAAAGTATTCAGAATAAATATTCGAATACTTATGAAAAATAACATTCCGAATTTAGTATTTGAAATACTTCAAAAATATTCCAAATTATTTTAAAATATTTTTTAATTTTTGTTTTAACTATTAAACCAATGACACTTTTCTTCAGAAAAATTTGCCAACATAATATATAATTTAATAATTCTAAATATAATCTAATTTAAGTTGTTGATACTTGATTTAACATTTTTAAATGTGTATAATATTGTAAAAATGTCCAGAAGAACAAGAAAACAATTATTATTATAAATAGGTAATGAGTATTTTTTATACGAATAAAATACATTAGAAAAATATTCTAAATTATTATTCAGAATAGGTACTGTTGGAAAAAGCAACAACTAATAGTATTTTATACTTTGGGTAAAATACTAAATATTGTTGAACGTAACTATAAATTATTATTTATACTTTATTATTAAATTTCGAATAGTTCAATTTTTAGTCATTAATACCTACATTGGACATTGGCACGTCGTAACCGATAAGACATTTAAAAAAAAATTGAGTCAAGTGCACAGCTAAAATACACATTTTATGTTTTATTTGAAAAGAGATATAAATTAATTTTTTGTTATAACGTGATGCAATCTGGTACTATTAGCAAAGTCATTCTGGATTAACAGGAAAGAGATATAAGTGTACTTATCTCAGACTTGATTAATATTACGAAATTCAAATAATGTCACTTGTACCCCTTGTGTTGTGGACTTAATCCTGTGCCACGATGTATAATTATTATCTTCTCTACATCCTGTCTGGCTGTTGTGGCGAATTTTGATTTTTTTCCTTACGAAATAAGAAAATTTTAATATTGATAAATAACTAAACAAAAAAAAAAATAAATAAATTTTATGTTATTTTTATATGTTACTATAGTTGATCTTCAGTGCACTTCGTTGCCGTTAAATGTATCAACTCTATCTTAACTTTTCCGTTGCCCTGAATACAAATTCTGATTCGCAGCAGTACATTATCATTTAGGCAATCTACTTGTGGTAGATCACGGACTCCGTGCTGTTTGTAAGCAAGTGTATGATTTAACTCTAAAATATCAAAGTTATACCAAGTTTGTCGTTTTTACTTAATTCCGATTAATATCATCAATTTATACAAAATCCAATCCTTACCCAACCGTACTAAAATCCAATGAACAAAAAAAAAAACAAATTTAACCCTTTGTAAATTAATCCATCTTCTTGCCGGAGGTCCAATAAAAATTAATATAAATATATCTAACTATATAAATACACAAACTATAACTATACAGACTAAACTCTAAACTTACCTTATAAAAACAAACACGTCAGCATATATATTAGTAAACAGGTTTATTTTATGCACACAAAATATACAAATTGTTCAACAGAACATAACCATAACTGAGCAATAAGGCCGGACGGAAAGGCCACGTCAAGTCGTCAACGTACTACACTACTACCGTATATACCGGTAACAGAAGATCAAAAAATAGTCATAAAAATCCGACAATTATAAGGGCCTGACAGTTTTTTTTTTTACAATTACTCGCCGTAAGACGGGACATATATTACGATAAGTAGGTAGTTGAAAATTGATCGTTGTGTTGTTATTAATTGCTACTCTTTCTCTAAATATTTTCACTTACTTAAATTGTTTATAGTGTTATATGACCCCATTTTCATCTAAATGTTTAACTATAAATATTATGCATTTAGTTTTTCAGGACTTAAAAATGATTATAGTCTTATAATAGTGAGACTTTAATAACTCATAATAATATTGTGACGGTAATTTGAAAACCTACATTCTAAAACAAATACGTCGGGTATATTTTATTAAACAGGTTTATTAATTTATGCACAGAAATACAATCAATACATAATATATCATACAAATGGAATACATTATAAATTAGATCATTGCAATAGAATAGAAGAATTTATTAAGAAAAAAATATACAAATTATACAAGTATAATTTTGTATTATTTTTTTCCGTGTACCTACATTGGTCAGGCAGGAGCGTCTAAACACAGGAATGCACCTTATGCATTAAGCGCATGGGCGTAATTTATTCTCCACTATCATGTATTCATGTTGGGCTGTTATCAATATATTATCTTATCACTATAATACGATGATATAATTATAGGAATCAAACTATTCAAAATTTAAACATGCTTTACATTTTTCTTGTGCTTCGACCACACTCATAATATCTTTTGATATTTGTGTACTACCATAAATTGTATATTATTAAAAAATTTTTACGGCATATCTTTACCAAATAATTCATTATACATACCAGATACACATTTGAAAAGTTAATAATTTTCTAAACTGAGTTGAGTCGTCTTCGTCTTGCAAACATCTGTAGAAATATTATTGTAAGTATTACGTGTTATATAAATAATATAATATAATATAATAATAATAATTAAAGTGTTATAATGATTTACAGTTTGTCATTTAATTGTTATGCTCACTTCTGAGATTCTTAAAAGTATTACATGTTAAATAAATAATATAATATATAATATAATAATAATAATTAAAGTTAAATGTTTGTATAATAATAATTCACAGTTTGATATTTAATTTTAATTCTTTAAACATGTTAAATCGTTAAATGTATTAACTATTCATTCCTATTTTAGGATGTTTTTTGATTATTATTTTTTTTTTTTGTTTATTTAAAGCCTCAACAACAAAGGTTATTTACATTTTTACATTTTTGGATATAAAACAATTATAGTTATTTTTGATTATTGTTTTTAATTATTATTACACTTAATAGTTAATACATTTAACGATTTAACATGGTTAAAGAACTAAAATTAAATATCAAACTGTGAATTATTATTATACAAACATTTAACTTTAATTAATATTATTATATTATATTTTATTATTTATTTAACATGTAATACTTACAATTGATGCCAATTGATGTTTTTAAGAATCTCAGAAGTGAGCATAACAATTAAATGACAAACTGTAAATCATTATAACACTTTAATTATTATTATTATATTATATTATATTATTTATATAACACGTAATACTTACAATAATATTTCTACAGATGTTTGCAAGACGAAGACGACTCAACTCAGTTTAGAAAATTATTAACTTTTCAAATGTGTATCTGGTATGTATAATGAATTATTTGGTAAAGATATGCCGTAAATAATATTTAATAATATACAATTAATGGTAGTACACAAATATCAAAAGATATTATGAGTGTGGTCGAAGCACAAGAAAAATGTAAAGCATGTTTAAATTTTGAATAGTTTGATTCCTATAATTATATCATCGTATTATAGTGATAAGATAATATATTGATAACAGCCCAACATGAATACATGATAGTGGAGAATAAATTACGCGCATGCTCAAAATGCATAAGGTGTATTCCTGTGTTTAGACGCTCCTGGACAGGCCGGACGGCAAGGTCACGTCAACGCACCTACTACCTACTGCCGTATACCCATAACGGAAGAGATCCTCAAGTTCGCCGGGCTACAGGCTTGAGGACGATGGACCTAAAACTCTCCTCCGTTATGGGCACACGGCAGTAGGTTTTCAATTATTTCTCCTCGGCTTCGCGCACGGATGCGCACGGCCTCTGCACAGGGTCACGGCGAAACGCCGTCGTGCCAATCGTCATCGGCGGAGAAGGCGGCTGAGTATTAGTCCCAACATTTGCCGAGGTTACTGCAGGAGGCGGAGAAGATTGCCTCCGGACCGGATGTAACGTTGGCGGGCCTGCGGCGGGTGTGAACGATGCGGACATCACAGCATCAGCGGCGGCCCCCGCGCTCGTTAACCTCAACATCAGTGTGTGGTTTATACCGATGATTTCAGCAGAGTTTTTTGTCACATCACCTACACACGGACACACGTCGTCAATAATTTATTATCTATCAACTGATATTTTTCTATATATTTTACTTTCAAGAACCGAGACCCGCATCTTCAGGCTGCGTAGCTTGCAGCCGTCGGGGTTTTCCTCAATGGATTTTTCGGTGTTTGCTAAATGAACGTAAACGACTAATGTGTTACACTGTTATGGGTATAGTCAGGTCGATATATTATATAATATTACTTTCCGCGGACGGAGTCTCTGAATTTTTCCGCAGATCAGCAGTCAAATGGTTTAAATCTTTTTTAATGCGAGACACTTCTAATCTCAGGCTGTTGATCGACAGCCGCTGCTCGTCGGCGGTCTGTTGAACGGTATATATTGCGTCGGCCACGTGATGTTTTAAAGCCAAACAATTCATTTCAACCACTTTAAAATTATGCTGAAAATCAAATCAAAACTGTATATCAGTACCTCGATACTATGATTATACATTCAATTATTCTAAAGCCGTTATTCGTTTCATACTTGCAGGTCCCTGAATGCCTGCTTATCCACCGGGTCCATATACAGTTCTAGAAAGTATGGAATTACATGAAAATAGTTTTAGTTAAAAAATTATACTCAATATGATATGGAAAACTGACCTCCCATTGATTTTACGTGCGTTGTATCATTCAAGTTTTCATCTGACCCGGACCGAATAATTCTCGATTCCGCATCGGACATAGTGTGAAAACTTCTCGATTCAGCATCGGACACGGACCGAAAACTTCTCGATTCCGCATCGAAAAACTTATCGTTTTCATCCTATTAAAATAAATGGGTACTATATTATTATACTATGGGTATAAGTTATATTCTTTTTCACGAGAGAACGGGACCGTTTCGCGCATGTTAAATGATTCGATTGGTGCGTGGACGACCACGTGATCACGCCTACAACGACGCGTGGCGGCGAACGAGTTTTTGAGGCCGCCGGTACCGTTCTCTCGTGAAATAGAGTATACAATATTAATTACAACGTATATATAATATATATTTATATGTCCTACCCATATTATACATTATATTACTACGTACCTTTAAATAATAATATACACTATATTATAACCCATATTATAACCCCATATTATTGTGTGTAAATCTACAACACATTAGGTACTTGTAAATTTACAGTCATAGCAAAGTTGAATTAATGAATTAACCTATTTTATGTGTAAAATTATCAGTAGGTCATACTTAAAGTTTACTCATCTTTATGATTTGTAAATTTAACTATTATTATGTGTCGCAATTTACCAACATAATAAATGTGACTTGTATTTCATATTATATTTACAGTTTAAAAGTTAAATGTACAAGTTAAATGTTAGTGAATTTCAACTGTTACTAATACTTAAATTTACAAACTCATAAGTGTAAATTTGCAATTATGGTAAATCATATATTTACCTACCTATACCTATCTAAGCTAAAAAGTATGGAATCTTTCCGTTCAAAACCTGATATGTCCCCTTTTTCAAAAAAGTTTTTTTTATTGTGGTTTCCTGATCAGGAAATAAAACTACAAATTTCGGTGCAACAAACCGTTATGTCCGATTATAAGTTACGGAGATAATATAAGCATAAGCAAAATGTACTTACCAGGTTATTACATTTCAGAGCAAGAACCTGGTATGTCCGGACTCCAGACACACAAGATTTTTGCTCGAAAACTAATTAATATATTGTTTATACTAAAAATGACAAATATTAAAGAATTAAAAAGTTTATTACTATAATATAAATCTACAAGATATTATGTATTATATTTTGGTTACCTCCAAGACTTCGTCCTTATTTTTCAGTCCACATCCATCAGTAGTTGCATAGTTATTTCGCCTTGATAATAGGAACGACATTCCTGCCATACCGACGCAAGCGAACGAAATTCCGACGACAAATTCATTCAAGAAATACATTTTGCAAAAGAAATATCTTTTTGTTCAAAAATATATTATGAGTAACTGTTAATTCACAAACCGTAGTCATGTAAATAAATATTATGATCATGTTCTGTTTTGATATTTAAACAATTAAACCAGATAATATATTATTATAACAAACAATACTATTGTATAATTTATAAAGTCTTAGTTTCTTTTATCGAACTGCATTCACAAATTATCGTTATGAACATCTGAATATGCATAAATTACGTCCATGCAGTAGCGGACTGGCAATAGATGACGGGATGCGATCTTATCCCGGGCCCCAACTGAGCCGGGCCCCATGCCCCATATACATTTGAAAAAATAATTTAAATAAACTGCTTGAAACTTTTTAAACTTTCTAATCGTCGTAATTGTCGTCGACAAACAGCTACCGTGTATTAGAAAGTTGCTAATTAGCATTATATAAATGATAGACATTTAATATTATTCACTACGCCATGTCCATGTATAACGAGACAGAATGGACATCCCATAATATATTATTTCAATACTGTTCTAGAAGAAACTACGCAAACTACGGAGAAAATTGTACCGACCAAGGTGGATATATATATATCCACCTTGGTACCGACGCATAGAACCGGTGATCAACGATGCAACATAGCGCGCGTGCTGGAGCACAAGTTCTACGTTTGTCCTAAAATTCAATTTCCTAAGCTCAGGAGACTTGCTACTGCTTAACCAGGATCATAATAAGATGCGCCACTATATTATGCAGTTATTGCATATAGCCGTCCACCTATATGACCTACTGGCTACTACTACATCATAATTAAAACATCTAGAAACTAACATTATGGAAACGGCATAATATTCAATAACATCGGCGAGGCAATACATGCAGATATACCAGCTCGCGTCGACGGTAAAATAAATCTTCAGACCGCACCTAACTAATACAACGTTTTCTTGATTAAGAGGAAGTGATACCCACATGTGTTGTCTCCGTCTTACAAATGCGTAATATGGCAAATTTTACGCTCAGCAAAACACGTGTAGCTCCGGTAGTTTAAAAATTAGAGCTAATTGATCTCTTATAAAATCTAAAGGTAAGATTATTATATAGACAATCTCATAGGCTTTTTAATATATTTTCATTTTAAAGCGAGTTATGTGTATTTTAAGATGTTCAAACAATTTACAGTTTTAAAATACTCATAACTCGGGTAAAAATTAAAATATAATAAAAAGCTTATGAGGTTGTTTAGAAAATAATCTTACCTTTAGATTTTATAAGAGGTCAATTCGGTCTAAATGTCAAACTAATGGAGCTACACGTGTTCTGCTAAGCGTAAAATTTGCTATGTTACGCACTTGTAAGACGGAGAAAACACATGCGGGTATCACGTCCTCTTAAGAGTTTAACTTAACTTTGTATTCAGCGGACTCCACCGAGGAGTCTGCGCCATTGATATCGACGATATCGTGCCGATCGGTACACCCCTCTCCACACTTACTGTGTAGGCAGTGATACGGGATACTCCGTATTGAACAAGCTGCTATTACGACACATCCTTGAACATTGCTGTCGGTGCACCGACCGCCACCAATAACGCACCGCGGTACCCACGTTGTCTTTGCCTTTCGGACACTGCACCGTTTGTCACGTCGTATGGGGACTACTGTATTGAACAATTTACCATTCCGTCACGTGACCGAACGTCATTGGTCATTGTTGTTGTACCGACTGTCATCGTCATTCCGTGGTACCCGCATTGACCGACGTCGATAACACTTCGCGGTACCCACCGATTACGATTACGATTCTGCGGTATTTATTGTTGTCACAGCTCTACGACATCGCGGTACACACCCGCCCTATCGTTCCATTGATTCCACTTCACATTACCCGCTTTAACCGCCGTCGATAGCTCACCGCGGTACCTGTTCGTCCTATCGCCAAGGCACTTGCGAAACACTTTGAAACCTGTCGTATTCATTACCGCCGTCGCTGTATTCACACCACGGCCGCATTCCTGCCGCCCCGCTGCATACCGGTGATACCCGATTGAGCAAGGTCGTTATCGGCCGACCTTTTAGACGACCCGATTGAGCATGATAAAAAAAAAAATATTGGGTACAACGTTGTCAGATTTTCACTAGTACCTACGTATGTTGTGTAGATATTACCAATAGGTAATTACTAATTACTAACATATTAGTCGAAAACGATTTTGCTATCGATCGATGGGTAGGTATACCCACGGAAGTTGAAAATAACTGGGATAGATAGGAAACCAGAATTTTATATACAACGATTGCACTAAATTTATTGTGATTAACTGTTATGGTATGTACCTAATACCTATGCTGTAAATAAGACTTGGTCACAGTCAGTCTATGGTTCTGTTGCCTCGTGCTCGTAGTGCGGTAGTGTGCAAATTTTATGATGGAAAATAATGAAATAAAAATTATTTTATCCGAGAGAGGTAAAAAGTTGGCAAATGTTGGAGCTTATCAGGAGTACTCTGAATTAAAAAATGTTGATAACCTACTTAAATACTTATTTAAAATTGTAAATAAGTATTTAGAAAAAAAAATTAAAATTTTTATTTTTTAATTCATTTTGATTGGTATTTTTTCAACATTTTTTTATATTATATATTTTTATATTCAGTATTTAGCGGAATAAATTGTAATTGTAATATAATATAATAAACTAATTGACGTACATATGTAATAATATGTGATTAAAATCCAATAAAAGATTTTTATTTTTAAACATTTACATTCAAATGTATCTTATTTTTTAAAAATAATATTCTACGATACACAATGGCAACGTCGCACCTATTTTCGTGCTCAATCGTGTTGTTTTTGAGGTTTTTTTGGGTTTCTATTGTTTGATTCCAACCATGCTCAATCGGGTTGTGAAAAAGGTCAATCGTGCTAAGTCGGGTTCCAGCCGTGCATACCTACGTTACTGTGCTGACCGTACGTCGTCTTATCTACTTTACCGTTTATTTCGGGGATATCTCGGGTGCGTCCCGTTTTTAATTTTTACCTTTTTCATAGCTCGACTGCGTCCGCCGTTTTATCGATAAATTATATTACAGTTCCCGAGTGCGTTCGCCGTAGTATCGACAAATTATAACAACCCGAGTGCGTCCTCGATCCACCGCTGCTATTAGGTACCTATTTAAGATAAACTAATCGAATAAAAACTTTTAAGATACCTACATGTTTGACGATTGAATATGGTGGTTCAAATGTACAACTATAATACTATCATTTGTACATTTATGACTGTAAAACACTGGAAACGGTGGGGAAATTAATTTTAACCCCGATAGTGATTTTGCACGATTACAAGTTACTCAATTACGGTCAATAAGTACTATAGTGAACTTATGTGCGAAGTAGTGCCGTAATATTTAACCAAAATATAATACAAATTTTCAAAAGTGTCATTGCCCGAAAACATACAAAGGCAACACCGTAAGGAAATAAAAATTATTGACGGGTATAAATTAAGATTTCATAAAATATTAAATAATAATGTGAGATGATGGAATTGTACAATCAAAAAGTGTACAGCATATTTTAAAACCGATGAAAGTGGAGATACTGTTATAGAGAATAAATTAGATCATAAGAACCATAAAAAAGATGTACAAGACATTATGGTTAGACAAGTTATTTGTAATTCATTAAAATAGGAAAGCACAGGATGAGATTTGTGAACGGCCACTTAAATTAATACATTGTGAACTTAAGAAAACCAACACAGATACATTAAATAAAACCGATATGAATGGCTTTCGTAAAAGTATATATTTGGCAAGACGATCAAAACTACCAGCAAGACCATGTAATATTCAAAATGTACATGAAGTATTGGATTCATTAGAAATAAAAACTTACGACGACGAACAATTTCTCATGGTGAATGACAGTAATCTAAATATAGTGATGTTTTCATGTGGAAAAAATTTAAATACTGTTAAGACTATACATGTAGATGGTACTTTAAGTATTGTACTAATTTTTTTTTACAATTATTTACTATACATGGTTTAAGTAATGGTCATTACATACCTTTAGTGTACTTTTTACTTAATAATAAAGAATGTTTAAGGCAAAATGTTTTAATATATTAAAAACTGAATGTTTTAAATTAAATTTATGTTGTTCTCCCCAAATATATATTTGCTGATTTTGAATTATCTATTCATTTAGACGCATTAAAAGTTTGGCCAACTATAATTATTAAAGGATGTCGTTTCCAATTAGGCCAAGGATGGTGGCGTCACATTCAAAATTTGGGGTTGAGTAAAGATTATCGCAATCAAACAGAAATAGGTTTATTTGTGAAAAATATATTTGGTTTCCCTTTAATCATTATTAAACAAAGTTGACGTAGAAAATTGTATTATTGAAGATTTTATATCTATAATGCCGAAAAATGAAAAACTCAATGAATTTATGGATTATTTAATAGAAAATTATATCGATTCTGGAGCAAAATTTCCTATTTCTGTGTGGGCTGAAATGAGTAGTAGTTCTGAAAAGACAACAAATGCTTATGAAAGCTTTCATTCCAAGTACAACTCATTATTTTGTACACATCAAACAGATGTATATATACATTTTTAGAAATATTAAAAGAAATTCAAATTGACACTAAAATAGCAATCCACAATCCATGGCCACACAAACAACAAAAAAACTAAAAGGAAGCACGTGCAAGAAAATTACATACATCGAAAATTATAAAAATCTATTTAAAAATAATAAAATATCCAGATTAGATTTTGTCAAAAGAATGGCATTTAAACACCAGCCTATATAGATATATAAATAATAACAACATTTTTTTTAATAAATTGTACGCTCACCCGAACTTAACTGTGTAAGCTAAAATAAATAATAATAATAATAAAAAAAATAATATTTTTGTGGTGTAAGCCGGTTCACCTCCTCGTAGTGCACCCTGGGTAATTCTAAATGAACTGGGGCGCATTCGGGCTATGTAAAAGATATAACCTTTTTTTCTTGGGACGCCCTCGTATGATACCTTATTCTGGACGCACTAAGAACCTTAAAAAAAGGGTCATTTCGGGACGCACTCTGGAAACTCCCTTTATTTCGACATCGCCATTCAATCACCTGCACTTGCACTATTCACAGAGGATCGTCATTGCTGACAAGGACCCACATATAACCGGTACCACATCGAGGACGACGTGGACACCACCTCGCCCGATCATCACATTTCGGTTCATTGTTGCAGCCTGCAATAAGTGCAACTCAGCCACCCTGGTAGGCAATCCGACTACTTGGGCAACTTTTTCACCAATCATCTTGGTAAGCAGTGTTCAATAATTCGATTTGATGCAATCTTGTACCTGATCTTCCCAGATAAACAATGACAATCGATAATAAATAAACACTAATTGATGGGAACTATTAATAATTAAAAATAAAATTTTCAATGTGAACCTCAATGTCCCTGTTTGAGCACCTCTTTAAAATGCGAATTTTGTTAAATCCTTTCTTATTACACGGTGAAAGTATTAGAAGAACCACTATTCTAAATTTCAAGTTCGTACATTGAGTAGTTTTTGAGATACAGCTATCAGTGAGTCAGTGGTATTTGGATTTTAGGTATATAATATATAGATTCCCTTCTCCTTCCCCTCCGATAAAGAAAATAAAAATTGGGCTACACGGCGACACTCAGGAAGGTATTTGGAATAAATCTGTGAATAAAACTTGGTAAAATATTAAATAGTGTAGTCACAAGATTGGAAATTAAAAAAGGCCTGTTCTTTTATATAAATATATATATATGAGGCTGGTAATTAGGCATTATTATAAATGTGAAATCGGCCATGGAAAACAAAATATAGCTTAGCAAAACTTCTTGTACCTACAGTCTCATCGGCACATAAGTAACGCCATACTTTAAGGCAGGGGTCATCATCCTTTTCCACCAAGTGAGCTAGGTACATTTTTTTAAATATAACCATATGGGGATTATTATGCATTACTGTGTACTTATGTAATTGAAATTTTTTTTTGCTTGAATAAGATAGAAAATCTTGAAATCGGTATTATCACAGAAAAAAAAAGTAACCACAGTTGAAGGTGTCTAAAAAGTCACTCTAAACTCTTAAGCTGCGCAATACACGATAAATCGAGCCGTCAAGATAATTTTAAGTTGGTAGGTACCTTGCGATCAATATAATTGATATCAATAAAAAGTATGTCAATATATTCATCTCAGCCGTATATCCGTGTCTGTGTATACCATGTACCTACGGCAAGTATAGCACTGAACTAAATACATTATTTGCACCAGTGGCGTAGACAGGACTTTTTATTGGGGGGGGAGGGTTGGATAATGGTTGGAAATATAAATCATTAAATTTATTTCACTTATAACAAAATTTGTATTTTTCTTTTCTTACTTGTTAATTCATCCCATCAAATACTTTTTTATGCAATGAAAAAAAAACACTAAGTTTATTTCACTTTTAACTATTATAGTCTGGCTATCTTAACTACAAAATAATTTGCAAATTTCCAATTTGATAAGCTTCGTCAAAATCCAAACTTAAAATACTTATAAAAAAAATAGTGCATGTGTATTTTTAATATTTTTAAACTGCTACTGTAACAATGTATAAACAACTTTTTATTAAATTTGCAAGCTTTTTGACCAAACAATTAATACAATTTTATTAAATGTAATAGAAGAAAAAAATGTTAAAAATGTAATAATATACAATGCCCGTAAACATCTCAAAACGAGTCGTAATATTTTGAAACTTTTATCAAGTATATAAAATGACAAAATAAACATATGGTGTAAGTATAAAGTATCTATGGTTAATTGTTTTTAAAATTTGAATTACAACAAAATAAGAAAATCGCTCCATGAGAAATCGAGTGAATATCCAATATTGTAAACATTTGAACTTCAAACGCTCATTAAAACTAATAAGACTTTCTGGTTGAATTTTTTCTTGTTAAAAGTAGTAAAACTTTTGAGGAATCTTGTATTAAAATTTTGAATTTTATAGATATAAAAAGAAAAACTTTTAAGAATTTTTAAATCGAAATAATATACCAATTCTCGTGTTTTTAATGAATTTTGTAAACATTTTGACTTCAGATGCTTAAAAAAATTACTGTGGATTCATGCTCAATTTTTTTTTTTGACTTCCATTAACAACTTACGAGGAACCTTGCATTACATTTTTTAACAGATTAAACCTTTGTTTTGACATTAATTTAAAAAAAAAATAACAATAATCCATAATTTCATCTCTTATATTATAAAACACAAATAGTCTCCGTTTTTTGCCACCAGGGGCGACGCGACAAATAAGGAATTCCGCGTTTCTTCCATGACGACCAATCATATTACTTCTCGCGCGACGCAGCAAATAAGCAACTCCGCGTTTCTTCCATGACGACCAATCATAATACTTCTCGCGCGTTCGCTAAATTTTCACGTCGCCGCTCGCTTATCTCCCTTTTCGTTATTGTCTATTGACGACATTGACGTGAATATTTTCGAATATTATTTTCCCGAGTTATTCCGTATTTCTATATATTATATAATATAATAAAAATAAAAAAGTGCGTGTGCGATTTTTACAAAAATTGTGATATTTCCGTGTGTAAAATATATAAAATATGTAAAACGCAATATTCAGAAACTGTTCAAGTGTTATGTAAATGTCATTATTATGAATTTTATTATCGTACCGTTGTGGAAGCCGCCATTCAGCCATTCAGAATTTCAATAATATTAAAAATATAAGTAGTTTGAATGCACGGATTAGATAGACATTTTTCACGAGTATTGCAGTACATTTAACTATTATAGCTAAGAGTTTTAGTAGGAGCTTGGTGTGTCGATTGTTTATGACAATGTCGTTACATACGTAATAAGGTAAGTAATAATAAGTAAATTCAATACATTTAAATACGAGGGGTAATTACAGAAAGTTTGTACACCAGATTACTGATTTAAATGATTATACCTATGATTTCCCATGACTTACTACAAAGATTACCTATGATTACACATGATTACCCCCAAGGTGTTTACCCCTCGATTATAATATACTAATATTGTATTACCAAGTTTAATTACTTCAATTCATACCTTATAACTGTACTAACCTTTACATTGGGTTACACGTATTAATTTTTTGCAATATTTCAAACAAATTTCAAAACAAGAAAACTACATTTACATAGGTATTATATGTTAAATTGAATTTAAATTCCTTCAAAGGTGTAAAACTATGCTTAAAATATTGTACTATTTGTCAACATTTTTATTATGTCGTTGGCATGCAAAAATGTATTATACATGATTTATATATATTATATTAATAAATACATAGGTATCATTTATATTCTACTTTTTAAAACTTTATTATAGGACAACTGTATGCAGCGTTTTCCCGAGTGAGGGACTCTCAATCCATAAAAACCATTAGAGTTGCTATGTACAGTGATGGCCGTGGTAGATTCGTCACTAAGAACATTGTGTACAGAGAAATTCTACAAGCGATATAACTGTACAATGAAGTCTACAAGAACTTAATGAACATCGAATCCGATCTGTGTGACACATGGTTTATAAGCAGTCGTAAGTACGACTCGCGGAGGAGAGAAAGTTCGACGACCTCCACGTGGTTCTCTCTGGATGCGGATTTTGTAATGAATACGTAACTGATGTCGAACATGCATTTAACCTGGCTGCGACTCGCACACTAGATGGTAAATTATTTAGAATTATTTATGTACTCTAAAAATATATCAGCAGATATTTGTATGCATTTGTATTATTTCAGAAACATTATACTAAAAATGACTATCAATGCAGATGTAACAGAAACAGAATCATTGTTGTACTGCTACTAAGGCATAGGGGAAATTCGACAACCTCTACGTGCTACTCTCTTGATGCGGATTTTGTAATGTATTTGTATCAAATGTCAAACATGCATTTAGACTGACTGCGACTCGCACACTAGATGGTAAATTATTTAGAATTATTTATGTACTCTAAAAATATATCAGCAGATATTTGTATGCATTTGTATTATTTCAGAAACATTATACTAGAAATGACTATCAATGCAGGTGTAATAGAAACAGAATCATTGTTGGACTGCTACTAAGACATAGGGGAAATTCGACAACCTCTACGTGCTTCTCTCTTGATGCGGATTTTGTAATGTATTTGTATCAAATGTCAAACATGCATTTAAACTGGCTACGACTCGCACACTCTGTGGTAAATTATTTAGAATTATTTATGTACTCTAAAAATATATCAGCAGATATTTGTATGCAATTGTATTATTTCAGAAACATTATACTAGAAATGACTTCATCAATGCAGATGTAGCAGAAACACAACAAAAAGATTCATCATTGTATCAATACTGATTACTAATTTGCAACTAAACCATACTCTGATAATCATAAGAATTACTACAGCTAACACTTAATTATTATTCATTGTTAATGTGTAACTGATGTAGCACATACACACACATATAAATATATGTATATACACTTAAATTGATTAATAGTAAGTTTCATACACAAATTATTATAATTTCAAAAGCATATATTATCTACTATAACCAAGGTTTGTAAGAAATTTTCAATTTTGTTGTATGTACAATATGTTTCATTTCTACGTATTGCAGTCGACGCACGATTCAATTAAATTTTTTTAAACATCATTAAACTACACTATATTGTATGTTTGAATTTGTATTGCTTAACAATGTCTTTTATATGTAATAAACATAATGAGGTATGATTAGATATTTTGCCACCGCAGATAATTTTCATTGAAAAAATATTATGCAATTACTGATTAGTAATACCTAATTGATTATACATTATTTGTAATTTAAAAAAGGTGCTCTGCTGTACTGTAGGTTATAAGTGGGTCACTGTATAATGGATGGTATTAAATTTGAATTCAATGATATAATATCATTGTATAAGAAAAACGATTCTGAGTGGAGACGGTATGTCAGTCTAGGTTAAGACATATTATATACATATTACATATATATTGTATTAAAATAAAATTGACCTATAATAAATTCCAAATTAATCATATCACAATATCCATTAGGTACTTATAAGCGTTATACATCAACAACAAACTGTGATACTATCATAGATATATAAATATAATAGTACATTTTAGAAGTTTCAAGTACCTACGAATAATATTATACAATCACAACAAAATAACTAAATTAGTTATTCTAGGTTTTTTAATATATAATTTCGTCCAAATTTAAATTTAAAATGTCTGTAAAAAATAACTGTGTTCATATATTTTTTTAGATTTTTTGGTTACAGTATGAACTATTCATGAGAACCTCTGTTTTAAATTTGCAGTCCTTAGCTATAAAAACTGAACATTTTATAATTTATTAATTACAATTATTGATAATGTTCGAGATTTTGATAAATTTTGTCAAAATTCGATCTTTAAATGCTTATAAAAAGAAATTGTGCATATGTATTTGAAATATTTTTCAAACTGATATTGTAACAATATATCAGGAGCGTTGTATTAAATTTTTATACTTTTTGACCCAACAGATAAAACTTTATTGATATTTATAGAAAAAAAAACTAAAAAAATCGAAAACTGAAAATGTCCGTAAACAGCTCAAAAAGAGTCACAATATTTTCAAAATTGTATAGTGTTTAGAAAATGCTAATATAAACATTCAGTGAAATTTTCATGTATCTACAGTTATTCGTTTTAGAATTACAACAAAATAACGAAATCGCTATATGAGAAATCGACTGAATCTCCAATGTTGTAAAAATTTGAATTTCAAACACTCATAAAAATTTAATTTGACTTTCTTATAGACATTTTTTTTTGATAAATGTAGAAAATCTTATAAGGAATCTTGTATTACATTTTCATATCTTTTATTAGCCATTGGTTAACAATTAATGTTACCATTAATATTATTCATTAACTAATAATACCAACAATAATTTGTTCGAGCCTATGCATACCTACCGTTTTAAAGGAGAGTTATGCAAACTTATAAATATGATAACATCTGTTATATATATGTTGTAATATAACTTAGGTTAGGTTATGTATAAAAAAAAACACTTAAAAATAACTGTTGTTATATATTATATATATATATTTCTATTTATAACTTAATAACTTATACATTATTCATTCTGAAAATATATACAAACACAAATTAGAATTAGACAATAAAAAGAACACAAAAATTAGTACACAGAAACTTTTTATAGCTTACCACTAGCTTGCTGTCATCCTATAAGCAATGTATTTAAAAACATTTATAACTAACATGTATATTACAAATATATTACAATATTATACTCACTCCTACATTCATAGAGGCCATATCGTGGCCCATAGATGACACAGCACTCGAGCCACGGTCATGGCCCGAGTGCTGGTGCGAAGTTCTGGCACCATTCCCCAACGACGGGGGGGCCGAGTCCCGCAGCCGCTGTGAGGTCGTCTCTCTCGGAGACCGATCTCGCCGCCGAGGGGGGGACCGGTCTCGCCGACGGGGGGAGGACCGGTCCCTTTGAACTTTTGGTCTTCTGCCTGCATAATAAATAATATTTTAGATGCATTGCCTACGATCACATATATAATATACACAAAATACACTTACAATGGCGGGCCAGGTGACCAGGTTTTCTGCAATTGTAGCATTCTGAAAAAGAAAAGCGAACAACATTACCATGTTTATCCATAGACCTATAAACTAATGGACAACGCTTAGAGAGAGAAGTAAGAGGTCCAATATACAGTATTAGTTTCGTAAGTCTATGATTTCCCACATTATGTTTTTTCTCTCTTTCTCTTATATGATTTCATCAAGATTCCCCCACTATGTTCCTTCTTACTCACTCTATATTGGCGTTACTCAGTGATGGTTGGGTGGTGAGGGAGGCGCAATCCATTAGTTTATAGGTCTATATGTAAGAAAAAAAGTCCCCGGAAAATAGTCCCGACTAAAATGCACTTTACCACACCCCTCACGAATTTCGATTTTTTTTTTTTTTTTAAAGAAGTGTTTTTCAACGCTGATTTCGAAACTGTTTGAATTTTTGTGCGGAAACCATTATTTTGGAAGTTATAGCCTCCCAAAGTTAACGATTTTACGTTTATACGCATGCGCGCAACATTACTATATTACCGCGCGGAGCGACGGCGCCGAGAAGCGCAGCGACGAGTGCCGCTAACAAGGGATCACTGCCCATACTATACAACATAACTGCAACAAAAATGCAATTTTCTTAACCCTGTAACCCACTTGGGGAGGTGTTGCACAGCAAGTCGAGGGATATTTTCGATTTGCGGAGCGGAGCGACGGCGCCGAGGAGCGTAGCGACGAGTGCCGCTAGCACCGCATCACTGTACGATGTTTTTTCAAATTGGTGGCTCGGTGCAACAAAAATGCAATTTTCTGAACCCTGTGACCCACTTGGGGAGGTGTTGCACAGCAAGTCGGGAGATATTTTCGATTTGCGGAGCGGAGGTATATAGGTATAGTAGGTACTACAATATACTCATTAGCTTATCTACCTGATATAATTATCATCAAGATAATTGAATATAACAATATTTGTAATAATATACAATTTAGTTATAATGAAATAGTTATAAAATAGTGATATTGATATAAAAATAGAACGAAGACCAATTAAAATGTGCAATTTTGTGCAATTTTTAAACAAATGAAGAAAATGCTGATAATATTGTTTATTAAATATTTAACATTGTGTATAAGTACAATATACAATAAAAAAAAAAAATTGAATTTCAACTTTAAAATTATTGTCCCCGTAAAAAGAATTTAAATAATTAATACACGCTCCGCGCGGCGGTAATGCATAGTGGTGTTGAGTGCATGCGTATAAACGTAAAATCGCAAACTTTGGAAGGCTATAACTTCCAAAATAATGGTTTCCGCACAAAAATTCAAACAATTTCGAAATCAGCGTTGAAAAACACGTATTTTTTTTAAAAAAAATCGAAATTTGTGAGGGGCGTGGTAAAGTGCATTTGTTCCAATAGTCCCCGGTAAAAAAGTCTCACGGAAAAAAAAAAGGCTCCAAATTACTATTTGATTTAAATTCTGTCTTTTATCATATATGTATTTATTAAGTACATAGCCCATAGGTAAGACATGTTACATATTTGTATTGAAAATTATTAACAATCAACTAAATTAAATAGATACCTTTCTAGGATTAAAAATTATTGTAGATAAGTATTTATATACATAATTAAATACATTTTAAATTTATTGAAAATAATATAATATCTTAAACATATAATAATATATAAGATTTGTCAACCCAATTTATTTAGAAACATAGATATACCAGTATATAACAGTATAGAGGAAATATCGTTTTATTTATTCTACAATGAGAGACTTTGTTTCCGTGGGACTTTCTTACCGGGGACTTTTTTCCCGTTTACCGTATATACGTCATGACAATTGACAATATTTATACATACTTTTAGGTGCTACAATTGCAGAAGATGGTGGTTGGTTGGTTGCAGCCTGCACCGTCACTTTGCAATTTTTAAAATGAAACATTCTACAACGAAAAATTAACATTAGTAAAGTTGTCAAAAAAAAACAAAAAAAAAAAAGTGAAAAATATAATAAAGTAACGAGTACTCACTTCCACTGGTCGATGGCAAATAAATATAGAATTGATTCCACTGTTTAGTTTTGCCTTGCATTTTAGTAATGGTATTTACCGATGTTATTACCAGCACCGCGGGTCTGTCAAAATCGTTGAGCATTGACAAAAAGCTTATTAAAATTAAATAGGTAACATTTGGTAATACTGCTGTCACGTGGTGGCAGAGTAAACAGCGAAAAGCTCAGTGGACCTGGGTGGCTCTCCGCTCCGACTTCGGGCGACTTTCTTCCACGAGCGTCTGTGCGAAACGTTCGTTTTTACGAATTGCGTATACTACTATACAAATTTACACTCTTTTTTTTTTTTCTTATCTTTTTTTATCCTACCTATTTTTTTTTTTTACTACGTTTGGCGTTTTATAGACTAATGAGTACTATTTTTTTTATTATTTAAAGCTTAATTGTTCACCCCGTGTACTTATACATCATTACAGTTTATTTACTGCAATTCACACTTTATATTGGCATAATTGCAATTTAGCTCCCCCTCGCCATTTTGAATTTTTTTTATCGAAACTTATGTAACTCATCGAGTTAAGAACGATGATGCAATCAAAATTTGTCGCTCTCACTTAATTTTGAAGTTATAGCCTCCCAAAGCTAACGATTTAGACGCATGCGCGCAACACTACTAATGCCGCACGAGGACCTCGAGTTTGGCGACCGGAGGACTTTTTTATTTGTTTTTATACTTAAACTGTGTAACACTGTATTACGAAATAACTTACCCTGTAACCTACTTAAGGTGGTATTGCATAGCAAGTCGGGAGATATTTTTGATTTGCGGAGCCAGCGACGAGTGCCGCAAACTGTTTAATACTGCCCATATACGGCATATACTACGACATAACTTTTTACTTTCCCTGTAACCTACTTAAGGTGGTGTTGCATAGCAAGTCGGGGGATATTTTCTATTTGCAGAGCGCAGCGACGGCGCCCAGTAGCGCAGCGACGAGTGCCGCAAACTGTGTAAGTAATCACTGTTGAGGTCCTCCGCGCGGTAATATAGTAGGTAGTGTTGCGCGCATGCATATATAAACGAAAATTAAAAACTTTGGATGGCCATAACTTCGAAACAAAGTGAGAGCGACAAATTTTGATTGCACCATCGTTCTTAACTCGATAAGTTACATAAGTTTCGATAAAAAAAATTCAAAATAGCGCGGGGGAGCTAAACTGCAATTGTTCCCGGGTTATGTATCCAATCCGCCATACACAAATGCCCTATAACTCATAGATTACCATACAGCGACGATTGATAGCTAGACATTCCATTACAATTATTCGCAATTCCTAATTTCTTATAAAGTCAACAAAACAGAACAGGACATACAACGGGGCACGGTATTACAGTATTACACTAATCGCAGGTGGATTGCATACCTGGTAATATACGCTTCACATATTGTCCGCGATCCGACGCAGTCGGATTACCTACCTATGTGATTTGATGACTGATAGCTAGACAATCAAATACACATATCGATACTACAATTTTTAATAATTTCAACAACCAAAAGCAGCTGACTAGAGATCCTGGAGATCGTATCTATTTACAATGTTTGTGACGGATTGCTAGACGATCAAACTTTTAAATATTCCTGCCAATGCGCCAAGCCTTATCTCCAATCCATATCACTAATCCTAAACTTTTGACTTACAACCCTTGTGATTTTTATAATTCCAACGACATTGTCTCCGAAATCGGTACTCACTTACAAACAAACACGGGGGGTCCGGGGGTCTCCCCCGGCTAGACCAAGGGCTAGTCTATATATATAAAACTGAAATCAAGCAAAAGAGGAAATCTTTGTTAAGGTTTGGCTTCGAAACTTCTTATCCAATTGTCATGCAGTTTTTTTTTAAATGAAAGAGGATATCACGGAGCAAGTTTTATTCATAACTAAAGTCCGATAATGTTAGTCAATGATTAGTTATCTATACATATAAAATCCAAATACCACTGACTCACCACTGATCGCTGTATCTCAAAAACTACTCAACGTACGGACTTGAAATTTGGAATAAACGTTCTTCTCATATTTTCACCGTGCAATAAGAAAGGATTTTCAAAAATGTTGCGTTTTAGTGGAGTAATTAACGATTATAATTATTCACTGCCAATACGTATTGTGCGGCACGGCGGCCCGCGGGTTTCCAGCTACTCATAACCTATCCTTTTTGTTCGTCGTCGTCGTCGTGTAGATAAGAATAATGATTCCGAGAATAAAATTGTTCCGAGAAGTTTATCGATAAAAATCATGGCTAAAGTATTTAATAATAAGTATTTAGCCATGATAAAAATAATCTCATGCATCCCGCATACCCCAATACTCCTATCTATATGTATAAATGTGAAAATGAAAACCTTTGATGCATATATTCTCGAATACCACTGAACCGATCGTTATGATTTTTTTTTTTAAAATTGAAGACATCATTTCGGAGAAGGTTTATGGCATTTGATTGATTCTCTAATCTAATAAACAAAGGAGCTATCAATTATTATAAATAATGGCCTGTTACGGTGCAATTACGTATATACGACGGCCCGTGGGTTTCCAGCTACCTGAAACGGGTACCACACGATTGCGTACGATGTACCTTTTTAAGAACACGATTACGTACGTTAACACGATTGGGTACGTTAAACCATTATCTTAAATATTTACCCCAAAAGTCAAACGATTGCGGATGATTTGCTGTGTAACGTTGCCAAGTTTATGTTTTTATGTGTAATTTAAATTTTGAAAAAATTACTTAAGTTATGGACTATGGTACCACTTAAAAACTCAATTTTTGACAAATATGTTATAACTTATAATATAGTATCTATACAAAGTAAAATAACTGAAAATAATAAAAGGTTAAAATAATACAATAAAAAATGTTATACCTTGGTACCATATAAAAATCTCAAATTTTGACAAATATGTTATAATATATAGTATACAAAATAAATAATTAAAAATAATAAAAGGTTAAAATAATATAATAAAAAATGTTATACCTTTTTACCTCTTATACAACAAATTTTTGACAAATATGTTATAATATTTTTATGAATTTTGTACTTGTTATATTCTTTCATGGCTTCTTTTATACGAATTAAATCAGCATTTTCCATTTTTTTAATCCAACCTTTAAATACTGATTGAATTTTGGTACATGTTTCCTCTTGCGTTTCTTTTAGAATTGAAATAACTACATGGATGGAAGGATGGGAGCTATGAAATTGAGCGTTGTAAATTCGATGAAAACTTTCAGATCAATTTGTCGTACTTAAAAAAAAATATATATAGCTAAATTATAGTTATTATAGCAATTATATAGTTTAATATTTACCGAGGATTTTCGGATGGCTCTTGTGCCCAAATTTCTGGTGGAAATAAACAACCATTGTAATGGGATTACGCAATTCATGTAAGCGCTCATAATAACAAGAACCACTTATGTGAAAGGCGGCCTCGTCGACCGCACCCAAAAGTGGTCATAGCTAGAATAGACGCTCCAAACCACTACAACTTTCCAAGGGCGCCTGCATGCCACGCGCCGCTCAATTCAAAGGATGCCGCCTCCGTATATATAGAGGCCAGGGCCCCAATACACATTAGATGTACCAGAGCCGCCAAGACCGAGCGAGCCGCTTATGCACCAGCCATTACACACAACTTACAAGGAGATTATCAGCTACTACAACGAGTCAATTCACGATACTACAATTTACCACGACTATATTACTTATTATTGGTTTTAATAAAACTACTTTTGATTTATATTTTAAATTGACTATTGTTTATTATAAAAGTGTATCAGCTTTTGGATTCCTGAAGGGCAGCACGTAACATCATTCTCCACGTATGCATTTAAAATGTAGTCAGAAAACAAACATCCAATATTTAAATCGGGAAAAATTGATATGAGTTCACCAAACGCATTTTGGATATCTTTAAAAGGTAAAAATGGTAATCCAAAAAAAAGTTTTAACCATTTTCCCAAATCGGAGTTTTTAGTGTAGGCCAAACGAAGTTCTTTTTCAGAATTAATCTAAAAATATCCCAAATGTACTATCGATTTTAATTTATTTAATTCAATAAACTCACTTTGCGCCACCAACACTGTCCTAAGTGAAATCGACATGCATCTATTTCGATGTTAAGGAAAACTTCTTTTGCCGCTTCATGGGCACCGATTTCAAAATCCAAATGTTGTTTAAGAACCAATCATTTTTTTAAAATAATTTGTTCGCATAGTTCTTTTAAAAACAACCACATGTCTGCGTAAATTTGCTTTGATTTATTTGGTAATAAAAAGTATGCCACTGGCATATAAAACCCATTTTTAAAACAATTGATTGTATAAAGTTGGGCAAAAAATGTTGGTGCCTAATTGAAAGTACCATCAGCAAAAAATCCACTTGTACTTGTCAAAAAAGTAAGATTTTGTTCTGTAGTAACACAAACAAACAGTTTATTGTCGGGAATAAAAACAAATTGTTTACCTTAAAATTGTATTATATCGTCATCTTCCATTGCTTCAAGTTGTTCAATTGACTCCCTTAGTGATTTTGGAAAAGCAGGATAATTTTTTCGACGTTTATCGTACATTGCTTTTCGAATCGACCGTACATCTCTGTGCTCGATTTCAGAGTGATTGCTCCCCATAAGTTCGTTTCTAATTATTTTTATGGGTCTGACACAAATAGTATTATTTGAGTTTCTTTTACAAGCTTCTCGTAGTACTTGTCGTTCAATGCTCTGTTGTGAATTTTCAGAGTGGTGGTGTTCATTAATTGTTTCATGGACATACTCTCCATTTGTCAAAATGCTAGCATAACATGATTTTTTTGTACACAGTGTTGTATATATAGTATATACATGTTATATACATAACAAAAAAAAACAAAAACACTTATTATAAATATTTTAATATCCGATCACAAATTAAATGACCACATACGAAGCAGACGTCAAGGATGCCGAGTCAACAAAATATGAATGGCTACTTAAGGCGACAGCAACTACGGAAGCGGGGCTGTTCATTCAGCGGCAAGGTTCCGTTGTGAACGACAACTCTTTTCTTTTCTTTTAATTATTTGTTTTTGGAAACATCGATTTTTATTATATTTCAAACTTTATGTTTTTAAAAGAAAGGTGTTACTTGTTTTCTTTACTCCCGTTCTAGAGTGATCTATTTTACATTCTCACGTGTGCGTACAGGGACATTAATTGTGGTGTACAACACTATCGAAAAAGGTAACAAGACATTGTAGTACTTACTTTCTCGTCCAGTACTCGTTATCGTGGTCAGTCGAGAAAGAGTAATATCTTGCCTAGGTTAAAGATATCTCACCTTCGAACATTCAGTACTCGTTATCGTGGTCAGTTGTTCGAGAATAAAGTAACCTTAAAGTCGTATAGTGTAAATCCTGTTGTTTCTTATTTAATTATCCTTTTGTGCAGTACTCGTTATCGTGGTCACCAAAAGGAGAACTTAAATAAGCTTATACTGCAGGTGTCGATAACTTACTCGTTTGACGGTTTGGGAATCGGAAACCAAAAATATACCTGTTATATACGCCAAGCTTTTGCGTGGCGTATACGACAACAGCCATTTTTTAATTCCGTCTTTTATTTCCCTAATAAACCGATATTTATGCAGATTTAGTAAAACTAGTGGTTTACCCTTTTCAGAAGTTATAAAATCAACTTTATTTTCCATATTTCACTCGAAAAACACGAAACACGCTAGGAGGTTGATAATCCAACGACGGTTCTTCACTGACTTCGTTTATTAAACGATAGGTATACTGCAGCATACATATTTTATCGATTGCGAGCGCGATTCGATCAAATATCACCTATCGCCTCTCAATTAATTTTAAATTGTATGTTCTATTAGTTCAATACCCAATGGCAACAGTGCTTCAAAGTTGCAGATAAAAATCGTACGCAACCGTGAACATTATATGTTCACGATTGCGTATGTCGATAAAGACCGTACGCAATCGTGTTTCACCGACCTGAAACCTATCATTTTTGTCCAAAGGTCAACGATAAGAATTGTTTTGAGAAGTTAATTGATAAAAATAATTTCATTCATCGTGCGTACACCAATACTCCAATTATATTTTAAACGATAAAATACACACCGATAACTTACATCTTTCACAAAGCTAGGTACAATTAACCGGTTTGTAAATAAAAATAAATAAAATAAGTAATAACCCCCCAAAATATATTATTAATATATAAATATTAAATACTCCTAAAAATGTGGGATGATCAACTATGACTTCAATACTATTAGAGGTACGCTGCATGTATACAAATTTTTTTTCAACTACAAAGCTGTACTAATATAGGCTACCTATATATTTTATCTCCCTCCTCAATGGGTCCGCCATCTACCACAGGTAGATGGCCTACCTGATAATATACTGTTCGCATTACCATATGAGAAACTCACGCGGGATGACTAAAAATTAAAATTTAATATGATTTTGCTTCCATACCTATGCAGAGCGAATTACACCCAAAAGGGTTAAAATTGTTTTTTTTAATCATCGGATTTTAGTACGGTTAAGTTAGGATTTTGTATTAATTGATTATATTCATCCATCGTAGGTGGAATTAAGTGAAAACGACAAACTTGGTATAACTTTGATACTTTAGAGCAGGGGACCCCTGCTTTAGAGTTAAATCATACACATAAGTACAAACAGCACGGGGTCCGCGATCTACAGCAGGTAGATTGCCTACCTGATAATGTACTGCTGCGATTCAGAATTTTTATTCTGGGCAACGGAAAAGATAAGATAAATTTTGATCACCGTACACCGAATATTAAATAACGAATTGAACAAAGTTGGAGTCATATAGAGTTGATACATTTAACGGGCAACGAAGTGCACGGGATCAGGCATCAGCTAGTATGCCTATAAATAGCTCAACATGAGTCAAAATATTTTATGCTAATAATTGTATGATGTATAGAAAACATTCAGTGAAAATCGCATTTATTTACGGAAATTTTTTTTAGAGTTATCTAAACCAAAAACTAAAATCAATTGTATCGAAAACAAATTTTGCATAAAAGTTAAAAAGGCTTTTGAAAACTACCTACTGGGAATCTATCCTTCATCTCTAGGTATATCCATACAAACCGTCTCCAACTCAGAATCGTTTTTCGTATTATTATTTCATTGAATTTAAATTTAATACAATCCATCATACAGTGAACCACTTGTAACCACCGTACAGCTGAGCAACATCCACTTACATGATTTTTTTATTCTATTACATAGGTACACATGGCGCCCATAAGAAATAAAATATTCACATAACCAAATGTTTTTTTTATAATTTCGTTGGCTGAAAATGAAAAACAACGTTCAGACCACCGTTTTCTACCGACGGGCAAATACACAAAATTCATAATTATTAATTTAGTTTAAATTTGTTTGAAATTCCAATTCGGTTCTTATAATTTTAGCTCAATATATTAAATATAATTATTGTATATTTTGCAATATCACGCCTACGCCACCCTACGGAAGGGACTGCAAAATCTTTTGTGGTTACGAAAGCCATCTCAAAGGTAAGCGAGTATTGTAGTTGTAATAAATTAAAATTATTTCTTTAAATGTAGGTACCTATAAGGTATAACTACTTTTTTGTGGCATAAATTCAGTTTATAGCTGCCAAGCGATTTTTAAAAAATGTTTCGGGAAATCTATGTACCTATTTCAATGAGTTAAGAACAATGGTGCAATCGAAACTTTCAGTCAAACTTATTAGTTTAAAATTTTTAGTTTTTCGAAATCCGTGAGGTTCCGTATTCCCATGGGTTTCTTTCAAATTAAATTACTATAAATTAAATTAAATTACCCAACAATAAAATAAAAGTAAGTATGATATGTAATTTCCAAATCGACCAATACGCGCTTTGACGCGCTGTGAAAACGCGCGTGTATCGCCCGAGTACCACGCGTCATTTTAACGCGCGTACCGGGTGCCACCGTCGTATGCGTACCGCGCGCCAAAATCACTCAAGTGTGGCTCGGCCCTTACAATAATATAGATTTTGTTTTCGGAATGGCAACGTTGCATTTAAATTTATGCGGAATCGTGTATATATATATTAAATTTGCGGAGTCGTGTATGTATATCAGTGGCTATTAAAATCAACACGATTCCGCAAAGTTTGCTGAATCGTGTTATAGCCAAAAATTCAGTTAAATGTAATAAGGTAAATCACAGATAAAAAAATTGCGTGGAGGTAAATTAATATAATAATAAGAATACTAATAGGTAGGTGCGTAGCTGATTGTCATAATATTTTGTAGCTGGCTGAAAATAAATAAACATACCTAGCCGGTCGGTACATCGAGTAATAAACAAATTTAATTATTTAGTTTAGCCAAGAAAAACACTGTCCACCACATTTAACAATTTTTCTTTTTGGAATTTCGCGTCAATTTATATATTATCTCCAAAATAAACTACAACCGAAAGCGATCACTTTATGCGATAGAGAGAAGATATATCCTTGAAGTCGTAGGTAAGAATAATAACGAAATTATTAAATCTGGCGATACTACAACATGAACAAATTATATACCTTTTTATAATATCTAGATATATCTCTCTCTATATATAAATATATACCTATATATATATCTTTTTCTATATACAAAATATTTTAAAAATGTTTTAGACAACGTTTGATTGATTTTTTGAATAGGTATACATAATTTTTTTCTACAAACCAATTCAGGAAAATAAATCAACAAAATATGCACTGTTATTAGCTTCGAATTTTATTAATTCTAGTAGGTATTAACAGTGACAATAATAAGGTAATTTAATTGTAATTTTTTTTGTATTCAGATTTAAAAAATACTTTTCATTATTGCTCTAGATGTTTTTATTTCATATTATTTTTCAAATAGATTGGAAGTAGTTAAAAATTAAGAAATGTAAAATTGTGAAACTCGGGGAACAGTCGTCTTATTATTTCTTATTCACACAAAATATTGTCTTATTAATCCTAATATTTCAGGAGATATTATTTGTTTGGTTGACGATACATTATAGTTTCAATTGAACATAAAAGAAATTTATGAATATTGTATTTGTATTACTTAGTGAATCAATGTAGTATGTACCTATTAATAATATAAAAGCTTGATTGCATAAACATTTTCTTGAAATGAATATTAGAAATTGTGTATATATGATTTTTAGTATAAATTAGTAGAAAATTCGATTAAAAAATATCACAGTACATAATTTCAGATGCTTGATTAATTGATATATTTGTAACCGTTTTTAATTTGAAAAAGTTATTAAATTAAAATATTTACTTATTATTTTTGATCAAAACCTGAAATGGACAGATCATATAATAATATAATATTATATTATGTTATGTTAGTAATTAAATTAGAAAACTATTTTATAAATCCAAAATATAATCCAAGTACCTGCCGACGTAAAAATGTAAAATAATAATTTACAGTTCATCATTAATTAAATAATACTAGGCATAAAACTAAATCAATCATCAGACATACATTTATTCATCAGGGTCCAATTAATATTTTGGTGCTAAATTATGTAAAATTTTTAAATAGATTTAAGAAAATTTAAATCGTTTGAACATTTTTAATTTTTTATAAATTCTTTTTTACTTTATGATTATTCTGTGTATCTAGTTTAGTTAGAATATTGTATAACATGATGTATAACATGATGGAAACACAGCAAAAAGAAATTGATGTCACTGCTACAGAGGCCTCGGAAACCTCAGAGCCGGCGGGTGGGAGTGGTTCGTCCCACAAGTCGTTATCGGTAACCACGGGAATTGCGCAAACGCCACGGAAAAATGCACCAGATGGAGATAACGATACGCCCGAGGGAGGAGCTCAAGACCCCAAGAACAACACACCAACGGCGAGTAGCCAAAACCCAGAAGGTTAGTTTATATTGTTTAATTCAAATTTCTTTATATATATAATAATATATATATTATTTTATATATAAACTTTACAGATAAAAAGTGGTGTTCCCACATAATATATACAATATGACCGCAACTAAGATATTACCTACAATCGGCGTGACCGCAACTGTTATATGTGCTTATCTTAAAAATCGTCATCGACCGCGACTCGGATGCAGCCGTATGAGGTGCATATAGGTGGGTAAGTTGGGCACGGGTTATGGGTTTTGCGTTTTAAACCGGATAAAATTGTTTGCTGGTTTCGAGGCCGAAACCGGGAACAATTGTTAGCGGCCTAGGGTATGGGGTGCTCCGTGGCCTGAGCATGCCATCGGACGCGTCCCCAGGTTGCGGATAGGGGAACGTCCTGTAGATATACAGGGTAGCCGCGAAATAAGCCATACCTTCGGGATGGACGAATAAGCGGTCGCGGACAAGCTCAACGCCGGGGAAACGATCGACCCCCGGCGTCCAGGAAGATCAGGTAACACGGACGGAAAAAAGACAGACGACGCGAGGCTGGCGTCGTCAGTGGCAGGCAAGCTATAACACAATAAACATGATGGAAACACAGCAAAAAGAAATTGATGTTACTGCTACAGAGGCCTCGGAAACCTCAGAGCCGGCGGGTGGGAGTGGTTCGTCCCACAAGTCGTTATCGGTAACCACGGGAACACGGACGGAAAAAAGACAGACGACGCGAGGCTGGCGTCGTCAGTGGCAGGCAAGCTATAACACAATAAACATGATGGAAACACAGCAAAAAGAAATTGATGTTACTGCTACAGAGGCCTCGGAAACCTCAGAGCCGGCGGGTGGGAGTGGTTCGTCCCACAAGTCGTTATCGGTAACCACGGGAACACGGACGGAAAAAAGACAGACGACGCGAGGCTGGCGTCGTCAGTGGCAGGCAAGCTATAACACAATAAACATGATGGAAACACAGCAAAAAGAAATTGATGTTACTGCTACAGAGGCCTCGGAAACCTCAGAGCCGGCGGGTGGGAGTGGTTCGTCCCACAAGTCGTTATCGGTAACCACGGGAACACGGACGGAAAAAAGACAGACGACGCGAGGCTGGCGTCGTCAGTGGCAGGCAAGCTATAACACAATAAACATGATGGAAACACAGCAAAAAGAAATTGATGTTACTGCTACAGAGGCCTCGGAAACCTCAGAGCCGGCGGGTGGGAGTGGTTCGTCCCACAAGTCGTTATCGGTAACCACGGGAACACGGACGGAAAAAAGACAGACGACGCGAGGCTGGCGTCGTCAGTGGCAGGCAAGCTATAACACAATAAACATGATGGAAACACAGCAAAAAGAAATTGATGTTACTGCTACAGAGGCCTCGGAAACCTCAGAGCCGGCGGGTGGGAGTGGTTCGTCCCACAAGTCGTTATCGGTAACCACGGGAACACGGACGGAAAAAAGACAGACGACGCGAGGCTGGCGTCGTCAGTGGCAGGCAAGCTATAACACAATAAACATGATGGAAACACAGCAAAAAGAAATTGATGTTACTGCTACAGAGGCCTCGGAAACCTCAGAGCCGGCGGGTGGGAGTGGTTCGTCCCACAAGTCGTTATCGGTAACCACGGGAACACGGACGGAAAAAAGACAGACGACGCGAGGCTGGCGTCGTCAGTGGCAGGCAAGCTATAACACAATAAACATGATGGAAACACAGCAAAAAGAAATTGATGTTACTGCTACAGAGGCCTCGGAAACCTCAGAGCCGGCGGGTGGGAGTGGTTCGTCCCACAAGTCGTTATCGGTAACCACGGGAACACGGACGGAAAAAAGACAGACGACGCGAGGCTGGCGTCGTCAGTGGCAGGCAAGCTATAACACAATAAACATGATGGAAACACAGCAAAAAGAAATTGATGTTACTGCTACAGAGGCCTCGGAAACCTCAGAGCCGGCGGGTGGGAGTGGTTCGTCCCACAAGTCGTTATCGGTAACCACGGGAAATGCTCAAACGCCACGGAAAAATGCACCAGATGGAGATAACGATACGCACGAGGGAGGAGCTCAAGACCCCAAGAACAACACACCAACGGCGAGTAGCCAAAACCCAGAAGGTTAGTTTATATTGTTAATATAATATTTGGATTTATTAAATTATGATTTTAATTTACGGAATAATAATATACTCAATTTCACATTAAAAACAAATAAAATAAAAACAACAAACATGAAATCGTGACACTTCGTTCTTAGACGCCAAGCCAAGCTTATATACGCTATCTTATCATATAAAGCTGAGCTTGCTCTTTGAAACTCTCAAATCTTTTTCATTCTCTATTGCAGAGTATTCAGTTGTTGTTTTTTTTTGTATTAGTTTAATATAAATTAGATTTATTTGGTTATTTAATTGGTATTAATTAGTTTTTTTCCGTTTTATCTGTTCTATGTGATTACCTACCTACTTACAGTTTTCAATATACAGTATGAACGAGAAAACTTTAGGAAACGGTACGTGCGGGTGCAGAAAACTCTAGCCGAGTTGTGCATCGAAGAATACGTAAGTATAATTTGATATTATATAGAAAAACGCTTCTGCAAGCCCCCCCCCCCGTGTGTGTTACACGTTTGTCGACGAATTAACTATGAATAATTACTAACTTTAATGTTTATTTAATTGCAGGACGACAATCTCTTTTTCTTTTCTTTGTTGTTGATCGTAACCGTAGTTTTTACGTTTGCTATGGCGTGCTTGGCGCTGATACTCTGCCTGTTGTGCGCAGGACTCGCGATGACTGCGTTCATCGCTAACATCGTGAGGAGTCCTGCAGTGCAACAGGCATTGAGAAACCGTTTTCCGGGAGCCGCTGGAGAGAAGGTGTCGCGTTGCGTGTCCGTCGCGTCGGACTGCGCGATACTGGGGACTGCGACATTAACGTTCGGGATTTGGTTGGTCGCCCAGTCCATCGGCACCGTCATGTTCCTGGCGGTGGAGTTTATCGGGCCCTCCAGCCGTCAGGAACAGCTGCAGACGCCGCCGTTGCCTGCCGCCGGAAGTCCGGTGGACGACACTCCGCTGCATTTGAACGGCGTCGAGGAGCCGTCAACCGCACGGACCGACACCACGTAAGTGCATTTACCTATAGGTATAATCAGAAATTAAATAATGTTTTTTTTATATTACCGATAGACCAATTACATTTAAATATTGGAAAAAAAGATATACCTTATTCACGAAATTTGACCAGGGTATTCTGATGGACGAGGGTATGTAAAAAAAAAACATTTATATATATATGTATCATATCATGTTAAAAATAAAAATAATATATATTATAATCGTATGTTTGGTTTTATAGAGAGCTTTTATTCGGTCTGTCCCGAGATTCTCACCAAATATATGGCAGAAAAGTGTGGCCGAGTAAAAGTGGCCGTGGATCCGTTTTGCGGCGCCGGCGGAAACATAATTCAGCTTGCCCGACTGTTCGACAAAGGTACTGTAATATTTTTTGCATTAATAATAAATAAAACCGTTTTCGTGGAAATAAAAGTGAACATATTATTATTTCTACTTAATTTTAATTAGCGAAATGTAATAATTATTGTCTATAATGTACCTACCTATATATAATAAAATATTATAACAACTATAGCTGTCCCGCCCGACGGTGTCCAGGCCAAAAATTTGTATTTTTAATAAATATATTTGTACAAATTGTATATTATACCACACATTTCTTCTAATTATAATACTAATAAAATATGTAACAAATTGTGCAACCATTTAGATTGACAAAAATAATTTATTTTTTCGTATGCTAAAAAAAATCATGTGTGCGCTACCCTTTACCTATCTACAGCCTATATGAGTTGAAAAATCAAGCTCTATACACCCTCCAATTTTCAAGTAATAATCTATTGAAATAACTTTTATTGGCTTATTTAAAACCTTCCAAGTAACTCAACCGAGTTCTTTTCGAGATATGCTCGTACGTAAAAAATTAAGGTACAGTGTTTCTCTACAATATATGCATGTTATATACATATAAACCTTCCTCTTGAATCACTCTATCAGTTAATTAAAAACCGCATCCAAATCCGTTTCGTAGTTTTAAAGATCTAAGATTTCAGAGAAAAAAAGGGACTTTGTTTTATAATATTATGTTAAGATATATTAAGTACCTGTTATCTGCAATTTCTAATAATTGTAATATTTTCTGTTTGTAATAGTCATTGCTGTAGATATTGACGCCAACAAAATTATGATGGCCAAGCAAAATGCCCGGATTTATGGAGTTTTCGAAAAAATCGAGTTCGTTGTTGGAGACTTTTTCAAACTGGCAAATCAGATTAAGGGTGACGTTATAGTCACATCGCCACCATGGGGCGGTCCAGAATATAATAAAATGGATGTTATCGGGCCGTTAGATTTGTGTGTGGATAAGATTCTGGAAGTGGGGAAAACGATTGCCCCAAAAATACTGTTACATCTGCCAAAAAACCTAGATAAAAATGAGGTTTGTACATCATTCAGTTTAAATATAAATTGTTATTTATTTATGTGGAACAATAATTTATATTTTAAATGGCTATAGTGTTGGAAAATGTGCAACGGAGTTGGTGCCGGCTTACGGAAGATCGAAAATGTGTTTATGGACAGGTACCTCAACTCGACGTTGCTGTATGTCCGATCCAATAATGTAAGTTATAAGTCTAAAAGCATAGTAAAAAAATAATTAATATAGTACCTACCTACTTAATTAATTTAATATACCCGAAAGTACCTGTGCATAACAATATTATAATAATGTATTATTTATGTTCGAAATCATTAGAACAATGCCGTGACAGACGTCGCTCCCAAACCGGTCGACATCCATCTGTATAACTGTAAGTTGAAAATGTCTATATTTAAAAATTGTTATATTATAATATTTATCTAATCAATTAATTTTCTTTAGCATTCCGGAGGAATGAAAGGTATAGTTTAAAAACTTACCAAAGTTATTTGATGGATGTCGATGCGTTGGTGAGCAGTCGTCGCGCATCTTTGTGATGCAAATACGGCAAGTTATTATTGGACCGGGCATAACATTACGTTGAGGAGTTACCTGTTCAAGAACACATTTTCAGATCAGTAGGCCAATAATTCCGTTGCCATTTTTTAATCATTCCTCGTTTTTTATTAAGGTTAAGATGTAACAGGATTTTAGGGGCTATTGCCTTTCCACTAGCTTCCAGGATTTTATCATACACACAGCCGACAACCCGATGACATACATTATTTTATATTTTGGTCCACCTCATGATGGCCGGGAAGTAACGGTAACGTCACTGTTTATCAGATTGTCCAGTTTGAAAGAGTCGCCAACAATTTCGTCCATAAATCCGTGACATAGCGCTGGGCCAGCATAATTTTGTCCGGATCAATATCTACAAAAATGAAATCCCAACTATTAGAAACTAATAATATAGGTACTTATTATTATATATTATAATATAATATTAAACCCATTTATACTCAATTATTCCTTTGCAGTTATTACGATTAAGTAGAAATAATATTTTCAAATAATATTACAGTCGAACAGTCTGCTACAGTCATACAGTCAGCTGTATGAAGTTTCCACTGCGCCACAAAACGGGACGAGGCCGGTCGCTGAACATGGGAAGTCCTCAAGTCCGTGTCTTGCCAAGTCCACCCAGCATCGTATTTTATTAGCTGTTGGACCGGTGGATATGCGGTTAACACTTGTCAGTTTATCACCATTTATTAACACGTGGCTCTAATACACTTTTCTCACATTCGTATAAAATGTATTAGTTATTATACATAATATTACATATTTACATGTATCACACTATATTATATTATATTGTTCTATGATATTATATATTATTTATACAAATGTAAACAAACATATATAATCCTATATTATACATGCATATTATTCATGAAAATCTAGTTTGTATAAAATAATTATAATAATATCATATTTTATGTTGTACCAATAAAAAAATATGTATGAAAACAAAAGGTTTATTTAAAATATCTATTCTATTACACCCTGTATATAGTTATTATTAGGGCTCAGATTATATATCTATTTATATAACCAAAGTATGTATTTATATACAACAAAAATATGTACATAAATATGGTCAAAGAATTAAAAATATGTAAGTATTATCAAAAAAAAAAAAAAAAAATAATCAATTGCTATCGATTTTTTACAAGCAGTAAGTACAATACAAAACGTGGCCTTCACTTTTTAAATGTTCATTTGGATATTCAGAAACACATTTTATTGCTTTGCAAGTCTTAGACGCAGGGCCGAATTTAAACATTATGGGGCCCAGGGCAAAAATATTTTGGGGCCCTAAATGATCCATAACAAAAATTGCATACCTACCTAAACTTATTTCATGCGTAAAATATATTTATAGACTATAGTTACAACTAAAAATAACTATTTATGTTAAATAAATTGAACAAGTCATACAGTAATATATTATTTATTTTATTAATAAAAAAATATAATCTATGGCTAAAATGTATTTAATTAAATATATATGTATTAATAAACTGTACCAAAAATTTGTATTTATATTTTTAATAAAGAAAATAGACAATTAAAAGTTAAGATTATTATTACAGTCATTAACCTATTATGTTTACATAGAAAATAGAATATTATAAATTGCATACTTTTCTTGATTTCTTTTCTGCAAAGTCATCTGTAATATCATCAAATGACAGATTATCCAACACATCACTTTCAATGCTCATAACTGATAAAAAGTTCAAACGATCTTCATTCATTGTAGTTCGTAATCTATTTTTTATAATTATCAATCTTGAAAATGTGCGTTCACTACTACAAATGGTGACCATAATTACTAAATACATGCGTAATGCGATTTCAACATTTGGAAAAGCTGATATTACGTCTTTTTCAATTAAAGTTTTGTACATAAAATGCTCATTACTCATTTCTGTTGGCTTGGAATAAAGTTTTATAAATTCAGAAACATGAATTATTTCAACACACATCAATTAGTCTAAGTCGTCATCGTATACAGCTACAAGTTTTTTAGCTGCTTCTTGTAATTCTTCGTTGCTAAGATTATTTAATTGTCCAAAAAATCCAAAACGATCACATATTACTTCATATGCTTTAAGTTTTTGACTTATTGCTGATGACATTTGATCTATAACAGGCAAAAAATATTCTACTTTAAATTTTTCTGAATGATTTAGTTGTAAATCAGGACCTTTGCCATAATCTAAAGGATTCAATCGAATATTAAGTTTACGAGATCGTTTTTTATTATCATTATATTCATTTGATTTTGCCTTTTTTCTCAAACATTGAGAAACCATCGCGTTGAGCATCAATAAAGCACTTTAATGACTTGATAGATGCAACAGCATTATTAAGGTCTAATGTGGGAGCTTGAAGAATTTTATTAGTAGCGTTGAAACGATCCAGAACTTCGTTCCAAAATGCACAATATACACCTGTTTCTAACTTACACATCTTGTTGTATAGTCCGTTTGCTTCATCACGTGTTTTTGGTAACTCATTTAAATTATTAGATATACTGTCAAGAGTCGATTTTATTTGAGAATATCCATGAAATAATGCTTTAGTTGCGTCAGATCGACATGACCAGCGAGTGGTAAAAATTCTTTTTGGTATTTGTATTCTGACAGTTTTGTCGGTGGATTGTAAATTTTTTTTTAATTCATCATAACGATGTGTTGATGCAGTAAAAAAGTATATATAGCTTCTAAAAAATTAAAAAAAGATATAGCAGATGAACAACATTCAGCAGCAACTTTGCCAACTAAATTTAAGGAATGGGCTGCACATGGAACCCATGTTGCTAACTTGTTTACAGCAATTATTTTGCTTTGGAGACCATTGTATTTACCACTCATAGCTGACGCGTTGTCATATGATTGACCTCGGCAATTATTTATTTCTACACCATTATTTTCCAAAACTTTCATTATACTATTAAACATATCTTGTGCCTTATGTCCTTGATTAGGTAAAAATTTTAAAAATCTTTCAACGGGTTTAGAGCCTTCCATGAACCGAAATACTACAGTTAGTTGATCGACGTGACCTTCATCAGGTGTAGAATCTAGAGAAATAGAATAATATTTTGATATTTTTATGCGTGTCACTATCGCATTTAGAACTTGATGGCCCATACATTGTATTAACTGTTCACAAATATTTGATGACAAATAATTAGTGTGACCACTCCCACAATTCCCTTTTTCTTGAATGTGCTTTTTCAAGAAATCGTCATATTCTGCTAAGAGTTCAAGTAAACCAAGGTAGTTTCCATTACTTTTAAATCCTACTAGTTCATCATCTCCTCTTAAAGCAAATCCACGTTTACATAAAAATTTAATAACACTTATAAGTCTGGTCAAAATTGTTTTCCAATATGATTGGTAGAATGGTCAAAAGATAGGTATGTTTTGACTAAAATAACTGCACGTCACCGATCCCCTTAATATCCATTCTCTTATTATTATAATAAATTTATAAAGATAAATTTATATATAAATATTTTCTACTTCGTATAGATTATTAAAATTATTTAACTTTAAATTTATTATAAATATTACTTACTTAAACAATTGAACAGTACAGGCTCATGAGTATTCTTGGCTGATCATAATGAAGTAACGAGATTTAGTCGAAAAGTGGAATGTACAAAATAATAAATAATTCACAATAAAGGCATAAACGCTATAAACAGCGATAAGCCGATAACGATTATAGACGTCTTGAATTTTCCAACATTTTACATTGTGATTTGTGACAGATTACATTATGATTTTTATATATACTCGTATAAACATACACATGTAATTATATAACCCGCAACTTTACGTCACCGTGATAATGCAATAACAACGACTGTAGTATACTACAGTCATTACCCCATAATGTTTAAATCCAGCCCTGTACTGTAGTACAATTTAATTTATATTTTATACCTAATTCATTTTTATTTTCAAAACTATATTTTTTTTTAAAAATATAGTTTGAGAACCCAAAATTTGGGTTCCAAATTGTAATTTTATTTTTTTAATTTTTTAATTTTTTTTTTTTCATTTCTGATTCGAGTCTCGGGGGCCCCTAAAACTTGGGGGCCCGGAACATATGCCCTTAATGCCCCCCGTCAAATCCGGCCCTGCTTAGACGATCGTACTTTTGGCATAACCTATTGGTAATAAGCATGTAAAATATAACGAAAACTGAGGCCACGAAACTCACACTACGATGTCACATTAAAAACTACAGCAGTGTTCACTCGTTCGTGTCCAACGTGTTTAAATATGTGTTAATCGCAATATATTACGATAAGATATCTCATATTTCAAAAATCGTATCTAGAAATAATTGAAAATATAACAGGTTGAGTTCGACGGTCGTTTGTCACCGAGGAACCCTTATTTAGTCAAGTCAAAAATACATCCAGTGGACCTGAACTCTGAAGAGAAGACGCTAAAACAGTAAAATTGTCTAAATATGTGAAAAAAATTGTGAAATATGTAAAAACATGTATTTATGACGAAATATGTAAAATCAAATGTAGCTCATTTTATCAAAATCTTGTGAATCGAATTTATCACTTGCCGAAATTAGTTTATCATGTCGCAGAGAAAATATGTATTTACATATAAATCCGAGCCCTAGTTATTATAGTATTACCGAGGATTTTCTGAGCTCTTGAGCCCAAAATTGTTGGTGGAAATAAACAATCATCTTCTACGTATAAGTAGGTATGCAATATATAGGTAATAAGAAAATAACCATCGTATAATCTATATTTGGATATAAGGATACAAGTTCAACGAATGCATTTTCGATGTCATGTGGTGGTACGAATTGCAACCCGAAAAATAGTCTTAACCATATTTCTAACTCGTCGCAGTAAGTATAATAATATGCTGTTCTAAGTTGCTGCTCCGAATTTATCTGTAAAGTTAGGTAATACATTTAATATTATAATTTTACTATGTGTATATTTATAATATATTTTAAGCATAATCTTCAATGATTTTTTCATAATTTAAATGTTCTCGAGCTCTTTTTATAAAGAAAAGCCAGGAAGACGCTCTTGGGACGTGATACTTCTCAAATAAGTTTCTATAAGTTCTAACTTCTGCGCTAGCTGAAGTTATTAGAATAGCTAACATATTATTTATTCTAAGAGCCGCGGCTGAGTTTGGAAAAGCTGAATTGCTTTTTTTTTTATAAAATTAAGTAGGTACTTCAATAGGAGTTACCGATTTATCGAATAAGTTTTGGCAAATCAAAATTCCTTTTTTTTTGTGAGTTGTATGCGTTTTATCTATATTACGCGTGCGTCTGAGAGAGAAAACACAAATTGCGCTGACGTCGTCTCTTATAGTTAGTCTTTCGAGAATTTGCAACTACAAGTATTTAATTAGGGGCCTCAAATTTGTCCATTACTTTTTAATTATAGGCTATAACACTACATAAATCACATAAAAAAATCGATGATTATTTAGCGAGGAAAAAAGCTTGTAAATTATAATTTACTAGCTGATCCAGGGCACTCCGTTGCTCGTTAAATGTACCAACTCTTTATGACTCAAACTCTGTTCAATTCGTTATTTAATATTGGGTGTATGGTGTTCAAAGCTTATCTTAACTTTTTCGTTGCCCAGAATAAAAATTCTGATTCGCAGCAGTATATTAATATATATTATATTAGTATATTAATTATCAGGTAAGCAATCTACCTGTATGGTGGATCCCGGACCCCGTGCTGTTTGTACGTAAGTGTATGATTTAACTCTAGAGTGTCAAAGACTAAAGTTATACTAAGTTTATCGTTTTTACTTAATTCCACTTACGGTGGATTAATATAATCTTTTTTTTTTGAAACATACTTATTTCAACATGTTAAGAACGGTGGTCCAAACAAAATGTTTCAGAAATCATTATTTTGGAAGTTATATAGCGATTCGTTTGTATACGCACGCGTACAACACTGTACTTTGGATGAAAACTATTTATAGTCAAAATTTGACATTCAGGCTTAGTTTTAAATAGTTATAGCTAATTGAAATTAATAGTATTTTCATATACTGCAACCGTAGCTTTCTCGGACAATAAAAATCGAAAACATCCCTCAACTATTGTTATGTGAACAACTATACCTACGCATTGATATACCTATAATACGTATTTGTAATCAAATACGATATTTTTTAACCATAAATTATTTTTTACCGTAATGAATATATAATTAAAATCGAAATAGTGAAAACTCTAAATACCGGACACTCTATATTCAAAGGGTTCAGTTCGAAGGAAGCTTGTAGTCGGTTCCTAAGAAAACGTCAGCTATTTGGAGGTGTCCGCTATTTAGAGGTTCCGTTAGAACAGGTTTCACTGTATTTTTTAGTCATAAGTTTATTTGTATTACCTATAAATTTAATGCTATATTTTTGTACTTGCGATATGCCACTACTGCCACGGCATTATAATATTATTATTTATTATAATATATGCACTCGTTCTTTATATAGAAATGTAATTAATTATTTTTGTTTCACAGGTGAATCTATAGGTAGTCTACTGGGCGGATATTTACTATCGATACATATGGTGGAGTGTGGTCGTTTCGATTTTTCTCCTATATGTCTGTTCTGATGTGCTTTCTGAGCATAGTAACCAATTATTTTGGATTGACAAGGGAATCTATTACCTCAAAAGACCACGCAGAATCGACGAATATGGATCTCAAAATTACCAATAATAATACTGACAAAAAAACGTGATATTTTATTTATGAAAACTGTAGTGGACATATTTGATAAAAATGTCATATTTAATTATAACTAAATTTAATGTTTATACGAGCTGAGTAGCGCATGTGACATACGGGTACACAGCAGAATGTTGGAATACTGCTCTCCGCTCATTTAAATTTGAATACTTATCAATATTATAAAACTATATGTATTCGATTTAATGATTTATATAGCTATATGCGTTGAAAAATTTGATTTTCGAGCTACAAAACATTCGGAAAAATATTTTTGAAATATTTCCGCTGCATAGGAATATTAATTAAATTGTATGTCAAAGTGTATAACTTATATTTGAGTACAGATAGGGTACGTCATGTCGAATTTCTGTATCCACTGATAGCTTTATCATACTATTATCGATACTCATACATTGTGTAGATTTTAGTGCACGATACTTACATCAATAGTTTTCCGAACTCTTCAAAATATGACGTGTAAGAACTATATGATCTGGTCGTGTATTGTGCAGTCTAAAAATCACAAACTCGAAAGAGTAGTAGACTATGTACCGACCATCCTGCCGTGACCTGTGATATTAATAATATCTAATTATTAAAAAATTATTATTTTTGTATATATAATATGTATAAATTGTATGTAAAAATGTAATAATAATGTAATTTACTGTCAGACCAATGGCCGGAGCTGCCGCGGTCTTTTATGTCTAAAAAAAAAAAAATATCTAATTGAAAGTGTTCAAAAAAACAAAACACTAAAATACACTTTTCAGATTATATCCGTGATGAATTAGGCGATGCTAAGGCTATTATCTAGTAGGTACGCATAATAATATTGTTTCCAGCTGCAGTACCTAGGTAGTTGTAATCGAATACAACATTTCGAGACATTCGTACAAAATGTGTAAATAAAACTAAGTGAAACTCACTATAATATCTAATAATATTGTAACATTTATGTTTTATAAGTGTGAATTTATTACAATGTTTACACACAAAACAGAATATACAAAACTAAGACCGTCTGTTAAAGGTGACCGCCGACCGTATTATTATTATTTTGGAAATATCTAATGAGAATTAATTGTTATCATATAATAATGATATTACGGTTGTCGGTTCACAGTCGCAGTTTTTTTTTTAAAGCACTTATCGATCGATTGTATTTATTAATAATATTGCACATTTTATAGATAGATTATTGTACACCAGAAACGGTTTGACCGTTCAGTTGCTGCACAGCAATCAACAACTACTGTAAAATTTATATATTTTGCGCTACACCACACATTATGATAATATATATTTTCTACAACATTTTGTATTAATAATGAGCGTAATCCTTTTACAAAATCATTGCATAATGCATATTAAATACATCGTCATGATAGCTCGTCGAATTTTGCCTCAAATTTAAGTTATATTTGTCACATGTTTTACAAAACAAGTTATTACTACAGTTTTATTAACACAAAATAATCACTCTTATGAACACATAATTTGTACAACACACTTAACACTTATACATAAAAGAAAATTGATCGAGCTTTGACACATCAGTTGTTGAATTCATTATAAGTTAATACATTTCAGCCAATTTCACATTACAGAGTATAGTTCAGTAATAACGATAATATTATTATTATACATTTCTAGTAGGTAAAATATACAAAATACAAATACCTATAAAAAATTGATTGCGATTTTCGAATAACAAAATAATGTCACATTGTCTCATACTTTATGTGACATTTTTAGATTCTTAATGGAGTGATAAATGTATTGATTTTACAATGATGTGTGTGTTTTCTTTTAAATTTTTTTTTTCAATGTTTCTTTTTGTCTGTTAATACCTTTCAGGACAATAAAAGTTCTTAGATTTTGTTCAACAGTATCTTTTCTAATAGGAAAGTGAATCTAGTTGGTATTCTGGGGGGGGGGGGGTCAAAAGTAAAAATTTCTCAGTAGTTTTCAAAAGCACCCTGAAAGCAAAAGGAAATTTTCTTAATTTAAATTAAGGAAAAACGAGAAATTTTCAAGCGAAATCGGTTTTCGACAAAGTCGATTTTGGTTTTTGGTGTACCTAACTCTAAAACAAATGACCGTAAATACATGAAATTTTGACTGAATATTTATATTAGCATTTCCTATACACTATAACATTTTCAAAATATTTTGACTTATTTTGAGCTGTTTACGGACATTTTCAGTTTCCATTTTTTTTTAGTTTTTTATATTACAAATATCAATAAAATTTTATTTTTCTGGTAAAAAAGCTTGTAAATTTAATAGAAGGCTCATAATATATTTTTTCAAAGAAAGATAAAAAAATATTAAAAATCCAGTCACAATTTTTTTTTTATAAGCATTTAAAGTTCAAATATTGCGAAAATACTTAAAATTCACGAAAATGTGCAAATTATGTTGAGTTACAAATTCCTAAAAATTTTTCTTTTTAAATTTAAGATTTGAAAAATTAATACAAGATTTTTCATATGTTTGTCTACTTTTATCAAAAAAAAAAAAATGTCTACAAGCATGTCAAATTAAATTTTTATGAGCGTTCAAAGTTCATATTTTTACAAGATTGAATATTCACTCGATTTCTCATGTACCAATTTTCTTATTTTGTTGTAATTCAAAACGGAATAACTGTAGATACATGAATATTTCACTGAATGTTTATATTAGCATTTTCTATACGACACACAATTTTGAAAATATTTTGACTCTTTTTAAGCTGTTTACGGACATTTACAGTTTTCAATATTTTTAGTTTTTTTTTCTATAAATATCAATAAATTTTTATATGTTGGGCCAAAAAGTGTAAAAATTTAATACAAGGTTTCTGATATTATATTGTTACAATATCAGTTGAAAAATATTAAAAATACATAGGCACAATTTTTTTTATAAGCATTTAAAGATCGTTTTTTGAAAAAATTTATCAAATTTAAAATTGAATAAGTATTTTGTACTTAAAAATTTATAAAATGTTTAACTTTTATATCTAAGGATTAAAATTTAAAACAAGACTCCACGTAAGTAGTTTAATTCTGTTACCAAAAAATCTAAAAAATACATAAGCACAGTTTATTTTTATAGTCATTTTAAGTTCAAATTTGTATGAAATTACATAAAAAAAAACCTAGAATAACTACTGCAGTTATTTTGTTGTGATTTTGGGAACTTGAAACTTCTAAAGTACACTATTATATATCTATGATAAGATCAGGGTTTGTTGTTGATGTATAACGCGTTATAAGTACCTATAGGCTATAATGGATATTGTGATATGATTAATTTGGAATTTATTATGGGTACCTATTATATTTCAATTTTTTTTTTAATACCATTATAGAAATGTATACAGGGTGTATCTTATGTCATTGTACGCGGGGTTTTTTGACGATTACGGAACGATAATATGGAATTTCGTTAAAACGAAAAAATACGTGTTTCTTTATTTTTAACAAGCATTTTTTTTCTAACAATTTCAAAATTTTTAAACACGCAGGTGTACCAATAGCAAAATCAACCTTTTTTTTTTCAAATGGTAACCACTATATTTTTTAATGGGTTTTGGTAAAGCTTTTTTTTCTGAACATTTTGGTAGTCGAATCGTCGATTTTGGTTCGCTAGTTTATTAACTATGGTCCTCCAAAGATTAGTAAAATATGCATTAATACTTTTAATTAAAATAATGGGTATAGGTTTAATTTACAAGCGCTAAACAATTTTTTCTTATAACTTTCATTTGATACACTACAATAGTTGAATCGGTAATCTAATGACACCCTCAAAAAAATAAAAAATAACAAACACAATTGTTTGTAAACATACTATTCATTAATTTTATTTTAACATACGACCATACAAATCAATATTATTATTTTAATTTATTATTATAATCGTAATTAATTACTTTACATTTATTTCATCACAGTTATTTTTCTTACAATATCATAAATTTGAATTCTTAATTAGGTAGGTGGCTAAGGTAATAATGGTAAATTGGTAAATGTTATTCGATTGTTTACATTAATATGTGCAACGAAAAAAGTGCAATGTTTTGTGGTGCTCTTTTCGTAGTGGTATAAAGTATAAACTTGATATTTTAACCATAAATTCCCTATAATGGTATCGCATCCAAAATATGAACTTAGGAGTTGTAATTCATCCCTTTCCATCCTTTTTAGTTTTGGATATTAAAATAATAATATTGATTTTTATGATCGTATGTTAAAATAAAAATAATGAAGTATGTTTACAAACAATTGTGTTTGTTATTTTTTTTTTTTTTTTTTGAGGGTGTCATTAGATTACCGATTCAACTATTGTAGTGTATCAAATGGTAGTTATAAGAAAAAATTGTTTAGCGCTTGTAAATTAAACCTATACCCATTATTTTAATTAAAAGTATAAATGCATATTTTACTAATCTTTGGAGGACCATAGTTAATAAACTAGCGAACCAAAATCGACGATTCGACTACCAAAATGTTCAGAAAAAAAAGCTTTACCAGAACCCATTAAAAAATATAGTGGTTACCATTTGAAAAAAAAAAGTTGATTTTGCTATTGGTACACCTGCGTGTTTAAAAATTTTGAAATTGTTATAAAAAAAATGCTTGTTAAAAATAAAGAAACACGTATTTTTTCGTTTTAACGAAATTCCATATCATCGTTCCGTAATCGTCAAAAAACCCCGCGTACAATGACATAAGATACACCCTGTATAATATGTGTTATACCTAGACTGACATACCGTCTTCGCTCAGAATCGTTTTTCTTATACAATGATATTATATCATTGAATTCAAATTTAATACCATCCATTTTACAGTGACCCACTTGTAACCTACTGTACGTCTGTACAGCAGAGCACCTTTTTTGTTTTTGTTTTTCTGTTCTCGTTTTTCTTGGCGAACACTATATAATGGAAAAATGGGATTTTGATCTCCATAATGCAAAAGCTAGATTCACTTTCCCATCGAACAAGATGGGTACTGAAGTTAAAAATCGAAGCATTATTTCGACTATTTACTGTAGAAAATAATACACAAATAATAAAAAAAATAAATAAATGCTAGGATGGTGGATATGGTGGTACATTGAATATAAATAGTGCCACAGTGGCATAGTGCAGAAGTTTTTGATGTCAATATTCAAGAATGGCAAATGGTATCTATAGTAGGTACGTCTATTGTATACTGTATAGACTTAATAGGTATAGATTAATATACATCAACCTATTTATTAAACAATATCAAACATTATCAATACCTACCTAAAACAATTTATTACAGTACCTATATGGACACAGAATAAACTTATTTCATAATATAAAGAAAATCACAGTTTACACTTCTGTTACCTAGAAAAATTGAATTCATCGTCCTTGACATCCATAATGATCATTTCTAGGTTTTCTTGTACTTTATCAATTATGTTAAACATTATATTTTGATCGAATTCCGATAATTGAAGGATGTCCCACGAGAAAACACTTTCGAAATCATTTTTGATTTTTCTTAGTTGTGCCTGAATGTTGTCGTCCAATTCCGGGTTCTATGTAGTGGTCATCGGCTACAGACAAAGCGCCCATCGCGTCAGACAAGTTACTGCTATATTCAGCAATTTTTCAGCGCTTAAAACACGAGTATACTAAATCAACAACAAGATTAATTTTATTAGTGCCACATTCGTGTAAACATACTTTTTATTCATGATTAGTGCATTCAATATTTCGATCGACATATTTTACAACAACCGTGCCAAAATTATGATCTTCAATATTTATACAACGCGTCTACTGTCTAAGGTCGTACAATCAAATAAATGTATAATCATTAAGCAATAATCATACAAGTACGTAAGTAATAATTACCTATTCAGTATTCAGTAATAATTAATTAATATGAATAATAATGAACTATTACCTATATATATATATATATATAATTATTATGGACAACTTAGTTGGTGGCCGTAGCCCAGCAACCCTCTTAGAAATTTCATTAAAACTTAAAATTACTTGCAATATTTTGTGAACATATCACATGTTTATGTAACACCGTAACCAATAATCATGTATTTAATCATGGTTAATGTAATTTTTGTGGAGGTTGCTGCAAGTCTAAAATTACATACTCACTAGTAATGGGCCCACCGGCTACCTTCCAAGTATAACAGGCGACATCATTCATTTACGATACTTTTTGGGCAAGACAGAAAAACAATTACAACTGACGACAAAGCGTATAATATCTAGGTATAAATGTATAATGGCTTTGGTAAGTACACCTGCAGGAGACTGAAGTATCAGCCTGGACTGGGCCCGGGCCCCTGCTAATGTGATGTTTGGAAAACTGGAAAAGTGAGACGGTTCTGGCCCCGCTCGGTCGGCAATCTACATCAACATTTAATCTGTAATATATAATGTAGGTAGGTACTTATTTTGGCAGGTAGTAATTATTGTAGAATCGTGAACAGATTAATTAGATTGTAATATCCATTGTATTCATCAAATACCTCAATGAACGACTGGCGAAGAATGACTACGATATCACTGCTACCACAGAACAAGACAATACTATACTACAACAATACTGTAGGGTAGGTATACATTAGAGTTTTACTCACTACATTACCTATATTATACGTAAAGTTACTATACTATACCTACTTTACTTACCTACTTTTAGTAGTGACCAGTGAATCGTGCAGTGTCGTAGTAAGATCTCACTGACAAACACGATAAATTGTGTCATGCGGTCAAAGTGCCAAGTGAATCCCGTTTCAGTCGGAACTCGGAAATCAGTCGACTGCGCAACAAACAACAATATTGAATATCATGTATTATTTTAATTAATAATTATTATTGATATTACGTCCAACCAACAAAAGCGTACCGCACCGTAATATTAATCTATTTCTGGTCACGTCCCCTCACGGCGCACACTGCAGCACTGCTAAGTACAGCTGTTCAACGAAATAACTCAAACTCATATTAATTGAAAAATATATATTTTACTAGTTTATCAGCTGTTTATATTATTATAATAGTACCCTATGGGCAATAACGCGAGGTTCACATCTATGCGAAGTCCCCAAAGGATGTAAAATGAAAGTGCATATTTGAACTTCTATTTGCCATGAAATAGACTGAAGATGATTATGAATAATTATTAAAGTCGCAAAGACATCGCGTTAAGAAATCCCTGAGACAATACTTATGTGACTTTATATAGTAGTTACAATATTCAATTATTAATAATATTATAAGTATCTCAGAGAACTCACATAAACATCACAAAAAAAAACGATCTATCGGAATATTGTTATAATTTTTTAATAGGTTGGAGTAAAAAATATTACAGTGTGGCTATTTTTATCTTTAACTTGCATATAGTACCTATTTTTTTAAATTTCTTTTCTATAAAATATATCAACAAAAAAAATGTCTCTAGGTTTAAAAGCTTGACCAATTAATACAAGTTTCTCGTAAGTTGTTATAACAGCAGTTCAAAAATATTAAAGATACGCAAGTACAATTTTTGTTTGAAAGTTCAAATGTTAACAAAATTCTATAAGATCACGAAAAATTGCTAGTTATTAAAAAAAAAATTATTAGTTTATATAGATATAGCTAATGATTGTACATTTTAAACAAGGTTTCTCATAAATACCTTGAAAATCTTAGTTAATGAATCAGCCTTGTTAGAATATGAGATGTATATTATTATTTATTTATTTTTCAAAATATGTACAATAGGCAATAGGTATTAGTTTGAATAGTTTCAAGTCTTTCAAGTATTTTTTTAAAATTTATAACGATTACACGGAACTCTGTATAGGCTATTCACCTACATTACTGTGTATTTATGTTGGTAACTTCTAATTTGGCAACAATATTATATATTGCTTTCAGTTTAATCTTTAAAATATAATATTATAACATACCTAAGTTTGCAGTACTATTTGCACCAAGTCCTGTTCGATGTTCCAGCTGGGCGGCTATGCACGTCCGACGCGGGACATGGCGGCGCAGCTTACTCGTATATTGTTTTTCTTCATTGAGCTTTCCTGATCTTTTAAAGACGATCTTTTGTGTCGCAACTTAGAGTGTGTCACTCCTCTTACACGGTCTCTATGTTGCTTCGGTGCCAGCCGGTTTTGTCAGTCTGTACGACTTTCTTGGGTTTGCGTTGCGCTGGTATTGTTCACCAGATGGCGCGCACTGTTTCGGAATAGTATATTACGATGTTGTCATTCCGTCTCGTTACAAAGTCACCTAATCGTTAGGATTTATAAATTAAAATAATTATAAATGTATAACAATATGCAGATCTCATTGCGCTGTTTCAAATCCTATCGCGTTGTACCCGTTTTCTATTACCTAGTCTATACCAAACGCGACATACAAAGTAATGTAATCACGGCAAAAGTAAAGCACTAATTATACAGGCATGACAAAATATATTTTGTCATGTATAGTGTATACAGGGATATATTTTGCAACAATCAGATCGTTCTACGAAAACCATTTCATGAAATAAAAATGTTTACGCGTCATGCAAGGAGATTATAATATTATGTTTATAAGATGCGTAACCAAAAGTTTATGCTTTGTAAGGACCGTGGTATAGAATTCAGTGTCTGGTTGTGCATAGAATACACGTGATAATGTGATATACGCGCCCAGCGTTTTTGAGGATTTTCACATTTTCCCCCCTGCACTATGGGGATTCCCACTTTACCGCCCGCTGGACGGGAAAAGGACGCTTTCGAACGCTTCAACCGTGGTCGAAAACCAAACTTTCAGTGCAGGAGTGACAAAAAATATATTACGTACAATTCAATACTTATTGAATATATATTATATATATACTTATTAGTTATTACTTATATATTTTATTAATTACGATAATTATAAATACATAATATAGGTACATAGTGTATAGTGATATATTATCAATCATTTTATTATATTATCAATATACCTACGTAAGATAACTATTATAAATTATAAAATGGACATCTGTAATGGATGGTGTTAAATTTGAATTCAATGATAATATAAATCATTGTATACGAAAAACGATTCTGAGCGGTGACGGTTTTGTCAGTGTATATGTTTTATATTATATTTATAATGTTACTATAGCTGATTCTGATCACATCGTACATTACCCTGGTTAACGGTTGAACTAGTTTAGAAATTACATCCCCGATAGTAGTTACCGCTAACCGCTACACACGTAGGATCGGTAACGGTGAAACAGTACTTATAGGAAATTATTATTATATATTCATAATTATAAATAAATAATTATTTAGCTGCCGATAAATTGCGAATGCATTCATTACTTGTGTTTCTAGAAATCTAGAGTGAACCCATGCACAGGCATGACCTGCGAAATTTGATCCAACTTAGGTAGGTACCTACATTATAAATTGCGGTGCATAATATAAACTTTCTTTTCTAAGTTTCTGATTTCGTATTAAGTTTTTTAATTTTCATCACGTAAAAATAAACATTTGTAAAGAAGTATTATTAGTATAAAAATTATATTTTAAAATTACTAAATACAATTTCATATAACCTACCTAGCTAGTTATTTATGTATCTGATAAAAGGAATATTGTTTTTTATTCCCAATAAAAAAAGTAAAACTGCTTTAATTGTTATCAGAAGATAAAGCTTATTTCAAAATTTGGGGTCAGATTTACGAACCTTAATCTAATTTTTTTTTTGGGGGGGGGGGGTGCAGTAACCTCTCCCCTGGATATACCACTTTTGTGCACGATCTGCAGACGAGGTCTGGACACGCCTATGCCAGACACGAGGTGTCCATCATAAAATGTTTGTAACTATTTATAATATATTTTCCTTAGATATCGCTTCGTTCTAACCTGGCAAACATGTAATCAAACAATATTCTTTTTCGTGAGCTGAAAACTAAATGTGTGAGCTACTTTTGGCTACCGATATACCGATATATCTATAAGAACACACGGAAAAAAAATAATAGTTATGGTAACCATTTAAACTGTTAATTTAACCCTAAATTTCAAGTTAGCATAGCGACAGCTCATCATTTAGTTGTTATTACCATTCAGGTTTAGTTGTATTTATTTAGTTGTACTTACCTATAAATTACGGTTATTGCAACTAACCCCCCCCCCCCCCCCCTATAGGGGTTGAAAATATAATAGCTACCTATACAAGTGTAAACAACCTCCAAGTTTTTTATTAAACTTTTATTGAAAACTGTCCAGTAGTTTTGGAGTATATCAATTATGGACAGACAGACATACATTTTTACGTATATAGAGTAAATAATAATAATAATAATAATAATTAGTGACGTAGATACTTTGTAACGTAATTTGTCAAATAAAAAAACAAAATGTTCGTGCCTAAAATTACCCATGTTTATAATATTCCTATATTTGTACCAGCTGGTAGCCTGGTGTGATATTTTTAATTAATTACATCAATAGGTAACTCTTTTCGTGAAATCAAAATAATAACATTAAAATGATTACCTATACGAATCTAATATTTTTAAATTGTTGCCATTATTACAACATGTTTATGTTTTGTTTATGATTTGTTTTGAAAAAATACTACCAGTTTAAATTAAGTTAAATGTTCTGTTAAATGTATCTATTATCATATATTAAAAGTTATTTTTACTAGTAACTTATTATTACAAATATTATTATCTATTGCCGATGACTGTTACACATAACATGACCACAATATTATACTAGGCTTGTTTGAAACACAGGCAATATAGCTGTAATATGGTTATAGCCGTGTACCACCATCGTGTAGTTCGATTACAGGAACGAGTTACCGACATTTTGTTCCGAACAATTATTATAATATAAACATTTAAAATGCCATTTTAATGGTTGTATAAAATAGAAATGTAATATTTGTTTACCAAATTAATAATGTAACTTGTTAAATCTGTAATCATCGTGATTTTTTTTTACCATTTTGAACTTTTAAAATAAACAAAAAGTACTCACACACACTATATTATAATACTTTATTAATTATTATATAATAATATAACACTATATTAAACTATTAAAACTATACTTCATAAATTCACATCTTTGTTTCAGTAAAAGTACTTTATTTTTAAACATACATAATATTCAACATAAATGTACGGCTATTAATATAATATAAATTTATATAATATAAGAAATACATAATAAAAAAGGTGCTCTGCTGTACAGTAGGTTACAAGTGGTCACTGTATATTGAATGGTACCTATAATAAAGTACAAATTAATCATATCACAATATCCATTAGGTACTTATAACGCGTTATACATCAATAACAAACCGTGATACTATCATAGATATTTAGTAGTATACTTTAGAAGTTTCAATTATACCCACCAATAATATTATACAATCACAACAAAATAACTATATTATTATACTATAACTATGTTATTATAGGTTTTTTATTATGTAATTTCGTCCAAATTTGAACTTAAAATTACTATTTGATATTTGCAATGGTCGGAGGGATGGTGTGTATCGTATGGCTGCAATTGCAACACGTTTGATTTATTTATTTTGATAAAAAAAACCATAAAATAACATTTTCCTCTACTCGAGGTACATTTTATTATAATTTAATCGACGCTGATATTGAATTCTCAACAATCGTACAGGTAACGTTTAATCAAGTGGAATGATTTCCTCCCGACGATGTATTGTAAATTATACTCGATTTTTCGTCAATTAATTTCGAATCGAATAGAAGATGACCTGAAAAAAATCGATTTGTCGTAATGTCTAGGTGCATAATAATAATTATTTTATATTACTGCAGATTTTGTTAAATCACAATTATAATACGGCCAAACTACATTACATACCAGTTCTAAAGTGTGCTAGTGTATTGCATATAATGGTCGTTCCCACAGGTTCGGTATTGCAATGGATCAATTTACAATGATTGAAAACGTATTGAATGGGTTTTTTTCAGTTGAAAATCCCACGGCGTACAAGTTCATCATTTACCAACTCATGCGGTGTGTATTGGGTCGACTTGCGTTATATTACATTTACAAAATTTCCTGTTCGGAAAGCTCGCAGTGACACCATTTCGATTTGAAAACATGTTCATAAAAAAATTAAAAATATATGAATTTAAAGCATGTATAACATTATCATAAATTAAAATTTTGCAGTAGATTTGTGGGTTGCCAATACGATAACATGATATTATAATATTGTCATCCATGTTTGTGTAATGACTGGCTATACTACGAAAATAATTTGCTAAAAAATCAAAACGACATAAAATACATAATAATATTAACTCTTATACAGTTGTAGTCACCGAACTGATATATATTACCTATCACATCGAAAAAAACAATACACCTACTAAACCCAATTTTTCCACTATACGTGTGTCTAGAACACCGAAACTCGTGACTTCGTTAGGCTATACCATAAATACTAATGATTTCCGGATATAACTTCTGCACCATCGCGTCGTTTTAAAATTGTTCTAATACATAGGTGTCCGAAAAAAAAAATTGATAAATTCACGTGGGGGTTAAACTAAATTTATAAGGCTAAATGTATCAAATGTTTTGTGTAAAAAGAAAAAAATCAAACCCCCCTCCTTTCCCATCCAAAATTATTCCTAAGCACGCCTTTGGTCAACCGTTTGAGGAACAATTGGAATAATTAAAAGTAACCTAGGACTGATCTAGAGCCGCTTGTAATTTATTAGTATACATTTTTGGTTTAAAAAATTTTAATCTGGGAGGGCGGACTTGGGAATATCAAATTACGTACCTAATCCAGTGCTCTTCGGCACTATTTTTGCCACAATTGCTGTAGCATATAATGATAACGGCTCATATACTCAGTTTTTCGATAACAGTGAAAACACATTTATTTATTTGGTACCTACTGTTCCGTTATCCCGACGGCCAGCCGACTACGCGACTACCGCGACTACTCAATTCCGCCATCTTGACTACCACCCCTATACTATAATACCAGCCAGACTGCATAGTTTCCAGTAACTACATGGTTAACTGAGGTTACCCTGTGACCAACCTGAGCTGGTGTTGCACAGCAAGTCGAGGGATATTTTCGTTCTTTTTGTCGGAGCGCGGCGCAGCGAGCGATCGGCCAAGTGAATTTAAGTAAGCATTTCTCTTGAAAAAAATTAACTTCCAATATGGTAAATTTGGGATTCCACCTGTGATTTTCCGACTCTGTCTAACACACGCGCAACATAGTATTTTAGACGTGTTTTTCGCCAAACGTACCAATTATTGATCTAATGAAGCGATAAATATTCTGAAAACAGATTTGAATTCGTCGTCCAGTCTGCTCGAAAGCGGCTTTCCCTCATTTTTGATATTATCCCCAAAATTTCAGAAAACGTCATATTGTTAAAAAAGAGTATTTAAATTTTTGGATAAGCTAAAATCAAAAAAATCAAAATTGTGGGAAAGTCGATTGCAAGAAGACTTGATGACAAATTAAAATCTGTTTTTAGAATTATCATCGCTTAATTAAGCCTTAATTAGATCAATCGGTATTTTTTGCAAAAAATTCGTCTAAAATCCTATGTCTCGCGTCTGTTTAACAAAAACAGAAAATCACGGTATGGAATCCCTTTAAAGTGATGCCCACTTGGCCAGTCCCTCGCTGCGGTGCGCACTGACAAAAAGAAACGAAAACATCCCTCGACTTGCTATACAACACCACCGCAAGTTGGTCACTGGGTAACCGCAGTTAACCTTGTCGTTACGGGGAACTATATAAAGGCCAGCTGGTATAGTATCGGAGTGGTAGTCGAGATAACGGAATAGTACGGTTTATTTTTGTAATTTTTAATAGATTTGGAAATATCAAATCAATATTGTAGAACAGTATAATTATTAATTCTTTCATTTGTATATTTTTATTGTTTGATTCAAGGAGCGCTGGGATTGATGTAATGAATTTGCTTACAACATTGAAATCGATATTATAATTAAAATAAAGAGTACGAAACAATAATATTCTACGGGAGTTTTAAATGGAATATCTTACCCCTGAAAATGGGTTTATTAATCAACAAAAATGTCGTACCGAGTTCTCACTTAATTATGTAAGTGTACAACAATTAAAAACCAATATTGATTTCGATTAGATATTTGGTATTTGAAAATTGGGTTTTAAGTGTTGTTAGGGCCCAGCCACATTGTGGTATTTTCGCCGTCGAGTTCAACAGGTTTTACCAACACGGTTTTTATGTTACAACAGACTGTTTTTAAATCTACTGAGTCATAGTACACCATGGACTCGATAATACCATGTTTAGTATGGCTCAGTCGGTTTAAGAACAGGTGTTTAGACGGCAACATAAAAACCGAGGTGGTAAAACCGTTCGGACTCGACGTCGAAAATACTTCGTTGTGGCCGGGCCCTTAGTAAAATTAGTTTTAAAATATTCTTATTTGTATAAAATTTGTGTAAAACTATTGTTTTAAAAAAATTAGATAAAACTAAAAAATGATTATCATGTAAAAATGTGACAAATAATTATTGGAAATGATAAACGTGTTAATTGTTTTAAAAAAATAAACTAGGTAAGTATCGAAAAATACTTTTGTAAACAAAAAGTATCATAACAGAAAATAACCAATGTTTCCAGGAGTGGCTAACTTATTAATATTAAAAAAGGGCCTCGTAATATCTTGTTAATAGAGTTATAAGTAGGTAGTTAAATATTACTTCAAATGGCATAGAGCAATTTATGACAATATCAACCCAGTTCTCCCCACATCAAACAGTAATAATGAGTGCAAATGAAATAGTTACAATTATATTCTTGTTTTATGTATTATTTTGTTTAGTGATTCCTAATAATAAAATAATTAAGTTCAATATTTTTAAAAAAAAACGAAAAATCTGTTTTACTATTATTGATAAACTGAATATACCAACGGTTACCACTTTATGTGACAACAATTATGACAAAAATAGTGTCAGTCTCTCACAACCAATTTTCATGTATTATTCTAATTTGTACCCCCTCCCTCTGTTTTTATTTTGCAATGATTTTCCATTCGGCAGTAGTTCAGTTTTCTTATGGAATTCGTACTACAACTCTTCAATTACTTGATCGATGTCTTGACAAGGTATACATACTCATAGTTTATATCTTATTCTTCTCATCATTATTTTTCTTTTTGTTCAAACTGTAGTTTAGGTTCGATGTTCAAGTTCACTCAGTTTTCTTCGTATCTCTTTTTATCATATTATAACACCGCTGTTTGATTATCTAACTGTTTTGTCGTTTTGTGTTGTCTTGATTTCATACGTTTTGAAATAACTTGAATGTTGTTTTCCACGAACACGCGATCACGTAAAATAATATAACGAAGTCCCTCCTACCAGATTATAGTTTGTAAAAAATATAGCAGTATAATGTATCAATGTGTTTTTATGGAAAATAATTGTATATCAAACTGTTGACATCTAAAATGAAGATCGAAAAAAGTTGTTATTTTTTCTACGAAATTTAAATTTTTGAACTGACTACCCAATTGATAATTGAATGAACGAACAATTATGGTTAAAGACAACCATTTAAATGTTTACACCAATATTCCACTAACCAGTAACATGTAGTGTTTGAAGTATGAGAAATATTTCACAACTTAGTGAAATATTTCACAAAAACGTGAAACATTGAAATTTTTTTTAACACAAATAAAAACACAATTTATTTATTTTTTTAACACAATTTTCAGTGTTCTAAATTCTAATGTCAGAATTCAGTAAGTATACAATATACATGTATAATATTGTATACCTACTGGCTACTTGTATCATTTAAACATTAAAATATTTAAACATTTTGAATACCAATTTAAATGTATAAGACCAAATGTTAGGTATACATACAGGTACCATATAGTGATGAAGGTAATTTATGACAATTACCTATAGGTACCTATGTAAATATAAAACTAATTTTAAAATAAAACAAAATATATTAAAATACTGAAATATTTCATTTTTTTAAATTTCATGAAATTTTCAAACACTAGACTAACATGTAATATTACGTTATTTTAATTTTCGAATCTTAATAACGATCTACTGAACAATTTTGATATTGTCACACATACAGCTCTTTAATTCCAAACCCGCCATAAATCAAACTATTTTGAACATTTTGTAGGAGAATTAGAAATGATGATTTAAACATTCAGTTCACATTTGCTAGGTTATTTTGTAGTGACGCTAAAAACCAAAATCGATTTTGCCGAAAACCAATTTTGCCTAAAAATTCCAGTTTTTCCTTAATTTTTTTGAAAGAAATATTATTATTATTTATAGTTTTTGAAAACTATTGTAAATTTTAAATTTTGACCTCTTGAATCACCACATAGATTCACTTTCCCTAATTTATAAGTAGGTACTGTGTTGAATTCAGTAGACAAAAATGTATTCTATCTGGATCACTTAGGCGGATACACAGACCTTCGGGAAACATATTTTTGGTAACACAACCCGTGGACAAATATTATTGTATTCTTAAGGATAAAACTTAGAAAAAAATTTAGTCCACAGGCGTGGCACGTATATGCCTTAATATATATTATATAATGAATTGTTATTAAATATTATACAAGTAGGTACATTAGTGTCCCAAAACAAATACTATGTAGTCATATACACAATAATCTTGACTTACAGGTGTACAGAGTAAATATTATTTCTAAAAATAATTAACTAAACTAAACAAGATAATATAGTAGTATGCTATCAACACAACTCACCGCTTTTCATTTAATCAAAATTTGACTGCTCTAAAGGAATATTCGTTTCAAGTATCCGTTGTATAATTGACTTTCTTGTTCGCCGTTTTTGAATACAATAGCTATAGCTTGATGTGCATACTTCGAAACGCAGGTACCGAAACGCCAGAATAGTATTCAAGTCCAATCGGCAATCACGATACATAATATTATTATCGAACGTTAATCAAAATAAATTACTTTAGAAACTATGAAAAAACATTTAAACTAATTTTAAAATTGCTCGGTAAAAAATTAAATCGACTATGGAAACTAAAACAAATTATGACCGTTGACGGTCGAAAAAAAAATAAAAATAGAAACTCCTGAATTTGTACGGAATAAAAATATAAACAACTGTCCAATAAAACAGACGATGAAAAAAGCAAACATGTGTTGTAGGTACCTATTGTGGCCAGGACAGTTTTTATACATTACTTTTCAGCCAACATAATAATATTATAATACCTAATAGGTTTCACTTGTTATAATATAAATTCTTTATACCGACAACCATTATTATTTTTATAGTATAAATATTTTATTACAATATAAAAAGAAAATATGGAATATACATATTATATTATATTACGCTATACGCCTATACATACAACGTATAAGGTTCATATACATATTATAATTTACTTTCCGTAGTGCATCGTTTCATAATTTTATGATTTTTCATTCAGTCATTTCATCTAACAGACAAATTCATATGAAAAACAAACTATACAATATGCATGCAATAATATTGTATACCTACAATATTGCTATGGTTGTATACTGTAGTCGTTTTAATGATAATATAGAGGTAATTTAAAAACGAAAATTTTAAAGTATTTTATCCAAACATAGTGTCATAATTTCACACGTAGGTATATTGGGTATACCTAACCTATTATTAATCTTAAGTCATCTTACATCTATGTATTTTGTAATTTATAGCTATTTTAAACTAAATTATTCAGTTTTTTATTCATAATAGGAGAAATGTAACCAATAATAATTACTCTAAATAATATTATGAATAGGTACCCATAATTATTTACTATTATATTATTATAATTTTGGGGGACGGAGTGGCCAAGTGGTCTAAGGCGTCGGTTGCAACGCTGCCGGTGCCGGTTCGATCCCGTGGTCACGGGCGGCATTTTTCTTCGGGCAAGTCACGTTGTCCGGAGAACTAATGCCGCCATCACCCACCCGGGCATGGCAGATACCTATATGGGTGCCCAAATCGAAAATTCTGCCAAAACCCACTACAGTTCCCCCCTACAGTACCACAGGCTAATGACCTTTGTTGTCGAAGCCTCAACCCTAATAAAAAAAAAAAGTAGAATATAAGTAGAATATAATATAATATATATTATATAGGTACCTACTACAGTACACATCGAGACGACAATTAATTATTTCAATAATTATTAAAACAAATCGTCATTTTATATTGAAACGAGATCTGTGCGCAGTCACGTCGCGTCAGTATCAATTCAACTTACTTTAAAAACTTCTACTTAGAAAGAAGTCCGCCGAATACCTATTGTTATTTTGAACTATCTATGAATTTTGTAATTTTTAACCACTAAACGAAACACTATAATCTATCCAGTTTTTGATTTATATGAGAAATGCACAGACTGAGATTACCTACTCTAAATATTATGAGTAGGTACCTACAATATTATAGGTACTATTATTATATCAAGTATACCTAGTCTCGAAATGTATCTCTCGTCATTGCATTTCATACAAATACAATATAATATATTATATACTATTTTATACCTACTACAATACGCATCGAAACGACAATTAATTGTTTCGAGATTAAAACAAATTGTCATTTTATATTGAAAAGCTATCCGTGCGCAGTCACGTCGCGTCAGTATCAATTCAATTTACGTTTAAAACTTGGACTTAGAACGAAGTCCGCCGAATCCGAACGCTTATTCATTATTAAATCTCCTTTCGTTATTTATTATATTGTTTTCTTGTGATTTTTCTCGTTTGCGTTCATTTCCGCATTTCACGTATATGTATATTATTATACCATTGAACGAGGGTCAGTCAACCTTGCATTTGTTTGCCGGAATTAAATTCAACTAAAAGAGTAATATATATTTTTTTTTATCTAAATAAATGTTTTAAAAAATGTATTATACATAAAATATTTTAAACGAAACCACTTGTTTGGAACAATTTCCAACCCTGTGTGGCTGCATGGTAACCTACTGTACACATCCACTTAGCCACATTTCCTACTTAATTTTTTTAGTTTATACCACGTTTTTGAAAATTACTTGGAATTTTTTATTTTTATTCCCCCCCCCCCAAAAAAAAAATACTAATTAGATTCACTTTCCTATCAATAAAAAAATGCTGAAGTAGGAAATTTGGATACCAACATTATTTTGCCCCCCTCAGAATCTTAAAAAAAACTTAAATAAGAAAATGATCTAGAAGCTTCTAATAAATATGTGTTATTAACTTCATGCGTTTTGAAATGTACTGTATTTTTTTTTTAAATGTCTTATAAAATATTGGGTGGGTGGATAGAATAAAATCTTTGTGTGAAAATCATTCGCCACGCCACTGGGCGGATATCGTTACCATATTATGGCTATGGTCATTTTATATTAGATTTTATTTACAAAATTAGTAAATATACGTCAACAACACAGACCACAAGTATATTACATTTATTTATTTGTGTCAAATAACCGTACATCATGCCATATAGTCATATATGTCATAATATAAGGTAATATAATATTATACCATAAACCTATGGGTATAGATATACGCCTATACTAGTATATAAGCACACACATAGATATAAACACGGATGTGTAATATTATTATAGTTAGGTGTCAAGATAATTTACGCTTATAATATAACATAATATTATTGTTAATTATATATTTAATAATATTACATTAATAATTACGGAAGCCGAACATTTATTCGACAGTCGTATTAAGGGATCAGCAGCTGCAAAATAATATTGACTATAATATTATAATTAGGGGCCGGAATTATATTCTTTTAAAATAGCCAAAATAAGATGTTAATATTCTCTAAAAATGTTGAAAATATTCTTCCAATATTCTTTAAAAATCATAATAAAATATGCGAAAAATAGGTATGTTTTTTTGTGAATATATTCTCTTGAAATAAAAATATTCATTTATATGCAAAATATTACAAAAAAAACTGATATAATTAAGTAGGTATATGATAAAAAGTAATATGCAAGTATATGATAAAAAATAATATGCAAAAATTAGCAAAATAATACATGTTAAAAAAGAATTGATTAAATTATATTAATAACAATAAGGTATTTTTAATTACTACAATTTTTGAAAACAGTTAACAACTATATTTTGCTCCATGTGTTCTGGTGTCATATTTGTACGACGGTCTGTTAATATATTTTTATAAGTGCTAAATGAACGTTCGATGTCAACTAAAGTCACGGGAGCATTTTGAAAATCAGTAATTATAGACGGTGAAAAATTATCTATAAGTTGAACTTCATTATTTCCAATTTCCATTCAAAACTTTAACTACGTTTTTCAAAATGATAAGCCCTTAATTTTTTTGTTGAAGTTGATCAATTTTTATTTTTATTTTATTTCCATTTTCTCCGGGTATTTTTTGAAGTTGACCAATTGTATTTTCAATTAGATTTATCGAATCAACAAGAGACACATTAGATTTTTCCAAACTTTTGATGTATGTTACGAGTACAAAAAAATGGGCCTTAATAAATATTAGATCGTTTTTATGGTTTCTATGTCAAAAACTGTGTTACATGTACTGACTGACTGGGAGATTTTTGACTACTAAATTAATACACTAAATTAATACTAAATTAATATACTTAATTCTTCGGTGTAGAACGGTGTCTGACGGTGCGATACTGCAGTGTTGTACCGTACATGTAGTAATAATCGAACGCCTGGAGCTAAATATTTTTAAAGTGTAATAATAAATAATAATTCCATTTCTTGTCGGGCATCGTTATCTTAGATAAGTCACTTATCTACTACAGAATATTACAGTACATTACTAATTAAGGCATGCTATACGATGGTTATAATACGTATATAATGTATCAATATCATATCACTATTATCGGACATTTGGACACATAATTTATATTATGTACGCCAGTACGCCACTGCAACAAAAAATATCGAATATCTATAAAAATAAATCGATATATTCTCAAATATTCTTTATTGTACGAAATATTCTTTTATCTTGAAATATTCTCAAATATGCTAAAAAAACTTTTGCCATTAATTAACCGGTTTCATGATTTGTAAAGATTTCGAACCCCCGTCTGACTGCATAGCCTCAAAAAAAATATGCAAAAGAATATAATTCCGGCCCCTAATTATAATATAGTTGTTGACCGGATCTGGCTCGATCGATCGTGATACGTCCCGACCATTAGCCGGAACCGAATATTTATTTTTCGTTTACACGCACAGTGACGCATGCCGTTGCTGTCCTCGATGATCTGTGCGTCGGATACGTAGGTAGTTCTCAGTTCGTCTTGTTCTCTGCGTGCATCGCGCTCAACAATGACAGAACGGCGCCACCGGAAGTTGGAAAGAGGCTTTAACAATACATTCGACTAGCCACTAGCGTATCCGGTAAATCATGCATTGGTTCCTCGGATGGATTGACAGTGTTCGATTGTGGTTGGATGTTCAACATAATATTTCGTCATCACAATAATATTTTCCAAACGATTGAGTGCGTTGCATCATAATTCATAATAATATTTTAATCGACGACTTCGTGGACAACGCACTCAATCTTTTCATCTATATTTATGTATAGTACTATTCTATCGTTGCTACTGCTGGTTACGTTCTCATTACTGATTTCTAAATTAGTGTTCGACGACAAATGTCATGTTAACACATGCATTTAGTTCGACGCCATGTGTCATGGCCGAGGTGTTTAGATATTATCTTACAACGGGAGGCGGGTACAACTCCGCAGGGGCGGTCTGGAAATACGAATTTTCCCGATGACCTGGACCATAATATTATGGCCTGGTTGCCCGTTCATTTTATATGAGATTTTATTTACAAACTTGGTAAATACGTCAACAATTATTTGTTTGTATTAAGACTTTAAATCTATGAAATTATTGTAGATATTATCACTATAATTATTATTAATTGTGTAACATTTTAATAGTATCGTATGAGTATGAGAGAAATCATCGGATATAAAATTTAAAAATATCACATACACAATATTGTAGACATAAAATAAAATAAAAACAATATCTCGACGTCGGTTGTTAATTATTATAATACAACACCCGGGTAGCGTGTGGTTTCGACTAAAACTCAGCAGAAGTAATTTTTCAAAGAAATAATATATTACCTATACAGATATGACTCTGACGCCGTGCTTGCTGAATGTTATATATCTGTAGAGCGGTGACGGACATAGCACTACCTAATTGAATAATACCTAATAATACATAACATTGTGTAAATGTTCTATTGGTCATTATTATTTGCATAAACAATATCTGTAGTAAATCCAAACAAATCTTTGCATCATGCAAATGTGATGTGGTTATGCTGGTTACTGGTTACACCCGAATGCGCTGTAATTATTTTCTAAATTATTTTGTTTACTTTTTATATACATTGTTATAGGTACCATCCCTGTTACGAAAATTGCATGTGAAAGTAGAAAGGTAATTTTCAACATTAAAATATTTGAAAAACAGTCTAAAAAAATTCAATGACCAATGAACATCTTAAAATATCTTTTATGCTTATGACCATAGAAAATCAAATTCTCATGGAATGAGATTACAATATTATTATAAATTCAGTTGGTGAGAAATCTTAAAACTATTATTTAAATTAGTATTACCTATAAATATATCTAAAAATGTTTTTAATTAGTTAGATAATCTGTTTTTTATTACGTACATAGTTTTGAATATTTTATTATTTTGTTTATAATTTATATATTTATTTCTTATATATGTATTTGTAACTTACTACCTGCTATACCTAAACCATTAAGACACAATACACAACTATTATAATGTTGCAGTGATTTCCGGTGATATTGAATTGAGTCCATGCTACTGTAACATGCTACTTTTATGTGTTTGAATTGAGTCCAAGGTATTATCTTAATATCTTTGAATTGAGTCCGTATAGATAAAATGTCATAACTACCTGTTAAGCCGGTGACATTGAATCTTGCACATCAAGTTAATTCATGTCATCATATTATACAGGATACGCAACGATAACGAATATTCATGGGACATCCAAACATTTTTATTTTTGTGGACACTCTTCTGTGAATACAGTCCGATACATATATAAAACTAAGAAGCAAAACAAAGAGACCATGTAAAAAACATTAGAAAAAGAAATTTTTACGGGAGCAGACAAACAAATACATTAATATGGAAATTGTCAGATTTAACTTTTTAAAATATATATCATTTCAATATTTACTACATGGCTGGATTGGTTAGGCGAGCTACCGAGAAAAAGGCCACTAAGCCACTTAAAGTTTGGGCTGCTCGTGTGAGTGTGAGATCTACTAATTTAGATGGTAAGTGATGGGTAGCCTGAATAAATTGCAATTGTCAGAGGGTACAATGTAAATATTTTGACAGTCATAATATAATATTATATTATATTACACGGCCCGACCAATGTTATAAACGAAGTTTTTAACGTTTGAAATTACCTTTTGCTGGTAGATATATATCTATGTTTCAATATATGTTATAATAATAAACTTATATAGGTATGAACAGTTGTTATCCTGCATTATTTATTAAGTAATTATTTAAATTTGTACACGACTTTGTTTAAGTTCAAAGTTGTATAATATGTTTATAATAGTCGTATCTGGTTTACCTGAAAATTATAATTTATTAAAAAAATAGTATAAATGGTATTTTATATAAATAACAATTAGGTATTTTATAAAATTATGACATTTTGGACATTTTAAATGAATAAGTTAATAAGCTAAAAAAAAAAATAATAAATAAATTAAGTTAAAAAGTTAAAAATATTAGCATTGATGCCGAGGGGGAGGGGCTGGTCAATCAGCTGAACCGAAATCTAAAATCTTAAACACCAAATATAATATTAAAAACAATTTTCACACTCAACCGTTATGATATGAAAATACAAAATATTTGTAATTTATATTAATATATACTGATTTTATTATAAAAATTATTTTTGAGCAGTGGCCCGCCGTGAAAGTTCCCGGTATCCCGCCGGCCCAGTCCGCCCCTACATATTACATGTACTTACCTACACTGTCGGTGGTATTATATTATATATAGTATATAAAGGTATATTGTGCTACTGGCATATTATTATGTACTCGTATCATTGACTATTGTAGTATTGTATACGCCACACGAGATGATCCGATTTTATCTGTGCGCCTGGCTTCACTCATTTCCCGAGTAGACTTGCAAATTTGTTTGTGATTTTCAAGAGCAAAAATGTTTTTGTACCTACCTACATAATTATATTAAATTGTATAATACAGTTTGAACTATTTTATAACAAATAAAATAATTTATAATCCCATCTCGTCGCACAAAGTTCAAATGAGCGTTAAAGTCTTGCTGTAGCTCCACTCCACGATTGTTCGCCTAAACTATAAACGCATTAACCTCTGCTTATAAAATAAACCTAAAACGGCTTGTTATATTATGGATAAAAATCAATAATACTTAACAAATAAAATGACTAATGAACATGCTTTACGTGCACGTGTTATTTTATGGCAATCGATAAAAAAATAATAAAAAAAATAAAAAATAGTGCAAAAATTTTGTTATCGGCCGGGGATCGAACCAAGACGTTGAAATACTTGTTGATTAAAATATCGATTAGTTTCTCTTAGAACGGATTGAATAGCCATTAGAAAAAACGTAAAGAAGATAAAATGTGAAAAAGAGATGCCCGGGTCTAATCTAATAATAGTTTACTTTACATTATATTTGTTTGTATTTTGTCCTATATATTATCAGACATGACGTATAAATGCATAATAATGCATATTATACTACTTATATTATATAATAATATGTATATTATACATTTTACGATAAATTAAAACGAGTTGAATACTGACACTTCCAGCGAACTAGGAAAACACTTTTAAAATAATACACAATAATTTATTAATATTACCTACTATAATGTACCTACGTACCTGTCCGTTTTAAAATCCATGATGTACCTACACACAATACAAGCTAGTTACTTAAGGATATTATACGTATAATATAGGTAGATGACTACCAGACTAAGATATAACACGTAATTGAATTTTGAGTTTCAATGATAAATATCTACCTATTCGATTTTGATTTCCTATTTGATAAAAATTTGTTTCGTATCTTTAAAAACTAAAAAGTGTCTATGATATTGTTTGGTGTGTATTTGTACCTAAACTCTATACATAATTAGGTAGGTAAGTACTCTATAATTTGACATCCGTAGGTAGGTACCTACTTTAAATATAAATATAGATATATAAATACTAACAATCGGTGTGCAATGAATATTTTTTTTTTATTTAGCTACAATATTCCCCACGATATACATTGCTTACAAGGTTAACTCTCATTCGTAATAAGTACTATTATATTTTCTCTTACTTAGGTACCTACCTATATGAAAGAATACAAACATTTTGACGTCTCGAGTGTAGCTCGACGTAAAATATTATATGGAACGACTACGATATTCCCAAATCCCAACACGGTTATATTATCATGTTTGCCGTTTGGTATATAAGTATATTATGTTGTGCTATTATATTAAAACGAGTAAAGGTTATACGAAAGACACTCATTATTTCCGAAATCACTAACGTTTTTGAAAATATCTCTTTTACATAAGTTTAAATCGTTTAGAAAATCAGAACAGCTTTTTTGGAAAAAATTGTTATCGTCATCAATTTTTATGTTGTTTACTCTTTTAAATGACAACTTGCATTTTGAATTTCATATATAAGTATTCCGTAGCAGAATATTAATGAATCACTTGGAGTATTTCAATCTATAAAAATTCAATTTTGGACAAGTATAGTTTATTGCCTAATTCAGTAGGTATATAGTTGCCTATACTTTACTAATAGGAATATTTTACTTTTGTACCCTCTTCAAAATACCTACCAAACAGATTTGCCTCCTTACAAGAAATTCCTTCAAAAAAAAAAAAACTCACACAACTTTGTAAAATCAATACATTTATCGCTTAATTTTGTTGTATAGGGTTGCTCTAACCAACTAGCCATGGCCCATGAGTTGGTTTCTAAAAATTGATATGGGATTTTTAAAAATAAAATAATATTTAATTTTTAGTTTTATTTAAAATGTTGGGTTATAGGTACTGACTACTGGCGTATTTCTGAATTGCCGAGGAGACCAAAATAAATTGTTTGTTGTTATGATCGTTGAAACACTATTTATTTTGAATACCATTATTTTGTATACCTACTACAACAGAAAATCAACATTGCTAAATTAATCTATTAGAATGTCGAACCCTGCAGATAATATATTCGTTTGCGTTATTTTCTTCGTGTTACAAGGCCCGTTGGATGGTTTTCCTATATCGAGACGTATGTACTATACGTATATACCTACATATTAAATAACTTTAGTCAAATTTGGGTTCGAATAGAGAGGGAAAATAAATTGTGCTCTGACATTTTTGAGTTGCTCTTAAACTTAAAATATATCAACGGTATATAGGATGTATAGTATGTAACCTATAACGTCATAATTTACGTTATATACGATTTAAAATAAAACGGTTTACTCTTCGCTATTTCCAGTGTCGTCAGATGCCTTGTCGTGGCCCACGGAGCAACCGTCATTTGCTTCGTCCGACAGTCTTTGGACGTTTCCCACGACACCACTACAGTCCTCATACAAACGTGACCTGATCTCGTCAACTCCCATGCCATCGTTACCTGCTGCAGCTGTGACCTGCAGACTCAAACGTATTCGGTCGTCGGACGACCGAAATTCGATTCGGACACTAGAACGACAATCGTACTCGTCGTCCGACAAAAGGGATACGCGTCCGGCAGCGGTCGTCACCGAGCGATCGTCGCAACCGGCGTCGACCAGCTATAACGACGTATCAGAAGCAAGCTCTTCTCGGCCGTCCGCGGGTACACGTCTGCGGGTTTCATCGCCGTCGAGCGAAAAGACATTGCAGAAGACGCTTTCGATGACGACGTCGTACGCAATGCGACTGCAGTCCAACTTCCAGCTTTCCAAACGAGAAGAAGCCCCCATGATTGTGTTCGACCAAAACGGCAAGATGTACACCAACGTTTACCCCCCGATCGGGCACCGCGGTAACGATTATAACACACGCAAATCCGGTGACGAAGATTGGGTCCGCAAGTATTTGCCGAAATGGTTGGTGATTGGCGGTAACAAAACCTAGGTAACGTAACCTCTGCACACGCGTCCGTTGTTATTAAAAATATAATTATTAAATAATAGATATATACCTACACGTATGCAAAGACAGAAAGGCTTCTTGTTGGTTTGCAAATTGGAAAGTTGGACTGCAATCGCGTACGGCTTACGACGCGTCGTCATCGAAATCCTCGGAAATTTCGGCGAAATCCTACCCGCGGACGGCCGAGAAGAGCTTGCTGCTGTTACGTCGTTGTAGCGGGTCGGCGACGGTTGCGACGGTGATGACCGCGGCCGGACGCGTATCCCTTTTGTCTGACGAAGAGTACGGTCGTTGTTCTGGTGTCCGAATCGAACTTCCGTCGTCCGACGACCGAATACGTTTGTGTCTGCAGGTCACAGCTGCAACAGGTAACGACGGCATGGGAGTTAACGAGATCCGGTCACGTTTGTAAGAGGACTGCAGTGGCGTCGTGGGACACGTCAAAAGACTGTCGGACGAAGCAAATGACGGTTGCTCCGTGGACCACGACAAGGCATCTGACGACACTGGAAATAGCGAAAATTCTTCGAAAACATCACTACTTCATGTTTCCTCATATTAGTATATTGCCTAATTGTTTATTTTGTTCATGTTTAGAAAAGAACCCATGTAAAAAATAAATTATTGTAGGTAACATTATCATTTTGTATACACGCGTGTTATTATGTTCTTTGACACTTTACTATTGGTTATAACTTATAAGTTATTAAAGTTATAATATGTACTTAATTAAATATAGCTTTACATTGAATATTCATTAACCTCAAATTATTCTCTGTCCACCAAAAAGCATAGGCACAACTACACTTAAATTATAAAGATTCAAAAATTATGTATACCTATCTAACTAATTCCCTACACACAAACACCTACTCAAAACTACCAAAATCATAAATAACATATTTTTGTAACACTACTTCAGTAATTCAAAATATTATAAATACATTTTATTTGTATATAAATCACTATATTACACTTAAAAAGTTATCAATTATCTTACGATTACAATATAATATTTTACAAATTACAACAAATGTAACAAATACAAATAACAAACGTTTGATATTAGTTAATAAGACAATAATATATTATTTTAAATCTAATTTCCTCGTATTTTGCTGTAATTTTCTAACAATGATTCTGTTTTTATGTAAATTGCAACATCCATCTGAACATTTTTTTAATATACTAGTAAGTATATCTTTGCTTAAACATACTTGTTTACAAATTTATAATTTGTTGTATACATGAAATTCTATATTCAAAGGTTGCAGACTTATTTAAATAAAACTGAAATTTTAAATAACTAGTTCAACTACAAAAAAACTTATTTTTAATAGTTTTTTTTTTTTTTAATAAAAAGTCAAATGAAAATGAAATTTCAATAAACTCAATAAAACAGCTAATTTCTCACATTATTTTTGGCGTTTTCTAATAGTGGCCATTAATTCTGAAAAAAAAGCATGAGGTTTCTTGTGTTCTATCATATTTTGTCATAGAATGATTTTGTCATAGAATACTCTGTCTGAATCTAATTGTTATTATACCAATTTATTTACTGAAATATTAATTAGAGTTTAATGTTCAAAATTGTTTATAATATAATACCTATATATATATTTTTTTAGATAATCTTCTAAAACCTGCAAAATCAGAACTTCAAAATGGAAATTTCATTAATACTCAAAAAATATGTGAAAAATTACTTTTACATAAACCGAAAGATTTAAATGTTTTATTGCTTAACACGTTGACTGCCACGAGCCCGCCGGCGACCTAACATGGATACGTTAAAGTGGAGCCATTTAGGTTGCCGGCGACCTAAACCGAATTATGCTTCAGGGGCCGCTTGGGTCGCCGGCGGTTCAAACCTCTAATTGTATTTAATATATGATATTTTTCGATGGCGTGGAAATAATGACTTAATAATAACACTATGGCGTACATGAGAAAAAAACGAATAATTTAAAAAAAAAAAACTAATTGATTCCTTTATTTTAATCGTATTTAAAAAATATTCTTAATTGTACATAAATTATTACATTTAATCATATAATATGATCAGAAAAACACGATAGACAAATGAATGGCTGTGATGGACATGTACTGCAAAACGTAGTGACTTTTTTTGTTTTATTTAATGCTTCCCTAAACATAAATATATATATTTTTATTAGTTTTTAATTATTTTATAAATATGATAAAATTAAAAGATGCAACAAATAATCTCATTACCTAAATCCTTTTTCTTGTGATATTTTCTTATAACACTCTGAGCAACGTTTTCTTAGTTTTCTATTTCTTGGACACTTCTCTTCCGTTTCCTCTATTTTATGTTTAGGTGCTGCTGATCTTCTTTGATTTCCTGTTGATTTTGGTGTGTTAGGTACTGCCAATTGTTGAGCTAATTTTCGGCTGGTAGGTCTTAGGTTGAGCATTTTATCAATTAACGACTCTCGAAATTGTTTTACATTCATTTTTGAATCATAATGATTCATGTTATACATGATTTGAGCATTAATAACACTAGTATTAAGTAATATCTCAGTCATAACTTTATGATACCAGCGGATGCTTTTTCTGACGGGAGTAGAATAAGATGCAAGTTGGTCTGATAAATCAATACCAGCTTTTCCTGCATTGTAAAATAAAATAACATCAGGCTTCAAAATGCTTTCTTTTTTTCTGGATTGTTTTCCCGTGTCTATAATATCTAATTTATGACGTGTAGATAATAAAAATATATCTCTTTTATCTTTAAATTTTGACACTACAATACCGTTATCGTCTTCTTTCCCAAAAATTTCTCCTTTTTTAATTTTTTTTGTGATAACTTCTTTAGGTAAATAACGGCGATTTTTCCTAAGTGTCCCTACTAAATGTGCCGTGATTGATAAACGATTAATGACAAATATAAACAAGAAATTATCTATACATTTATTATGGTAGCCGGCGACCAATCCGGCGTCATAGTAATACGACATAATTATCACGCCAGATGACCGCCGGCGACCTAACTATTTTTATTTTAAATTCGTAATATTGGGATTTTTCCAATAATAACGGTGTAATCAAAGTTATAATTAGACTCTCCTTTCTATATATACACACATGAACATTACAGTAATAACCTATTATTTATACCATGGCTCCGCTATTACATATCCGTGTTAGGACGCCGGCGGGCTCGTGGCAGTCAACGTGTTAATGCCAAATCATTTTTCAATTGTGGAAATTATGATAAATGTATTAATTGTTTAGAAAAAGCAAAACAAATTAATCCCAAATGTTCCGAAGTTTTAAGTAACTTTGCATTAGTTTACATGAAAAAATCAGAAAACAATTTAGCAAAACCATACCTTTATAAAGTATGTGAATTAAAACCTTATTGTGTGGAAGCATGGGTAGATTTGGCCGTTTTTTCATTTGAAACAAATGACTTAATAGTAGCTGATTTGGCTTATGTACATGTTTTAAGTATAAAACCTGAATTATATGAAGTACTTAATGAGTACGGAAAACTACTATTAAAATAAAATAAAATCAAAGAGGCTAAAAAGCAATTTAAGATTGCTCACAGCTGTGCCACAGAATGTCCTGAAACTCTAAACAATTTAGCAGATGTATATTATAAGAGCGGTAAATTTGAAAAAGCAATTTCTAAATATAAAAAAGTTTTAGAAATAAATCCTGATCTAATGAATGTTCATTTTTATTTTGGGAATGGCTCATCTTAAAATTACAGAGCGGTGTTGGTGAGTTGCGGCCCGGGTTTATGAGAGGTACGTACGAATTGCGGCCATACAATAATCTATATACTACATAATATATAATATATACTATAGTCTATACATAGTACATGTATATAAACATCACAATATACATTTATTAATATTACGTATTTTCTAGTATATTATTAATATTTGTCATTTCAAGAATATAAATAAAAAAAAAATTAACTAATAATATTTTGCGTTTCTAGAATATAATATATAATGATAATAATATTCTATTGTTTTGGCAAAAACTTAAAACTTAACGATTTAACTAATTCAAAATTATCTATTTCTTTTAGCTCGAGTTTTGTCATCTGCTCTCTAATGAAAGCTCCTTTTTCACACATTTTCTTTGTTCTTACACTTTTACTTCTGAATCTTATGTTTTTTTCAGATTGAACTTCTAGTAACACATCAACGAAGTTATAAATGTTAGGATGACTAGTGTAGAACGACATATTTAGTTTTGAATGAAAACTTTCACAGCTGTTAGTAGTACGGTTGCAGCTAGCAGTAAATTGTGCCCAAATATTTAGGGAGAACATAGCCAGTATTCACCCAGTAGCTGTATGACATCCACGTGCAAATGGGCAAGTAGAGCGAGCTAACTCCACTGTGCTATCAGCAATATCAACTAGCATGATGACCGAAGCAACTTGGGATAAACATCTGGCTGAACTAGAGTTGATGCTGAACACTGCAATAAATCAAACTATTGGAGTTAGTCCTTTCTATGCATTATACGGATTCGATGCAGTGATTCGAGATGGTCTACTAGATACACTCACTACACTAACTCCAGCATATCAGAAACCAGCAGAAATCCAGCAACAAATACGCAAAGACATAGCAGAAAAGCAAGCCCAGTGGAAGGAACGGCATGACAAACACCGTAAAAACCAAACTTTATGTGTAGGGGAAATTGTCTACCTACGACGACCCCCGGTGTCCACCGGTACATCAACTAAGTTGCAGCCCAAGTACCGGGGACCAATGATAGTGACTGCTGTATGTGCTGGCGACACTTATAAAATTGCAGATCTATATCATGAAGGAAAACAATTATATGCTACTACAGCACACATTAGTGCCCTGAAGCGCTTCGCTACGGATCAAGGAGAAGGCAGTGAATCAGAACAATCCGACCAAGAGGGGCAGGACAGTGACGGTTCGGAAAAGCAAGCAGTAACCACAACGATGGCTGAGCCAGTGAGATCTGACTCTTTGGTACCATCTGCAGCGGACACTAATTCTAGTCAAAGAACCTCCAGTCGCAAGATTAAGAGACCTATCTACTTAAAAGATTATACTAATTAATATGTTCCTAAATTACCTATGTATGTTTTGTTACCCTGTTGATTTTTTTTTACTTACTTGTATATTTATAATACTATGATATTTAATGATATTTATAATAATTATGTTTATGTTTATTATGTTTATAATTATGTTTACATTATGTGTTATGTTGGGCCGGGACGGCCAACAGTGCCAGGAAGGCCGAATTGTTAAAAATTAAGTTTAGTTAAGGAATTATGTAAGCAAAGAAAATTAATATTGAAGGTTGGACACACTGATAGACCTGAGATGGTCCCTACCACTGGGATCTCTATAATAAAAGACAGTTAATAACCGAACGTTGATGTGTTAAGTTCATCGCCTTTGTCCGCTTAATTAGTGTTTTAACAATAGTTTTCAAAAATGTAGTCTATGAATTTCACAATTTGGTCATTTCTGCAGGCTGTATTGCTATATAACTTGCCATACGTATCGAACAATTCGTTTATCACTATATGTATAGGCATCTGACAGGAACATCGTACATAATGTAGTTACTAGCCAATAGGTACATAGATAATGATAATTTTTCGGGCCGCAACTCACCTATAGCTAAAATATTATCGGGCCGCAATTCACCGGTCTCCAACACCGGAAACGACACGCCGGGCCGCAACTCACCCACAGCCTTACAGAGTACCAAAATGCAGCTAATGCATTTTGGAAAGCAGTACAATAAGAACCAGAAAATGTGACAGTTTTAAAAAATTTAGCTGTTACATACTGTTATCTAGAAAATATGGTATTGTGTGTTGAAATATACAAAAAGTGTTTGAAACTTCAACCTGAAAACTTTAATTTGAATTTAGAACTGGCCATGATATATTTACAACATAAAAAATTATCAAGAAGCTGCAGTATATTTTAAATGTATCCAGTTAAGTCCGGAAAGCACCTGTACAAAAATCTTTTTGTTACATTCCGGAAAGTCAATGATTATCAAAATGCGTCTGATACTTGCATGTCAATGGGAGATTTGTACTTAAAAAGTGATGATCAAGAAAATGCAAGAAATGCATTCTGTTGTGCTGTACTTTTAAACCCAGGGAATGCAGTTGGTCATTGGAAATTAGGCCTGACTATGTATAATTTGGGACATTCGGATTTGGCTCTTATAAGGTAATAATTAATCAACACAATTTAAAGTTTAAAATATGCTCTAAATAGATCCTACAAATATTCTCTAAATACACTTTAAATTGATAACATTTGCAGAAAATGCTCTTTTCTTTTACTTCAATGAGTTTAAAAATGTATATAAGTTACAATAAGAAACATAATATTATGTATAATAGCTAATAAATTTGAAATATTTACATTTAGGTACCATTTAATAATATGTAGATTGTAGGTATTGTGTATCTTTTCTTTAATAAATTATTTAAAATCAGTCACATTTAAAAAAATTTCCAATTTAATCACAAACATGTTATTGACAAACTTCTGTAATTTTTGTTTTTGAATTTAATAACATTTTTTTCCTTGCAGCTCTTAATACTTAGTAATTTACAACTAGAATTCAATTTTTTATGAACAAGAATTTACAATATAAAAGCTCCAAATTATGTTTTAATTTGCAGAATACATTTTTTTTCTATGAATTCTGTAGTGGACTAGTAGTCCACATTTTTCACAACTATTGAACTGCATAAAGTCAACAACTAGGTACATAACACATTAGATTTTGGATATTTTTTTTATTATTTATTATAATTCAATTGTATGTGTTGATTATATTGTTTGTATCTAGCTACATTTTAAAATGTAACACTTTTGTTTATTATCAAATACTAATAATAAAACAATTAAGCCAATTTTAATAAAAGTCCAGAATATAATATCAATTAATCTCATTAAAAATAATAAAAAAATATATGTATAATAGGTATAATAAGTTCATTAATAAATGGTTATAAATGGTTATTAATAATTTTTAACTATTGTTATTTTTATTATTAATAATTATTTTGCATATTTCACACTATTAGTGTGCATTTTAAGGCATTTTATATACATTTGAATTTTGTATGCATGCAATTAATTTTGGCTATTTTATAAATGTTCAATATTAGTATTGATATATTACAAGTGTTCTTTTAGATTCTGAGCGGAGCGATGAATGTATTGGTTTTACAATGATGTGTGTTTTTATATTTTTATATTTTTGTGTCTGTCATCACGTTTTGGGACAGTAAAAGTGCTTCGATTTTCTTCAATAGTACCTTTTCTGATAGGAAAGTGAATCTAGTTGGTACTTTGGGGGGTCAAAAGTAAACATTTTCCAGTAGTTTTCACAAGCGCCGGGAAAAAACAACATAAAAATTAAGGAAAAACGGGAATTTTTACGCAAAATCGATTTTCCAAAAAATCGAATTTGGTTTTTGGTGTAACTTTAAAACAAATGACCGTAGATACATGAAATTTTCACTGGTTGTTTATATTTGCATTTTCTATACACGATAACATTTTCAAAATATTTTGATTTATTTTGAACTGTTTAGGGACATTTTCATTTTTCATTTTTTTTTAGTTTTTTTTCTAGAAATATCAATAAAATTGTATTTGTTGGTTGCGAAAGCTTGAAAATTTAATAGAAGGCTCCTAATATGTTGTTTTAAAGGCAGATGAAAAATATTAAAAATCCTTAGTCACAATTTTTTTTTATAAGCATTTAAAGTTCAAAAATTTACAAAATATGGAAAAATCACGAAAATTAGCAAATTATTTTGAGTTAAGAATTCGTAAAAATTTTTCTTTTTAAATCTAAGATTTGAAAATGAAACACAAGATTCCTTATAAGATTATCTACCTTTATCAATAAAAAAATCTCTACCGGACAGTCAAGTTAAATTTTTATGAGCGTTTGAAATTCAAATTTTTACAACATTGGATATTCACTCGATTACTCATGTAGCGATTTCCTTATTTTGTTGCAATTCAAAAACGAACAACTGTAGATACATGAAAATTTCACTCAATGTTTAAATTATCATTTCCTATACACCATACAATTTTGAAAATATTTTGACTCTTTTTGAGCTATTTACGGACATTTACAGCTTTCAATTTTTTTTAGTTTTTTTTTCTATAAATATCAATAAAGTTTTATCTGTTGGGCCAAAAAGTGTAAAAATTTAATACAAGGCTCCTGATATATTGTTACAATATCAGTTGAAAAAAATTAAAAATACACAGTCACAGTTTTTTTTTATAAGCATTTAAAGATCAAATTTTGACAAAATTTATCAAAATCTCGAAAATTATCAATCATTGTAATTAATAAATTATATAATGTTCAGTTTTTATAGCTAAGGATTGCAAATTTAAAACAAAGGTTCTCATAAATATTTCATTTTGTAACCAAAAAATCTAAAAAATATATGAACACATTTATTTTTACAGACATTTTAAATTCAAATATTTGGACGAAATTACATATTAAAAACCTAGAATAACTATTTTAGTTATTTTGTTGTGATTGAATAATGTTATTCGTGAGTACTTGAAACTTCTAAAGTGTACTATTACATATCTATGATAGTATCACGGTTTTTGTTGATGTATAACTCGTTATAAGTACCTAATGAATATTGTGATATGATTAATTTGGAATTTATTATAGGTACCCATTATAGGTCAAATTTTTGTTTAGTACCATAGATATGTATATAATATGTCTTATACCTAGACTGACATACCGTCTCCGCTCAGAATCGTTTTTCTTATACAATGTCAATATCGTTGAATTCAAATTTAATATCATCCATTATACAGTGACCCACTTGCAGTGGCGTACCCAGGATTTTAGAACTGTGGGTCTGCCTTACTTACGAGGGGCCACTGTGTAGAAACTTCAACCAACTATATAGTTAGGTATTACAAAGTCACTCTGGGCTCGCGATTTACCTTATTAGTTATTTACATCACATTTTGATACCAACGTTCAATATATTTATATCAAATATTTTTAAGTAAATTGTAAAATTTACTTACAAGCTTTAATAGCTATATTTAATTTATTTTTATTTGTTGCATTAAAATTTATATTCAATTAAAAAATTTACCTGACATATTTAAATCATTAGAAGAAATTATACAAATTTATTATTTTATTTGTATACGTATATTTGCAGTATATTTATTTTATTTTAGTTTTCAATGACTGATTTCATTTTCACAAGAGATATAGAATAGGTGGTTCTAAATTCTAATACAATAGAAAAGTCAAAAATAATACATTAATAAAATTTATATTTAATAATACCTACATGAAAATAATAGTAAAGAACTAGAACATTACAATCATTTTCTGCGCTTTTTCATTAGTGCGAATTATGTACCTACTTATTACGTTAACAAAATCAATGGTTTGAGCTATGTTGCTTTCTATGCTCAATATGACCAAATTTGATAGCCGGTCTTCAGTCATAGTTGAGCTAAGGCATGTTTTGAGAAGTTTTAGAACACTAAAACTTCTTTCTGCAGTTGCACTGCTGACTGGTAGTGTATACAACATTTTATACAAAGTATATAAATTTGGATATGAAGAAACCATGTATCGTGTATCATGAATTTTCAATACATCATTTAATTTTAAAGGTCCAGTTACTCTAGTTTTGCCATTTGTTGGTAAACTAGATGTAATGAACGGTATTCCACTTCTAATCAATTTCATCTATGTCAACTTCATAAAATCTTATATAATATCTATATCCAACATATTTTTATACTTGTGTTTATGGAATTTTAGGTACGTACATTATAAGTTGATAAGCTTAAACACGATTTCGTACGCGTTATTTTACTTCAATACTCATCAGTCTTCACAGCTGTATATACGATATACCCCTATATCATAATAGCAGATCTTCGATATTTTGAAGGGGGAGCACATATAAATTGTATAATTTTAATTTTAATTAATAATACATACACACTATCAATAATGATTATAATAAGTAATAATTAATAGTTGGTAGTATTATCCTTATCAACTGAATGTTTCATTTATATGATACTCGTAGTTACATAACAACTTGTCGACAGAAAATTGACAAGGGGCACGGGCCTCTCCTCTAAATTCACCACTGTACATAATTTTTTCAAATAAAAAAATGTTTATATAGTTTGCCATTTCGAGGGGCCACATATAACTGGGAAAACAACTGTGGGTCAGCTGACCTCCCAAACCCCCCCTGGGTCCGCCCCTGCCCACTTGTAACCTACTGTACAGCAGAGATTATATAAATGTTGATAAAATGTAGTTATGCAAGGTCAAAATATTTGAAAATGTAATACAATATTTTTAATATACCATTTAATAAAATATATCGATAATAAACTGTCACAATATAATATATAATATATTATAAGTGTTAAAAGTTCAATTTTTTTTTAACATAATTCATTAAAATCGTGAACATTTGCAAATTATCGTCACTGCAGCATCCACCGAATAGATTTCTTATTTTGAACAGAATATAATTTGTACTTTGTACTACATTAGGTGCCTTAAAAATGTTGCTAATGATCGCCGGTAGGTGTGAATGTGTGATACTCCTAGATTGCAGCTACCATTTGAAATACCAACTGAGTCGATCAGATAAAAAATAGAGTCAGTTTAATATTATTTATGTAATGTAATACAAGAACACAGGATGTTAGATTTTTATTAAGTAAATACTGGAATTGGATTAAAGGAAAAGGTGGGTAAACATAATTCAGTAAACATTATACCTTCAGCGACAGTTTTTAATTTTTATCAATATAAAATGTCAAAATTACAGGCAATATTAGTGCAGAATATCGGTATTTCAATGATGCAGTACAAGACAAATAGTTTTATATGCGTTTAGTACATAAAGAAAATTATTTTAGCAGTCTTCAGTGGTTTTATTCAGTTGCTTATCATTTATTTCGAATACAATAGAATATCCTAATGATTCTGCGTTCAGAAATTATTCAAAATTAAACATTGGTCAAGGAGTAAAAAGAAAATATTTGTATTCAAATCTGTAGTAATTAATTTTAAGATATATCTATCAATCTATAGTCTACACCATTACATAGCGGCTAACACATACTGTTTTAGATTCTGAGCGGAGCGATGAATGTATTGGTTTTACAATGATGTATGTTTTTATATTTTTATATTTTTATATTTTTATTTATATTTTTGTGTCTGTCATCACGTTTTAGGACAGTAAAAGTGCTTGGATTTTCTTCATCAGTAGCTTTTCTGATAGGAAAGTGAATCTAGTTGGTACTTTGGGGGGTCAAAAGTATAAATTTCCCAGTAGTTTTCACAAGCGCCGGGAAAAACAACATAAAAATTAAGGAAAAACGAGAATTTTTACGCAAAATTGGTTTTCCAAAAAATCGATTTTGGTTATTGGCGTAACTCTAAAACAAATGAACGTATATACATGAAATTTTCACTGGTTGTTTATATTTGCATTTTCTATACACGATAACATTTTCAAAATATTTTGATTTATTTTGAACTGTTTAGGGACATTTTCATTTTCCATTTTTTTTTAGTTTTTTTTCTAAAAATATCAATAAAATTGTATTTATTGGTTGCGAAAGCTTGAAAATTTAATAGAAGGCTCCTAATATGTTGTTTCAAAGGCAGATGAAAAATATTAAAAATCCTTAGTCACAATTTTTTTTTATAAGCATTTAAAGTTCAAAAATTGACAAAATATGGAAAAATCACGAAAATTAGCAAATTATTTTGAGTTAAGAATTCGTAAAAATTTTTCTTTTAAATCTAAGATTTGAAAATGAAACACAAGATTCCTTATAAGATTATCTACCTTTATAAATAAAAAAATCTCTACCGGACAGTCAAATTAAATTTTTATGAGCGTTTGAAATTCAAATTTTTACAACATTGGATTTTCACTCGATTTCTCATGTAGCGATTTCCTTATTTTGTTGTAATTCAAAAACGAATAACTGTAGATACATGAAAATTTCACTGAATGTTTATATTAGCATTTCCTACACACCATACAATTTTGAAAATATTTTGACTCTTTTTGAGCTGTTTATGGACATTTACAGCTTTCAATTTTTTTTAGTTTTTTTTTCTATAAATATCAATAAAGTTTTATCTGTTGGGCCAAAAAGTATAAAAATTTAATACAAGGCTCCTGATATATTGTTACAATATCAGTTGAAAAATATTAAAAATACATAGGCACGATTTTTTTTTATAAGCATTTAAAGTTGGAATTTTGACAAAATTTATCAAAATCTCGAAAATTATCAATCGTTGGAATTAAAAAATTATAAAATGTTCAGTTTTTATAACTAAGAGTTGAAAATTTAAAACAAAGATTCTCTTAAATAATTCATACTGTAACCAAAAAATCTAAAAAATATATAAACACACTTATTTTTTACAGACATTTTAATTTCAAATTTAGACAAAATTTCATATTTAAACCAAGAATTACGATTTTAGTTATTTTGTTGTGATTGAATAATACTATTCGTGGGTACTTGAAACTTCTAAAGTGTACTATTATATATCTATGATAGTATCACGGTTTTGTTGATGTATAACGCGTTATAAGTATCTAATGGATATTGTGATATGATTAATTTGGAATTTATTATAGGTACCTATTATAGGTCAATTTTTTGTTTAATACCATAGATATGTATAAATCAGTGGTGTATTGGTAAATAAATTTATGGGTATACGCACCTAAAAGTAGTTGAATATAGTATATACCTATATATACGATATACCTACCTTAAATATTTTCTCGCTCCACTCAAAAAATCATTAGGTACACTTTGTATTTAATAATCTTTTATTACTTTATTACAAACACTTACTCTTCATGTGTATATGTATATGCGGTGGCGTATATACCCCCCTATATACGCCCCCCAGTTCACCCTATATTCACCCCCAACCATAAAATTAATTCATATATACTCCACTGTGTGTAATATGTACCAAGTATCAATGTATTATTTTTTTTTAATTAATTCAATTTCATGGTATAAGTCTAGTTTTTTTTTTTGAAATTTTTTTTTTTAAAAGGGTTGCCAAACGGTCTCCAAACTCGAGGTCCTCCGAGCGGCATTATAGTAGTGTTGCGCGCACGCGTATAAACGTAAAATCGTTAACTTTGGGAAGCTATAACTTCCAAAATAATCATTTCCGAAATTTTATTTTTGCACCATCGTTCTTAACTCGTCAAAACAACCCTTTTCAAAAAAAAAATGTGCCCGGTAAACTAGACTTGTTCCCACTTCATATATGATATATATCATAAACAATACAACTTTTTATTATCAAATTTTAAAAAAATTGTACAGTAAAATACTTATATAGTAGAAGTAGCGGTACGTTTATTATCCATTATCGATCATATAATATTATAATATATTTATATATAAAATATTTTATAAAATTAATAGAATTAATATAATGAGAAACTAATAGTTCGATTTTATAATTTGGTTATTGGATGACAAGTAATAACACAATACATCAACAATAATTATTTTATTATTATTCTAATTTGTCATTATCATTTAGTTTGAAATTACGTATGTTTATTGTTTTATATTATCAATAATCGTACACGATTTTTTGACTACGGATCTATTTTTAACTATTAGAATAACCATACTAGGGCACTATAGATACAGGTATGATACGCCGCCATTTTTCGACTAATAATCTTATGTGAATATGAATTTCTCCATAGATAATATAAGATAATATTCTTATATTATCTATGAATTTCTCCCCCTTTATTTTATCATTTGATCATTGATAAAAGAGTCGCAAAATGGTGGCATAGCATACCCATGGTATGTAGAGCCTTAACCATACACGGCATACCGCGACCGATTCAGTGTACTGTGTATCGTGTATGTATATACGATAAAGCAGTGGTTTATAATATATTTTTGAAACTTTAGTAGGTATAAATTAGAAGCGTGCGTATACCCATAAAAGACTAATTTTCTTAAAGGTATACGCATAAATCCAAAAATAGGGATCCGGGTATACGACGTATACCCGCGTATACCCTCCAATACACCACTAGTATAATGTATATAATATGTCTTATACCTAGACTGACATACTGTCTCCGCTCAGAATCGTTTTTCTTATACAATGATATTATATCGTTGAATTCAAATTTAATATCATCCATTATACAGTGACCCACTTGTAACCTACTGTACAGCAGAGCGACACCCACTTGCCCACCTTTTTTAAATATGCTTTCAGAGGTTTCAAAATGTAAAGGGAATTCGATAGGGGCCGTTTTTAAGGAGTTCAGTAAAGGCAATTTCTATGTGATTCATATTAGTGTGAGTGATATACCTATAATATTATGTACCGTGGGTGAGATAAATAAATTGATCATGCACGTGCATAACATTGTACATATTTTGTAAATTTGTACGTCGCGTTAATAGCGTTTGTAAATTACACAAAATATATTAATTATTTTGTTTTTATTGATAAAAGTCTCAATATTTTTCCAATCATATTAACTAACCTTCCGATAAAATTTCTGAAAACATAATATTTGAATGTGTCATAAAAATTAATCGAAAACGACTTTCTGACATCTTCAAATCAATTATTCAACCACAATATTACAATTTATTAAAAATTTAATTTTGAAGGGTTAAGGAGTTCAGTTTTAAAAAGTGTCAAAGTAGTCTTCAAAGTTCAGATAAATTTCATGATGAATTTAAAAATGTTTTCAGAAGTTTCATCCTACGACTGTACCGATATCCGGTACGGAGTATCCGGTTCGAATACTTATGAAAAATAATATTCCGAATTAAGTATTTGAAATACTTCAATAATATTCCAAATTATTTCAAAATATTTTTTAATTTTTGTTTTAACTATTAAACCAATGAAACTTTTCTTCAGAAAAATTTAGTTTAATAATTCTAAATATAATCTAATTTAAGTTGTTGATACTTGATTTAACATTTTTAAATGTGTATAATATTGTAAAAATGTCCAGAAAAACCAGAAAACAATTATTATTATAAATAGGTAATGAGTATTTTTTTATACGAACAAAGTACATTAAAAAATATTCTAAATTGTTATTCAGAATATTTACTGTTGGAAAAAGTATTTTAAAAGTATTCTAAAAGTACTTAAAAAGTATTCCGAGTACAGTGTTTGGAATACTTTATTCAGAATAGTGAATACTACCCAAGACTGACTTTTGATTTTATTAGTTTATGTTCGCCGTGTGGTGGTGGAGCGGAACGGAATAAACACCTATTTTTGCTAATGTTTGTATTTTGAGCCGCAACTAATATTATTTTATACTTTGGGTAAAATACTAAATATTGTTGAATGTAACTATAAATTATTATTTATACTTTATTATTAAATTTCGAATAGTTCAATTTTTAGTCATTAATGTACCTTCATTAATCAACCTACATTGGACATTGGCACGTCGTCACCGATAAGACATTAAAAAAAATATTGAATCAAGTGCACAGCTAAAATACACATTTTATGCTTTATTTGGAAAGAGTTATAAATTAATTTTTTGTTATAACGTGATGCAATCTGGTACTATTAGCAAAGTCATTCTGGATTAACAGGAAAGAGATACAAGTGTACTTATCTCAGACTTGATTATTACGAAATTCAAATAATGTCACTTGTACCAGTTGTACCCCTTGTGTTGTGGACTTAATCCTGTGCCACAATGTATAATTATTATCTTCTCTACATCGTGTTCTGTGTATATACTCATAGATGGATCATGTAGGGCCGGTGTGCCGAATTTTGATTTTTTTTTCTTACGAAATATGAAATTTTTATATTGATAAATAACTAACTAAAAAAAAAAAAAAAATCAATTTTATGTTATTATTATATGTTACTAGATGATATCCAGTGCACTTCGTTGCCCGATAAATGTATCAACTCTATCTTAACTTTTCCGTTGCCCTGAATACAAGTTCTGATTCGCAGCAGTACATTATCATTTAGGCAATCTACTTGTGGACTGTGGTAGATCACGGACTCCGTGCTGTTTGTAAGTAAGTGTATGATTTAACTCTAAAGTATCAAAGTTATACCAAGTTTGTCGTTTTCCAACATTTTTGATATTATCCCCCAAAAATCTGAAAAATGATATATTAAAAAGAGTAATTAAAAAATTGCCATATTTATATTTTTGGAGAAGTTTTAATCAAAATATCAAAAATGTGGGAAAGTCGATCTCAAGTAGACTTGACGACAAATTCAAATCTGTTTTCAAAATTCTTATCGCTTCACTAGATTAATCGGCAGTGCCGGCGCTAGGTATTGCGGGGCCCTGGTCATAGGTAATAGCCTTTAGGTTCTCAGAGAGTAGTGAAATTTTAGCTTTTTTTTAAATCAAGATTTTAAAAAAAGTACTGTTTTTATATATAATATAGGTAAATAATTAAATTTAAATAATGCTCTGTCAATTCTTAATGAATCAAGATATTTTAATGAAACAAAAATCAAATTAAAGATTATTTTTATCTTTGTTATTCACTTGCCCCATATATAATTTTATGTAATACTAATAGCAAAAACAATCCGATTTTGCACTTGCCCCATGAAAAGGGGCAAGTGTGACGTTTTAAAATTAAAAAAAAAAAAAATTATTCTTAGGTGAGTGATAATATAACTTTGTTGACTATAAATTCCAATTATGTAAGTATATCTAGAGGTGTTACATTATGGAACAATAACAACTTTAAGTTAAAAACAAAAAAAGTATTGTCAAATTCAAAATTAACTTTTCATTTTTGCGTCACACTTACCCCACTTTACCTTACCTATTATACTTGAGTAAACGGAGACAACACATTCGAGTGCGATTCCTCCTGATGAAACCTAGCTCAGCACAGAATTATTGGCGTAGCGTGAGTTTCAGTTAAACCTTTGAGTGGAAAATCGTAGGCTAATAAATTCATAAGGGCTGGTTATTTTATTAATTTACATTTATTTTAACAACTACATAAAATCATCAATTAAAAATAAATTAATTCATCAAAATGTTTGAATAAAATAATAAATTGTTTAATATCTAAGTACGCGACCGCTGCAGCCAGAATAATGCAATATACGACGGTAGACCACGGTATTCGTATCAAGATGATAATTAAAAATCACGGGGCCCTTTAACAAGCGCGGGGCCCTGGACAAATGTCCCATTTGTCCTCCCCTAGCGCCGGCACTGTTAATCGGTACGTTGGAAATAGAACACGTCTATAATCCTATGTTGCACGTGTGTTAGACAAAGACAGAAAATCGCCGCTTCCAATCCCCTTAACTACACCTATTATGAATTTAGTTTTTCAGGACTTAAAAATGATTATAGTCTTATTTTAGTGAGACTTTAATAACTCATAATAATATTGTGACGGTAATTTGAAAACCTACATTATAAAACAAATACGTCGGGTATATTTTATTAAACAGGTTTATTAATTTGTGCAAAGAAATACAATCAACTGGTAGGCCGTATTTCCGCTGTTTCGATTGACGCGGTGCGCCTCGTCACGGTACGTGTGTTGGTAGTCGTAGTGTGGACGAGTAAAACCCGCGTGTCGGTGTATTCGTGACCTGTGGATCACCGTTCGTCGGTCGTCGTATTACGGTTTACGGGTCGGAACCCGACGCGGTACGCTTATCAACTATACTCTATTTACCGAGAGTTGACCCACTCCGCGCATGCATACTGAGCCGCCGGAACATTCATACCCCCCGAGTAGGAGACCGCGGCGGTCTGTAATTGGTCGTCGATCACCACCAGCGCTGAAACGAGCGGTGGCATGAGCAGCCGCGACCGGTTTTCGTCGGGCGAGTGGGTCAACTCTCGGTAAATAGAGTATATTATAAGTAACGACCACGGACTAAGATATAATGGACTGGAAACGAGCAGCTTATCATGGCCACGAATGTATGTACAAGAGGCAAAGTGCGGGGGGTCGCTATCTGTTCTTGGAGTTCACAGCGCCCTCTGTATTTAACACGGACTAAGATACAAATTGTGTAGCCAAATAAAACCACCGGTAGCGCTGAAAACTTCAAGAACAGTATTCTTATCAGCTAAGTGACATCTTTTCGTGGCCGTCCCCCGATCCCCGCCGACCATGTCGTTTCCAGTCCATTATATCTTAGTCCGTGGTAACGACTAATGTTCAAACGCCGCCGTTGGTAGATTGCTATAGTTGGTAGGTTGGTCAATTGCTCCAAAGTACACCATAACGCCGAATTGTCACCGTCGTCTCATCACCGAGCCCAGCCTGCAGCCAGCAGCGGCTGGTCGTCGGAATCGCGTAATCATTATTGTATTATCAATTATCATTATTATTATTATTATTGTCGTCAAGCATCGGGTGTATTGATAACACCGTTACCTTTATTGTCATTAATTTCTGTTGTGTATTCTTATGGCTGGTTAAGGAGACGTCTTTACCAGTCAATCAGTGGCGTCATTTGGGGGGGGCAACTGGGGCATTTTCCCCAGACTAGTATTTACATCAACCTTAAGTCGGCACATTTACCATCCCTCCCCCCACCACATCAACCACTATAGCACTATGCTATGAGTATCGGAGTGAAAAAAATGTTGAGTCGGAAAAGCAGGGAGAAGTTGCCCTAGTCTAATAAAAACTGAAATGACGCCACTGCAGTCAATACAATATATTTTATAATATTTGTATTTAATAGAAAATAAATAATTCCGGTATGTGCTTTGCCATACTTCTCCAAAATGTGCGTATAATTAGTGTGGTCGCATAACAATAGTGAATAGGTATGTATTTACAAGTGTCCAATACGTTGGTGTAGTCAGTGGGGCCGACCACCAATATTGTAGGAGCCTCTTGACTGAACAGGGACTATTATGCATTACTGTGTACTTATGTAATTGAAATTAGTCTAAAAGCATAGTAAAAAAATAATTAATAGTCTATATTAATATAGTACCTACCTACTTAATTAATTTAATATACCTGACCGTACCTGTGCATAACAATTAACAATATTAAAATAATGTATTATTTATGTTCGAAATCATTAGAACAATGCCGTGACAGACATCGCTCCCAAACCGGTCGACATCCATCTGCATAACTGTAAGTTGAAAACGTCTATATTTAAAAATTGTTATATTATAATATTTATCTAATCAATTAATTTTCTTTAGCATTCCGGAGGAATGAACGGTACAGTTTGGAAACTTACCAAAGGTATTTGATTGATGTCGATGCGTTGGTGAGCAGTCGTCGCGCATCTTTGTGATGTAAATACGGCAAGTTATTATTGGACCGGGCATAATATTACGTTGAGGAGTTACCTGTTCAAGAACACATTTTCAGATCTGTAGGTAAATAACTCCGTTGCCATTTTTTAATCATTCCTTGTTTTTTATTAAAGTTAAGTTGTAACAGGATTTTAGGGGTTATTGCCTTTCCACTAGCTTCCAGGATTTTATCATACACAAGCCGACAACCCGATGACATACATTATTTTATATTTTGGTCCATCTCATGATGGCTGCGAAGTAACGGTAACGTCACCGTTTATCAGATTGTCCAGTTTGAAAGAGTCGATAACAATTTCGTCCATAAATCTTGACATAGTGCTGAGCCAGCATAATTTTGTCCGGATCAATATCTACAAAAATGACATCCCAATTATTAGAAACTAATAATATAGGTACTTAATATATATTATAATATAATATCAAACCCATTTATACCCAATTATTACATTGCAGTTATTACAATTAAGTAGAAATAATATTTTTAAATAATATTACAGTCGAACAGTCAGCTGTATGAAGTTTCCGCTGCGCCACAAAACGGGCCGAGGCCGGTCGCTGAACATGGGAAGTCCTCAAGTCCGTGTCTTCCCAAGTCTACCCAGCATCGTATTTTAAGGAGAATATTATACGAGTTCGGCCACACTAGCTTGTCTGAAATGCGATTTTATTGGCTGTTGGACCGGTGGATATGCGGTTAACACTTATCAGTTTATCACCTTTTATTAACACTTGATTAATGATTACTTGAACACATCTCGTGGCTCTAATACACTTTTCTCGCAAGTCGTATAACATTTATTAGTTATTATACATAATATTACATATTTACATGTATCACACTTTATTATATTATATTGTTCTATGATATTATATATTTATACAAATGTAAGCAAAGATATATAATCCTATATTATACATGCATATTATTCATGAAAATCTAGTTTGTATAAAATAATTATAATAATATCACATATTATATGTTGTACCAATAAAAAAATATGTATGAAAACAAAAGGTTTATTTAAAATATCTATTCTATTACACCCTGTATATAGTTATTATTAGGGCTCGGATTTATATATATTTATATAACCAAAGTATGTATTTATATACAACAAAAATATGTACATAAATATGTGCTAAAGAATTAAAAATATGTAGGTATTATCAAAAAAAAAAAAAATAATCAATTGCTATCGATTTTTCACAAGCAGTAGGTACAATGTCAATACAAAACGTGGCCTTCACTTTGTAAATGTTCATTTGGATATTCAGAAACATATTTTGTTGCTTTGCAAGTCTTAGACGATTGTACTTTTGGCATAACCTATTGGTAATAAACATGTAAAATATAACGAAACTCACACTACGATGTCACATTAAAAACTACACACTCATCGCAGTGTTCACTCGTTCGTGTCCAACGTGTTTAAAAATGTGTTAATCGTAATACATTACGATAAGATATCTGATATTTCAATCGATAAAATCGTATCTAGAAATAATTGAAAATATAACAGGTTGAGTTCGACGGTCGTTTGTCACCGAGGAACCCTTATTTAGCCAAGTCTGAAGAAAAGACTCTAAAACAGTAAAATTGTCTAAATATGTGAAAACAATTGTGAAATATGTAAAAACATTTATTTATGACAAAATATGTAAAATCAAATATAGCTCATTTTATCAAAAATCTTGTGAAACGAATTTATCACTTGCCGAAATTAGTTTATCAGGTCGCAGAGAAAATATGTATTTACATATAAATCCGAGCCCTAGTTATTGTAGTATTACCGAGGATTTTCTTAGCTCTTGAGCCCAACATTGTTGGAGGAAATAAACAATCAGCTTCTACGTATTAGTAGGTATGCAATATATAGGTAATAAGAAAATAACCATCCTATAATCTATATTTGGATACATATTATTTAGATACAAGTTCAACGAATACATTTTCGATGTCATGTGGTGGTACGAATGGCAACCCGAAAAATAGTCTTAAAAATATGCCAACAGTACTAAAATCTGATAAATAAAAAAACAAATTTAACCCTTTTTAAATTAGCCAGCTATCTTAAAAAGAAACAATATTTTTTTGTTCACATCAAAATATGTTTATTATAAGAAAAGGGCTGAAAATAAGTGAACAATTTAACAATTTGGAATTTAAAATAACTTAAATTAAAAAAAAAAAATACGACCGACAGGATAGACACAATAAACAAGGGGGGAGGATGCGAGATGGCGATTGGTGTGAAAATGCAGTGTTGCTGGCCACTGGTCACCTCTGCACGTTCTCCGACCTGTCCCGTGAATTGACGAGTGTCGCTATCGTGTTTGCTTGAACGCTTGACGACCTTACCCAGCCGACTAGTGCGCGATGTCGTGCTCGTATCGACGGTCGATATTCGCCCTGGCGTTGTCCTTTCGGCCGCCGCGCGCCGCCAGACCTGGAAACGGTCAAGTTTCTACGAGTCCGGTGCCGCTGACGTCCCCGTGTTTCTAGCACGCAAATCTCCGTACCACTCACCCCGTGCCGAAGTCTCCGCAGGTACGTCTACTAGCCACCGTGCCGTCGCCGTCTTTTGTCGCTCCGCGTGACCGTAACTGCGGTCGGGCGCTCGCAGAGCCACCTGGGGGCCTATTCTTGAAAGTAGTAGAACGATAGTCGTATACGAATATTTGTACTTTTTCTACTACTTTGACAAAACATTATACGAACGGGTCGTGTGGTGTATCGTAGTAGAATCCTATTATTCGTATACGAATAATCATTTACGATGTAATGGCGCCCCATTTAATTACGCATTTATATTAACCTAGGACCTAAGCTAATACACTTTTTAATTATATTATTATTTATACCAATATTAATGTATTATATATTATATTTCACACATTTTTTTCTAATACCTATGATCATTACAAAGTTAAACAACATTATATGTACCTACCTATGATCATTATAAAGTTAAGCAACATTATGTGCCTATGTAAAATATACATATATTATGTGAAAGTATAGAGTATTAGTGGAGTAATAGATAAACATTTTACGAGGTACTTGTACCACTCCCACTCTAAATTTGATTTTTATGTAAGTATTAAAATACTCCAAGAGATATTCCTGCTTCAGAATATAATATTAATATATATTTTTTTATTAAAATCAAGACTCGGCTTTGTCATTATCTGACATTATATTTGAATGTGTTACGTTCAAGTAAATAAAAAATTACGATAAAAAATCGTAAAAAATATAATTTTTTAAAAAAGACTATTTTGTAACAACATATACAAGCTATATAAAATAATATTTTCAAAAACGTTAAAAGTTAATAGTTTTTGATATAGTGAGTAGTTCATGATAAAATGATCATCCTGTATAATAATATAACTGAAATAACTATAATTTATTATGGTGCATTCCAATAATAAGTATCTACTACTAATTATGACTAAATAATAGGTAGGTATTTACCTATATAATTATATATACAATATATTAATATGTATCCCTTAATATTTAATAATAAGGTTTATTAAAATATATTAATCACCTTTTATTTATTATTATAATTATTTTATATACCTACAATATGCATCAAACATATTACGATATTAATTTATTTCTAACTTAATTATGTTTTGAAAGTTAAGATAATATATTATATTAAAAACTAGTTGATTATATATCTATATGCACTGCATATCATATTATGTTATGACTTAAGGATTATTTAATTAATAACAAAAATATTTCGAAAAGTACCTACTAAAACAGAAATGCTTAATTAATTGTCGACTTTTGTCGACTTAATGTTATTTTTTTTTTTTGAATATTTTAAATGTTAAGTGATTAATTTAAATTAATACTAGAGATATTTTCTTAAACATGTACCTATAGTGATATTTGATTATGGGGTAAATATTTTTATTTTAGATATTTTCTTAATATCTTATGTTAGAATTTCTGTTTGTTTCATCAATATTTATAATATAATATAAACTTCAATTATTAAGTATCAATTATTACTTTTCACCATTCATGCCATTCTTTGGTCGGTCCGGGGATGCTGTTTAACTTAGTTTGGCATTCCACCCACATTTTTTTTTGCTATTGCCGTTGTAAAATGTATGGAAAACTTGCCTTTTCTTAGATCGGGGTGGTTTTCCATAAATTCCACCAAAGCTTCTTTTTGTGACGGTGTCATCGACTTTCTCGCCATCGTACAAAAAAAAAAAAAAACAGAAGTAAAACAAAAAGAGACACAGGGATCGAGAACGGAAAGGAGGTCCGTGAAGTTAGCGGAAAAATGTGAGCACTAATTTCCGCTATACCACCACTATTTAGTGCTCAATTAGTGCTATACAACCGTTGCGTCTTAAAAATTAGTGCTATACCCAGTAAAAAGTTACAGGGGGGCTTACCTTTCTCCGCTAACTTCACGTAGCGGGTTCAACACCAGCACCAAAATCCGCTATAGCACCAAATTTTAGTGCTGAATTAGTGCTACTCGATGGTACCGTTTTCAAAATTAGTGCTATGTTTCCCTTCGAGTTATGCGATTTTCCGCATTTCGTCCCAGCGGGTGCACCTTCAGCACCAAAATCCGCTATAGCACCAAAATTAAGTGCTAAATTAGTGCTAAACAACGGAACGGTTTCCAAAATTAGTGCTATGTTTTCCTAAGAGTTATGCGATTTTCCGTATTTCGTCCCAGCGGGTGCACCTTCAGCACCAAAATCCGCTATAGCACCAAAATTAAGTGCTCAATTAGTGCTAATCAACGGAACTGTTTCCAAAATTAGTGCTGTAGTCAGTCAAAAGTTACAGCGGGGCTTACCTTTCTCCGCTAACTTCACGTAGCGGGTTCAACGCCAGCACCAAAATCCGCTATAGCACCAAATTTTAGTGCTGAATTAGTGCTATTCGATGGTACCGTTTTCAAAATTAGTGCTATGTTTTCCTAAGAGTTATGGGATTTTCCGCATTTCGTCCCAGCGCGTTCAACACCAGCACCAAAATCCGTTATAGCGTCGAAATTTAGTGCTGAATTAGTGCTATTCGATGCTACCGTTTTCAAAATTATTCTAAATTTTCTTCTGAGTAATGATGTGTTTATTATTTTATTCCTTAAATTATTTTTTAGTTTTAATTTGAATTAAATATTGTGTTTTATAACTTTTATTCTCAATAATTTGTTTTTATTAAATTTGTTTTGTATTTAATTATACCATACGAAATAAAGCTAACTTTATTCGAGTCATATTAGTCGTACTATAGCTGATATCAGGATATACAAAAATAATAATTGGTGCTACCTCCAAACCAAAGTCATCTCCGTTTTTCATCTTAGCGGGATCATAAGCATTTCTTAAATATAATTTTACAAACAGAAATCATTGAGCACCGTTACCCCATCACTGCCAAGTTTGAAACTGAATATCAAAATTAACCTGTACTATGTACTTTATTTTGTACAATTATATACAACCAAAATTAAATTTTGTACAACTCCCCTAACACGAGAAAACGCGATTTTACCATGTCCGTGCTGTGGTAAAATTACCCTGACTCTGCCAATGACCAATTATTATCAAATCAAAATTTAATTCGTACAGTATTATGTACTTTATTTTTTACAATTTTTTGCAACCGCAATTAAATTTTGTAGATCTTCCCCAACTTGAGAAAACGGGATTTTCTCTTGACCTTATTTTCTCTTGCTATTATCCTCATCTGGGATTTTTTTAACTGCATGTCTCAGTCATGCCCTTAGGGTGGGCCATTTGGTGCAATTGCACCACCTAAGAATTTTAATAATTTGGATTTTTCAAATATAAAAATTCCTTCTCTGTTATTTATAATTTTTATCCATGAATATGTCTAATTTAGTAAATACCTATTCTAAGAAACCGTCGTCTGTCGAACTTTAGTATAGGGTACAGTGATGAAAGAACGGTAATACGCGTCTATTTTAGTCTTTAATGATTAGGGTTTGGATTTGAAGGCAAAAGCATATTTTTAAATAATAATAATAGATAAATAATCTTTATACAAAAATATGTGTCATTTAATATGTAAGATGATAAACGTATTTTTATTTTTTTTTGTCTTTTTGCCTTTTTCACTTATAAATTACTCTATTCATTATTGTGTTTAATTTTTAATTGATTTGATAGTTTTATACATGACATACGTATTAAGGGGATTGGAAGCGACGATTTTCTGTCTTTATCTAACACACGTACAACATAGGATTATAGACGTGTTCTATTTCCAACGTACCGATTAATCTAATGAAGCGATACGAATTCTGAAAACAGATTTGAATTTGTCGTCAAGTCTACTTGAGATCGACTTTCCCACATTTTTGATTTTTTGATTTAAACTTCTCCAAAAGTTGAAATATGTAATTTTTTTAATTACTATTTTTAATATGACATTTTTAGGAATTTGGGGGATAATATCAAAAATGTGGGAAAGTCAATTTCAAGTAGACTTGACGACAAATTCAAATCTGTTTGCAGAATTCGTATCACTTCATTAGATTAATCGGTACGTTGGAAATAGAACATATAAGCCTATGTTGCACGTGTGTTAGATAAAGACAGAAAATCGCTGCTTCCAATCCCCTTAATGGTACAATTCGATAAGATTTTCTGAATACATGTGCATTGTCATCTGTCAATTATTTATAATGGGTTTTACTATCGGCGTTATATTTTATCGATATCACTAAATACTTTATGGAGTAGGTATTTGGTATGGTCAGTTAATTTAATTTTTATAAAAGCACCATTACTACCTATCTATAGATTAAAATATGTATATTCATAATGCGTAGATACTACATTAAAAATTGTTCGTCAGTCCGCCCCGCTAACTTCCGTGGATGTAAAAATATCATTTTCTTAGTACAAAAATATTGTCCAAACCGTAAACATTTTACCGAAGAAAGCTTATCCAAGTACATGGTTGTGAATGTTTTTTAATACAAACTAGTTTAATATACAAATTAACCATATCACAATATCCATAAAGTACTTAATAAGTACCTATACTTTACAATAGTTAGACACCGATAACAAACCGCTATATTATATTACTATCATAGATATAATATAGTAGTATACACTAGAAGTTTCAAGTACCTACGAATAATATTATACAATCACAACAAAATAACTAAAATAGTTATTCTAGGTTTTTTAAAATGTAATTTCATCCAAATTTGAGCTTAAAATGACAATAAAAATAAACTGTGCTTATGTATTTTTAGATTTTTCGGTAACAGAATAAACTACTCACGTGGAATCTTGTTTTAAATTTTCAATCCTCAGATATAAAAGTTGAACATTTTATACATTTTTAACTACAAAATAATTATTCAATTTTAAATTTGATAATTTTGTCAAAATTCGAATTTTAAATACTTATAAAAAAAATTGTGCATATGTATTTTTAATATTTTTCAACTGCTATTTTTACAATATATCAGGAGCCTTGTATTACATTTTTACACTTTTTGGCCCAAAAGATAAAATTGTATTGATATTTATTGAAAAAAAAACTAATAAAATTGGAAACTGAATGTATTTTCAGAGTAATTTTTCTGTATTCAGAGTATTCAATCGCAAGCTGTTCTGTGGTGATTCTTGTTCCTTCTTTAGGAGCTAATAAAAAAAAAAGGTGCTCTGCTGTACTGTAGGTTATAAGTGGTTGGTTGTATAATGGATGGTATTAAATTTGAATTCAATGATATAATATCATTGTATAAGAAACACGATTATGAGCGGAGACGGTATGTCAGTCTAGGTTTAAGACATAATATATACTTATCTATGGTATTAAAAAAAAATTGACCTATAATAGGTACCTATAATAAATTCCAAATTAATCATATGACAATATCCATTAGGTACTTATAATGCGTTATACATCAACAACAAACCGTGATACTATCATAGATATAGAATAGTAAACTTTAGAAATTTCAAGTACCCACGAATAATATTATACAATCACAACAAAATAACTATAATAGTTATTCTAGGTTTTTTAATATGTAATTTGGTCCAAATTTGAACTTAAAATGACGATAAAAATATACTGTGCTTGTGTATTTTTTAGATTTTATGGTAACAGAATTAACTACATACATGGAATCTTGTTTTAAATTTTCAATCCGTAGCTATAAAAACTGAACATTTTATAATTAATTAATTACAATGATTGATAATTTTCGAGATTTTGATAAATTGTGTCAAAATTTGATCTTTAAATGCATATAAAAAAAAATTGTGAATCTGTATTTTTAATATTTTTCATTCAAAGGTGCACCCGCTGGGACGAAATGCGGAAAATCGCATAACTCTTAGGAAAACATAGCACTAATTTTGGAAACAGTTCCGTTGTTTAGCACTAATTCAGCACTTAATTTTGGTGCTATAGCGGATTTTGGTGCTGAAGGTGCACCCGCTGGGACGAAATGCGGAAAATCGCATAACTCTTTGGAAAACATAGCACTAATTTTGAAAACGGTACCATCGAATAGCACTAATTCAGCACTAAAATTTGGTGCTATAGCGGATTTTGGTGCTGGCGTTGAACCCGCTACGTGAAGTTAGCGGAGAAAGGTAAGCCCCGCTGTAACTTTTGACTGACTACAGCACTAATTTTGGAAACAGTTCCGTTGATTAGCACTAATTGAGCACTTAATTTTGGTGCTATAGCGGATTTTGGTGCTAAAGGTGCACCCGCTGGGTCGAAATACGGAAAATCACATAACTCGAAGGGAAACATAGCACTAATTTTGAAAACGGTACCATCGAATAGCACTAATTCAGCACTAAATTTTGGTGCTATAACGGATTTTGGTGCTGAAGGTGCACCCGCTGGGACGAAATGCGGAAAATCGCATAACTCTTAGGAAAACATAGCACTAATTTTGAAAACGGTACCATCGAATAGCACTAATTCAGCACTAAAATTTGGTGCTATAGCGGATTTTGGTGATGGTGTTGAACCCGCTACGTGAAGTTAGCGGAGAAAGGTAAGCCCCCCTGTAACTTTTTACTGGGTATAGCACTAATTTTTAAAACGCAACGGTTGTATAGCACTAATTGAGCACTAAATAGTGGTGGTATAGCGGAAATTAGTGCTCACATTTTTCCGCTAACTTTACGGACCTACGGAAAGGTCGCTATAAAAAAAAAAACCATGTGTGTTACCAGTACGCGCGCGGGAAGTTAAACTTCTTTTGAATGGTAGGTACACGTGAGTGAGTGAAAAAGAAAGAAAAAAATATTAATTAATTTAAAAAATGAGAAGAAGTATCCGGAATTATTTATTATTGATAGTTTTATTATTTTTTTTATATTTTTATTCGACAGATCGATGGATAATTGTTTGTAGTATTGTTTTTATCCAGACAATAGATTTGTGAGTGAATACTAATAATAATAATAAAAATAAATAATAATCGATCATTAATTATTCATATTAATTAGTATGGCCCGATTATAATATATAATACTAGCTGATCCCGTGCACTTCGTCGCCCTTTAAATGTATCAACTCAATATGAGTTATGACTCAAACTTTGTTCAATTCGTTATTCAATATTCGGTGTATGGTGTTCAAAATTTATCTTATCTTTTCCGTTGCCCGGAATAAAAATTCTGAATCGCAGCAGTACATTATCAGGTAGGCAATCTACCTGCGGTAGATCGCGGACCCCGTGCTGTTTGGACGGAAGTGTATGATTTAACTCTAAATTATCAAAGTTATACCAAGTTTATTTTGATATAATACGGTGGATTAATATAACAAATTTGGTTGCTCGTAAAAAATCACAACTCTTAAAAAAATTATGATTGTTGAACTCCTTTTGGGTGTAACTTGCTGGGGTAAGTGCAACTCAGCCACCCTGGTAGGCAATGTTCAATAATTTGATTTGATGCAAGCTTGTACCTGATCTGTCCGACTAACCAATGGCAACCAATAAATAAATGCTAATTTCTAATGTAGACTGTAACCAAGCTGTATATCTTTATGTTAACTCTAAAATCCAGGAATCACATTTTCATTTAATGATTTTTAAAATACAATATTATGCTTTTATAAAAATATGCTTGTACTTCTGATATATATTCACCATATTAATAAATAATTAAAATAATATATCATATTTAATGTGATTATCGAGGTGATTATAATTGAAATTCAAAATTATAAACTATTTTGATTTTTGCCATATAAAATTTCAACGAACAAATATTGTTCCTTCACACGGAACTCTTTGATATAAAAGTTGCGTTACCTATATGATATCCGTGGATTCATCATATTGACGTGCCTAGTATAATATCTATCATTTATATTCCATGGCAAATCTCACAGGCATTGCAGAAGACACAGTCGTCATTAAAAATTCCAAAATTTCAATATGCAAAGCAGATATGAGCAAAAAACTTACTGCGTTCCGTATAATTTTATTTTTCATAAATCACAATATTTTAAGTTCTGTATATTATGGAGATTTTCCTCGTCAGCCTCGCAGTGAACACACGTCACGGATTCCGCCGAAAGAATCGATGTTTAAAGTAAATTTGTTTTCATATTCTTTTGGGGCTTAAATTTACTTTTAAGAATTTAGATAATGCGCAATGGCAACTATTAATAAATAAAAATAAAATTTCCAATTTCCATCTTGAATCTCAATGTCCCTGTTTGAGCACCTATTTAAAATGCGAATTTCGAAAAATCCTTTCTTAGCGCACGTCTACATCATAATAGCTATCTGTATGCCAAATTTCAGCCAGATCCGTCCAATGGTTTGAGCTGTGCGTTGATAGCAGTCAATCAGCTTACTGTTTTATATATACAGATATATATATTATAATATATAATAAAACAACATTACCATGACAATATTTCTTTATTTACGGACATGTACGCTTTCGCGTTCGTACGGCCGCCCGTTCGCTTTTTTTTTCCCTCACTACCGTGCGTAAAGAAGTATAACTTCAAAAAAGAGTGTAATATTGAAATATTATTTTGTACTTTGAATTTCTACTAATTTCGCGTGCTCATACAAATTTCGACCAATGAACGGACGGCATTGCGACGTTGCCGTTCCGCACCATTCGAATAATATTCGTGCACGACCAGTTCTATTACCAACTATTCTATTGGCGTTCAAGAATACGGTTTTGAGTTGGTAGTAGAATATCTACCAGTAGAATGGTTCGTATACGAATATCGTTCTACTACTTTCAAGAATAGCCCCCCTGAGGGTCTAGTCATCGACGACCGAGCGCGACACGCCAGCGAACCTGTCGCGCCGCGGGTGCAGGTCGGAGAACGTGTGCGGGTGCCTTACCGCCGAGTACCGTCCGTGATCTTTCCCGCATCATACCCTCCATTCCATCGTTGTCTTTCTGTCCGTCGTCTTCAACCTGGGGGGCGAGCTGCGGACGTCTCATCATCGGCAGAAGCAGCACAGTCAGCGGAAAAAGCGTCTTAGGCCTTTCCACCTCTTACGAGGCAGATCGCAGATTGCGAGTGCTTCAGCCGCCGCGCCGGGTCCAACCAACCGACCAGCTCACCAAAAATATTGAAGACAGCTTCTCCCCCTTGGCAGGCTCGATTATTTCATCTGACACATAGCCAAGCGCTATTAATTCCTCTCACCGTAAGTCAACTTCAGATAAAATATAAAAATATCAAAAAAGTTGTGCGAAAAAAAGTGCTTCGATAAGGTAAATAAGTGTGATCAATATTTCAATTCTGACGGTTCATATCTCTCTTCATTATTGATAAATTTGTTTAATTCAAGACTGGAAGCCGGAAGGTCTAAAGACAGGCGGTAAATAACTCTCAATGACATCGAAGAAAAGGTCGAGGATATGATGCAACTGTCTGTTGCCTTCACAATATGATTGTGACGGTGAAATTGATACCATGCCTTCAACTTACAATTATGCCATTGAAGTAGATGGTAATATCATATTAATCATGTCCTGTATTTGCCTCCAGCCTCAAATAATATATGTAACTATACTGATTTATCAGACGATTTTTCAATGATTGATGATAAGTGATAACAATGTTGATTCTTCATACATTGAAACTTTTAAGATCATGTTACATTTAAGGGCCAGTATTACAATCTCCGGTTAAGAGTAATCAAAGTGGAATCAACTATTGTAATACTTGTCCTAATGGTAACAATTTCATTAGTTCATAATCATGTAACCATGGAGAAACCTCCGACCGTTTGGTTTCGACGGAAAAATACACAAAATTGATAACATTATTAATTTAGTTCAGGGGCGTCATTTGGGGAATTGCAGGGTATGCCTATGCATACCTAAAATTATCAAGATGCAATTTGGCCCGACTTTAATTTTTCTGCGCTGGGCATAAATTATCCTTTTAGATTCTGAGTGAAACGATGAATGTATTGATTTTACAATGATGTGTGTTTATTTATTTATTTATTTTTTATATTTTTTATGTCTGTGTACACGATAAGTAGTCGAAATAATGCTTCGATTTTCGACTTCAGTATCTTGTTCGATTGGAAAGTGAATATCGTTGGTGCATTGGGGAGGTCAAAATTTAAATTTCCCAGTAGTTTTCACAAGCGCCGGGAAAAACAACATAAAAATTAAGGAAAAACGGGAATTTTTACGCAAAATTGATTTTCCAAAAAATCGATTTTGGTTATTGGTGTAACTCTAAAACAAATGAACGTATATACATGAAATTTTCACTGGTTGTTTATATTTGCATTTTCTATACACGATAACATTTTCAAAATATTTTGATTTATTTTGAACTGTTTAGGGACATTTTCATTTTCCATTTTTTTTTAGTTTTTTTTCTAAAAATATCAATAAAATTTTATTTGTTGGTTGCGAAAGCTTGAAAATTTAATAGAAGGCTCCTAATATGTTGTTTCAAAAGCAGATGAAAAATATTAAAAATCCTTAGTCACAATTTTTTTTATAAGCATTTAAAGTTCAAAAATTGACAAAATATGGAAAAATCAAGAAAATTAGCAAATTATTTTGAGTTAAGAATTCGTAAAAATTTTTCTTTTTAAATCTAAGATTTGAAAATCTAATACAAGATTACTCATAAGATTGTCTACCTTTATCAATAAAAAAATTTCTACCGGAAAGTCAAATTAAATTTTTATGAGCGTTTGAAATTCAAATTTTTACAACATTGGATATTCACTCGATTTCTCATGTGGCAATTTCCTTTTTTTGTTGTAATTAAAAAACGAATTACTGTAGATACATGAAAATTTCACTGAATGTTTATATTAGCATTTCCTATACAGCATACAATTTTGAAAATATTTTGACTCTTTTTGAGCTGTTTACGGACATTTTCAGTTTTTAATTTTTTTAGTTTTTTTTTTCTATAAATATCAATGAAGATTTATCTGTTGGGCCAAAAAGTGTAAAAATTTAATACAAGGCTCCTGATATATTGTTACAATATCAGTTGAAAAATATTAAAAATACATAGGCACAATTTTTTTTTATAAGCATTTTAATATCGAATTTTGACAGAATTTTTCAAAATCTCGAAAATTATTAATCATCGTAATTAATAAATTATAAAATGTTCAGTTTTTATAGCTAAGGATTGAAAATTTAAAACAAGATTCCACGTAAGTAGTTAATTCTCTTACCGAAAAATCTAAAAAATATACAATCACAGTTTATTTTTATAGTCATTTTATGTTCAAATTTGGACGAAATTACATATTAAAAAACCTAGTTATTTTGTTGTGATTATATAATATTATTCGTTGGTACCTACTACCTACTTGAAACTTCTAAAGTGTACATATATATATATGATAGTATCAGGGTTTGTTGTTGGTGTATAACGTGTTATAAGTACCTAATGGATATTGTGATAATGTGATATGATTAATTTGGAATTTATTATAGGTCAATTTTTTTTTAATACCATAGATATGTATATAATTTGTCTTAAACCTAGACTGACATACCGTCTTCGCTCAGAATCGTTTTTCTTATACAATGATATTGTATCATTGAATTCAAATTTAATAGCATCAATTATACAGTGACCCACTTGTAACCTGCTGTACAGCAGAGCGACATCCACTTACCCACCTTTTTCAATATGATTGCAACAGTGGAACTTTAATTTTAGTTTAAAGACTAGATTTTTACTTACTGGCAGTGGCAAATATTTCTGTATTAGCTTCACAATTGGTTTTTTGTTTGTTGCATTTATACTTTTCAAATATTGAAAACATTTTTTTTTACGATTTTACGTGATTTTATGACTTATTAAATAAAGTAACTCAAATAGTTATTTCAAATAAACATAAAAAAACTTAACGGAACACCACAAACAAATTTACGAATCAAACTTTGATAATATATTTTACTCGTTGCTCAGAGGTTCTCATTGCCGTGGAACTGTGCCCTGTGGTAGACAATAATGAATAAATACAAGCAATAATAATTGTCAATTGAAAAACAATAATCAACGTTATATTATTAAATAGAATTATTTATTATCATTATCAATGATAAAACCATAATAGTATAACCACAGATATATAAAAATACTAGATAGATAACTTGGAAATGTTTTTGAAGCCAACAAAATGGCCGAAATTCTCTTATCTAAGAGGTGAATGTTTACATTTTCATAATACTGATAAAGATATTATTGTTATTTAATTTGTCATAATATACCATAACTTAACTTACTTACATAAGTCTTAAATACATATTATCAACTTTTAGCTTATTCAACAGTTATGTAAATTATGTAATAGTGCATGTGAATATTACATTATTTTATAAAAAATTTTGTTCTATTGTAAAATATTTTTAAAAACAATCTGAATTAATTAATTAAAAATTTTACATCCATTTATTATTTTTGAAAAACTATATTTAAAATCAATAAAACAAAATTTGTATCTATACTAGTGCTACATATTATAGTAATAAATATAAAATATTTCAAGTAAATAAAACAAAACTAGTATATTAATTAATTTAATAATAATACAAATATTTAAAATAAAACTGGTACCTATAGTCTATACTACATATAATATTTTATACCTACTACTGGTTCATAAAAATTATTTGTTTAGTTAATTTTTGTCTTTTACTAACAGGATTTAAAATTTCTGTTGAAAACATTTTGCCAAAAGAATGGAGTCGAATACTTAGGTATTTTTTTAACTAATAATGAAATGAATACCATTTTATGGGGTCTATCTAGCAAAGGAACATTATCACATTGAAGTGTATAAAAAATATTATTATCGAATGCAAATGTATTATTACATAGGTTTATTATTTTTAAATCAAGATTTTTATATTTAATGTTTGTATTTGATTTTGATGTGTGGCTTCACATACTCCTATACACAACAATGTCTTACCCTAAACTATAAATTAATTAATAAAAATCATTCTTAACAAAACTAAATCATATTTTACTAATATAATTTACCATGAGTTAAAGGATTGAACTTTTGGTTAAAACTTATGAACTGCATATTGTATTATACTGTATGTTTAAAGTTAATACAAGTAAATTCCATCCTTTGTATGGTTGTAAATACAAGATCATAAAATAATTGTAATTTAATTATACCATTTAATGGCATTTATTTTGGAACTCAATGTCTAATAATTAGAAGAGGCTTGTTATTACATAAATATATTATTAATTTAACCAATTTTTGTAATTTCACAAAGTATAAGATACCTATATATTAATAATATTTTCTCTTATATTTAATATAAAATTAAATCTTTTTTGTTTTACTTTATTTTGTTGTAATATGACATAACATAAAGTTAAATTTATTTTCATTTTAGTTCATTTTTAATATGAACTCAGATCATTAGAATTCAAGCATGTGCTTATTGGACGAGCTTGAAACTTGTTTATTATATCTATATTGTATTTCTCGTTTTTTGCAATAAATTATACTTTTAATCTTAATTTTAAGTCAAGGACTAAGGCATACTATAAAATAAAAAATATAAGTACATCTTAGTCCGTGTTGTAACTAGTAAGTGTATGATATTGTAATGATATTGTAATTTGTAATACATATTTAATAGTTTTTGATTCCCGCCATAAAATTATCACAGTTTATCATAATTTATATTTTGTAAACATTCACCTCTTAGATAAGAGTATTTCGGCCATTTTGTTGGCTTCATAATTATTACATGGTAGGAATAGGGAGTCGTCTATCTAGTATTTTTATATATCTGTGAGTATAACACAGTACTACCCACGGTATGCTGACAAATAGATCCCGCGTCATCGAGATCCCGGTAACCATTCTGATAAGAATTGATACCAGGTCCGAGTCATTCAGATCCCGAGACAAAATGATACTGAGTCATTTAGATCCACCGACATTTATAGTTCCCAGTCTATTTGAGACATCTAGATCTATTTGTTATTATGGCGGCATTTTTAAAATCATGAAATCTACCTCACCTTCAATCAACTTATATTTTAACTAACAAATATGAAATAATGTATATAATATAATTTAGGTGACAAAAATATAGTTTATTTGTACTTATATTATTTTTTTGTATGTTCCTATGTCCCATTTCCTATTTAAAATAGGTATTACCATGATGGCATGATTAGAAATATGGTTTTATAATCAATGGTAGGTATTCACAGATATATAAACTTACTTTATATATCTGTACAGAGTTACTTTCAATATCTGTGATGGTATTACACTATTATCTTTATTATGATAAGTATCTCAGCTATCTTAGCATAGCTATTTTTAGTATATAGGTACCTAATTACACATTATAATTTATATTATTGTAATTCGAAGTTAATTAATTTTTACATCTGCAACACACCTTCTTTTGTAAATCGTTACACATCATAACATAGATATAGCCCATATAGGTACATAGTAATAGTTTGATTGTGTCTATTATTTAGTTTAGTAGGTACTAAAACCATTAGGTGTTGAAATAAGACTCGAGTAAACAGGTTAACTTCAATAAATATAAAATCCAGCATAAAAACACCAATAAGTCGGAAAAACGTTAATTCAAGTCCAACTAATCGGATAGGCAGCGGATATTGCAAAATAGACTAAATAGACTGATCTAATTATCTAATACTAATATTTATATACTATGGTACCGTATTACCGTACATTCTACCGCTACAATTAATGATAAAAGAATAGCAGCGGACGACTGTAGTACTGTACGGTACAGTGTACATAATAAAATAATAATAATATATAGGTACTACCAGTGCCGGATCTAAGTCTCAGGGGGCCGGGGTGCAACTACCAATGGAGGCCACTTAAAAAAAAAATTTCTTGACTTTACAATTATCTATTTATTTGATACGTTTTGTCGTATTGATATATTAAACAAACTAAAAAACACAAAATTTAAATTCCATAATTTAATAGGTAAATAAAATTATGAAATTATACATTCACTCACTGTTCTCATATCTATTATACCACGCTTAGATATTATGATGTATTAATCATTAATGTATGATTCTATGCTAGTATAATATAAATTAAGAATAAATATCATTAATATGATATTGGCTGTATATTCTCTACAGTCTACATTGTCCTAAAATTAAAGGACCCAAATATGAATCAGGTACCTCAGTTACCTGAATTGTATACAAAATTATTCATCAATCCTTTATATTTTTTTAATTCATTGTTTTGAACATTTTTCTCCGTCTTTTAGATGCAACACTTTCAAATTGTCTGTTAGACGTGTTTTTTTTTCAAAAGTCAATAAAAAATAGTGTAGGTAGGTACCTAATTTTTATTTTTAATAATCAAATGAAAAATTAATATAATAGAGTAGGTACTCAAAAATAAAACTGACAAAAGTACAAAATAACATATCTGAAACCAATAACACTGCATCAAGGCGAAGGCATGTCCGTAAATCATAATCCATTTATATTAAACAGTATTAATATTAAATACATATAAGTATATAACCACGGTTACATTATTAGTTTGTCCAGCAAGATACTGCACTAGCGCGAGTTCACGAGCCTCTGAGATTAAATATATAGTACGATTATACGAAAATAGTATACGATGCATAAGTACTATATAATATAATTAATGAGTACCTATACAAATAAATATGTAAAACAAACAATAACAATGATAAATAGTATTATTTATCTAAAATTCATACCGTCCAAAATAAACGATTGTCACTTGTCAGTAACATCTTAAAATAATAAAATTTGTTCATTTTATAATAAAAAGTTATAGAAAGTTAGAAAATTTAGGACTTTAACCTTAGGCCCCTAATACAACCTTGGTTTTGAGGCCCCGGTGCAATGCACCCCCTGCACCTCCGCTAAATCCGGCACTGGGTACTACACGTGCCTTACTGTCTTCGGTCGGATGGTCAAATTGTATGACGTTATAATATACGCCTAATCAAGTAATCGATATAAGTACTGTGGGGAAGTTACTTATTTTTGGTAATTAAATTAAATTACGAATCAAAATTCGAACTAAATTATTTTTAAGTTACTTTTTTTTTATTTGGTTAAGTTACATTACTTTTGAGTTTAAAAAGTAACTCAATCACAATAGAAGTTACTTTTTTTTCTCAAAAAGATCACTGGAGATTTATAATCATGTTGTCAATACAACAATACATAAACTAAATAGGTAATGACAATCAACAATATGAAATTATTAACAGATACTCATTTTGGTACACTATCATTATTATTTTTTTTATTTATTGAACTTAAGCCCGGCTAATATGGCCATTAGCTGTTGTCAGTGCCGGCGCTAGGGGAGGACAAATGGGACATTTGTCCAGGGCCCCGCGCTTGTTAAAGGGCCCCGTGATTTTTAATTATCATCATAATACGAATACCGTGGTCTACCGTCGTATATTGCATTAATCTGCCTGCAGCGGTCGCGTACTTAGATATTAAACAATTTATTATTTTATTCAAACATTTTGATGAATTAATTTATTTTTAATTGATGATTTTATGTAGTTGTTAAAATAAATGTAAATTAATAAAATAACCAGCCCTTATGAATTTATTAGCCTACGATTTTCCACTCAAAGGTTTAACTGAAACTCACGCTACGCCACTAATTCTGTGCTGAGCGAGGTTTCATCAGGAGGAATCGCACTCGAATATGTTGTCTCCATTTACACATATAGGTAAGGTAAAGTGGGGTAAGTGTGACGCAAAAATGAAAAGTTAATTTTGAATTTGACAATACTTTTTTTTTTAACTTAAAGTTGTTATTGTTCCATAATGTAACACACTAACACATCTAGATATACATAATTGGAATTTATAGTCAACAAAGTTATATTATCACTCACCTAAGAATAATTTTTTTTTTTTTTTTAATTTTAAAACGTCACACTTGCCCCTTTTCATGGGGCAAGTGCAAAATCGGATTGTTTTTGCTATTAGTATTACATAAAATTATATATGGGGCAAGTGAATAACAAAGATAATAATAAGCTTTAATTTGATTTTTGTTTCATTAAAATATCTTGATTCATTAAGAATTGACAGAGCATTATTTAAATTTGATTATTTACCTATATTATATATAAAAATAGTACTTTTTTTAAAATCCTGATTTAAAAAAAAGCTAAAATTTTACTACTCTCTGAGAACCTAAAGGCTATTACCTATGACCAGGGCCCCGCAATACCTAGCGCCGGCACTGGCTGTTGTAGGGGATTATGAACCGAGGTTGGTAAGGTTGGTATGGTAAGATGTTGTTACTGTTGTTACGTTAGGTAAGTAAACACGTGTATGTGTGGCAAGGTTTTTACTACTACGAACCTGGGTGGTCACCCATCCGGGAACTAGTAGCAGCGGCCGTTACTCCCCAACACTGAATTAAGTAGGTATATACTATATAGACAGCGGGTTACAGCCCATGAATTTTTCATATGTTTTAGACCAATAAACGGTGGTAAATTACACAATATACTTTATAATAATCGAATTTAATTTCTTTTTATGTATATGTATGAATTCTTTGACAAACTATCTAGGATATTTAAGAAGTACGATTTTAAATTTTAAATTTTAAAGAACATTTAAATTAAGATGTTATTTTTAAAATTCCACGAAGTGATTAGGTAGGTACATACAATTTGTATTTACTTTGAGCACATCCAATTTTAAATAGCTTATAGTCTAGAAACGTATGAATTGAACCATTTTTTTAAAACTACAATGGAACTTGAGGAAGTATGTACCTATGTTTAATTTATTACCCTTTTTAGTAATTTATATAGTCGCATGCAAACAAAAATATATTTCAATTTCCGCGACGATTTGACATATTCGTGCATGTGCGATATACTTATAAACCATAATCATAATGGATTACACACAGCATGTTAATATACTACTCACACAAAGAAACAGCCCAAATAAATAAATAAATTGCCTAAATATTACTCCTTAAAACCAGCACCTTTTAGACTATAATATGGGTCAGTGGCGTAGTTAGGAATTTCTCTTAAGGGATAGACATGTTTTACACACAAAATACTAAATACCTACTAAATAAATAAAATAAATACAGTGGTGAATGGCGAGTGGTAACTAATTGGTACCTACTATTTCATCAAAAATCCTAAAACTAATATAATACACACAAAAATACATAATTTAGTTTCTATAGAATATTATAATATATTTGCATGAATTCACTTTAGCTAACCGGAATTTTTTTTTTAAATATACGTATTTCAACGATGGTCAAATCAGCAATATATTTCTGTTTTACCAGCCATAGTATTTTTTTTTCAATTTCTTTGTTTTAACTACATATAATTTTTATATTTTTAATTACAATCATTAAAAATGTATGCAGCCCGCAAGTTATTTAAAAAAATTACATTTGGCCCTTTCTAAAACCCTAGTGAGGACCGCTGCCGTAAAATAAGTCATAATGTGGTGGTCAAACTTAGTTTTGGATATTTGAAGTCCGAGACCCATCCAAGGTGATTTTACATAACAAGCCGAGGGATGTTTTCGATTTGAATTGTCCGAGAGAGTGCAGCGAGTTACGCAGGGTGTATATCAGGCGTGCCCAACCTTTTTTAACTTGCGGGCCACATTCGAAATTTATATTTATACTGCGGGCCGTATATGCTTCATAGGTTTTTTTTGTTCATTTCGATAAAATATAGACTAGTCATAGGTATATCTATTGTACATTTTATCGGATATAATATTATCTTTGTTCACTTATCGAATTTATGACTCAAATCGTATGTGTTTAAAGTTCTCAATATTTCCACGCTATAGTTGTTAGTTTGTTTTCGTCATTAGAAATTGTACGTTCACATTAAGATGTCTCAAAATAAAAAGCGCAAAATTGATACCGAATGCCGTGTTTTTAATGATAATTGGAGTCTGAGTTATTTTTTTATCGAGTATCGAAATAAAGCTATGTGTTTGATATGCTACGAAACCGTGGCGGTCTTTAAAGAATTTAATATTAAAAGACATTATGAAAGTAAACATCAAAACAAATACGTCAATTGTAAAGATAAATATTTATCATATTTTTTTATTTTTCTGAAGAGGGTATTTAGGTATTTCGCTAACTAAGTTTGGATTTAAATTTTAAATTTTAGGGAATCTTAGAACTTCTTTGTTAGAAAAATTCAAACAAAATTTCAAAAGTGAACGCGTCGGAAATGTATTTGAAAATATTTTTCAAATATATAATATATATTATATTAATAGAGGTAAAGATGAGATTATTCGAGCAAGTTATGAAGTAGCTAACCTGATAGCTCGCGAAAATAAAAGTTTTAGTGATGGCGAATTTGTAAAAAAATGTATCTTGGCAAGTGTAAAAGAAATTATTCCGGAAAAAATGTCTGTATTCGAGAATATCAGTTTGTCTCGAAATACTATTACTAGGCGGGTAGAAGAAATTGGAGGTGATTTAATGACGCAGTTACAAATAAAATCGAAAACGTTTACATTTTTTTCTTTAGTTTTGGACGAAAGCACTGATGTGTCAGATACTGCACAATTATTAATATTTATACGAGGAATAGATACAGATTATAATATAACAGAAGAACTTGTTTCATTAGAAAGTATTTCTGGAACTACAAAAGGAGCTGATATTTTTGAAAAAGTGAATTGTTGTATTGAAAATTTAGGACTGACCTGGGAAAAATTTTGTAGTATTACAACAGATGGAGCTCCAAATATGGTTGGGCGAAATACGGGATTAGTTGGGAGGATAGCTGAGTTAACAACTTCAAAAATGATTGAAACACCTATATTTTTACACTGTATTATTCATCAACAATCTCTGTGTGGTAAAATTATGAATTTGGAAGTTTGGAACATGTGATGAATATTGTTACAAAAACAGTGAACTTCATTAGATCGCACGGATTAAAACATAGACAATTTATAGAATTTTTAAATGAAATTGAATCGGAACATAAAGATGTTTTGTATCATAACCAGGTTAGGTGGTTAAGTCGAGGAAAAGTATTAAAACGTTTTTTTGACCTTCGGCAGGAAATTCAAATATTTATGGTAGAAAAAACAAACCAGTAGAAGAATTTGAAAACGAACAATGGATGTACGATCTGATATTTAACTGATATTTCTGCTCATTTAAATGAATTAAATCTTAAACTTCAAAAACAATCAAAAACTATTTTCGAGCTTATAAGTGATGTAAAATCGTTTGAAATAAAATTACAACCTTTTAAAAACCAAATATTAAAGCAAAATTTTTTACATTTTAAAACGTGTCAAGAAATTAAACAAAATTCTTTAATTGACGTTCCGACAAATCATTTTGTGAGTATGTTGGAACAATTATCAAAAGAATTTGAAAACCGTTTCCAAGATTTCAAATCACATATGACTTCATTTCGGCTGATTGAAAATCCATTTCTGTCTGATGAAAATAATGTTCATGAAACTGTTCAACTTGAACTTATTGATTTAAAAACAAATAATCATTTGAAAGATTTATATAAAGATATCACAGATAAAAATACAGATTTAATACATTTTTATAAGACTCTTACTGATGATTTTCCAAAAATAAAAGAATTATCAATGCGTATATTTACATTATTTGGTTCTACAGTTCTACTTATATTTGCGAACAAACGTTTTCACGCATGAATTACGTAAAATGTTCAGAAAGATCTCGTTTGACTGATGAACACTTACACTCCTTATTAAGAATTGGCGTTACACATTTCACTCCGAATATTGAAAGATTTGTTAAAGAAAAACAAGCCCAAATTTCACACTAATTTATTGCTATTAATGTTCTAAAATGTATTATATACTTAAATTATTTAATACATTTTTTTACACCTATATAAATTTCTAATTTTTATAAAATGGTCACGGGCCGGTTGGAACACCTTCACGGGCCGGATTCGGCCCGCGGGCCGCGGGTTGGGCACGCCTGGTGTATATTATGAAAATTTTATATTATATATAAATTAGCTATAACTTTAAAACTAAGTCTGACCTCACTATCGTTTTGGCATGCTTAACTACATAGGTCATAGATACCTACGTTAAAACAAGATAATTATAGTACTGATGTCTGATTACGATGTGTAAATAATAATATTTTGATTAAGTCAGAAAAATTAATTTTCTAACCATAATTTTTAACTCATTAAAATACGTAAGAAAAAATTTATTATTATTTATTATAGGCTTTTCGCGAGGCAGTAAGGTACTGCAGTGTTGTGCGCATACGTATAAACGTAAAATTGCAAACTTTGGAATGATATATATAAATTCCAAAATAATGATTTCCGAAATTTTTTTTGTACCATTATTCTTAACTTGTGTAAATACGTATGTACCAAAAAAAAAAGCTTCGCAGCTAAAGTAAATTTGTTCCGAAACTCTAATTTTCTATATAAAGCTTGTTCATCAAATACATCGGTATATAAATTAAATATATTTGCCTTTAGGCTTTAGCAGTGATTTTTTATAATAATATCATATGATTATTAAATCATATTAGCAGGTAGGTATAGGGATATATTATATAATATATGTATTGGAAATTTTAAAATAGTGTCCAGTGGTTAGTAAAGATACAATATCAATACAATAAGAAGCATTTTTATTTTTATTGATATTAGTAATATTTATAAAAAAAACGCGTATAGGTACCTATTAAAATTTGAAAGTTCGCTGTATATCCGATTTTAAGGGATTAATACCTTAAAATAATATACCTAGTACCTAAGCAATTGTTCAACAAAAATGAAAATCTAACAATTACCTTGGTAGTAATAACCTTGGTAGGTGTTGAGTAATTACAAAATTGTATAGAAAAATGATTTGTGTGCGTGAAGAACCTCGACGACTAGGTAGAACTTACAGGGAGTTACCCGTTTCCGCCAAAAGTGTACCTTTCCCTTTTCCCCCAATTCACTTTTCCGCCAAATCATAAATTGTTCGATTCCCTTTTCCGCCAAAAGTGTACCTTTCCTTTTTCCCCCAATTCACTTTTCCACCAAATCTAAAAAGTTAGTCTAGTATTTAAATATTATATATACAATATGCATGTCAGTCATATTTTAATATATTATAATTTTATTTTTATTTCATATACATGTCAGTCATATTATAATTTTTTTTTTTAATATAGGATTCATAATAACAGTTTTTTTTTACTATTATTAAGAAGTTTATACTATAATGAAATATATATAACATACCGTAATTTCAACTTACTGATAAATTTATCACTGATTATATATATGACTGACGCATGTATGTAAAATATAAATAAAAACATAATTTTAATTTGATTTATAAAATACATAATATATTAGGTATAACACTTTTTAATAGTGATAAGAAACAACATAGTTTTAATTTTTAATGTAAATTATAATATGACTGACGCATGTATGTGAAATAAAAATAAAATTATAATTTATAATATATTATAATATGACTGACATGTATATTGTTACTAAACTAAATACTAGACTAACTTTTTTGATTTGGCGGAAAAGTGAATTGGGGGAAAAGAGAAAGGTACGGTTTTGGCGGAAAAGGGAATCGAACAATTTATGATTTGGCGGAAAAGAGAATTGGGGGAAAAGGGAAAGGTACACTTTTGGCGGAAACCGGCCATGCCCAACTTACATACATTACTTACGTAGTTACGTCTTATAGTAGCGCAACTGTGCAACTAATACAAAAACCTCGCCATACAGCTTGGGCTAAGAATTATTTAAAACAACCCCGTATAATATATTATGTTTATGCTCAAAAGTAAAAAAAAACTGCGGCTAGCTACCTATGACAGCGTATTAGTATTTACAAAACTATAAATTAATAATTGCAAATTGTATAATATATTATTACTTCAAACCAGATTTAATCAGCCTAATATATTATAAAATATTAAAATATATAAATGTCATGGCGTATAGTAGTAAAATTGATAATGTTAATAAGTGCCCATAATGAATAATGTTTTTGAATTAGGTGCAACGAAATAAATAATACCGTTGTTTTTCGTTTAAATATCTAATTTCATCCAAATTCGAACTATAAATGCTTACAAAGAAAAAACACGCCTACATAACTTTAATATTTTATCAACAATTTATAGAAAAAAACTAAAAAAAGTATTGAAAATTAATAATAGATACCTATAAATTGTTCAAAAAGTTTTTTGTTAGGTTAATGTAACTCGGTATAGGTAGAAAAATGTATGAAGGAATCTTGTATATTTTCAAATCCTTAAGTATAAAAAGATAAATTCTTATGAAATTCTAACTTAAATTAATTAGCAAATTTTCGTAATTTTGACGGATTTTGTCAAAATTCGTACTTCAAACACCCATAACCGAAATTGTACATATTTTTCAATTTTGAAACATCATAACTATTACCTGCCACCTGGGTATACATTTATAATTAACCCTACATTACAGAACATTCTTTATCTTAGATCACGGACTAAGATCCGTGTAAAACTAATCGTTTTATCGTTACCTATTATCTATAATAGGTATCCTCGCTAAATATCCTCAGTAAAATAAGACTTACGATGAAATTGCACAATTACGGATAAGCTTAGGAATGCCACCAAAATTATAGAAAATGTTTTTCAACATTTGTTATAACGGATATAATTTATTTGTTTTTAATATTTATCCGTTATAACAAATAAACTATTTGTAATAACAGAAAATATATCAGTTAAAACAGATAAGTAATTTGTAATACTTAACAGAAATTATATCTGTTAAAAATATGAAAAATAATTTGAAAAAAATATGAAAAACATATTCTATAATTTGGATGGAACTCCTACGCTTCCGTACACAATATAGATACCTACCTAACAATTACTAAATAAGTATTACTTTAATATTAGTCTTACCATAGGCGTGTCTACGGGTCATGCATGTCATGCACAGGCATGACCTGCGAAATTTGATCCAAATTTTTTTTCTAAGTGTCTGATTTCGTGTTAAGTTTTTTGATTTTCATTACGTAAAAATAAACGTTTGTAAAAAGTATTATTAGTATTAAAATAATTATATTTAATTGTATTTTATAGTATTTAATTAATATTTTGTACTACAATTTCATAATATAACCTACCTAGTTATTTATTTATCTGATAAAAGAAATATCGTTTTTTATTCCTAATAAAAAAAGTAAAACTTATTTAATTATTATCAGATGATAAAGCTTATTAAAGATTTTTTTTTGGGGGGGGGGGGGGGGGGGTGAAGTTTTCTCCCCTGACTGTTGTGCACGACCTGCGGATGAGATCTGGACACGCCTATGAGTCTTACATTCTTGTCTCTTACTAATAAGTAATAATTATCTAATATATCTAGTATATATGTGACTATCAATAGTAACCTAAATAACAAGGCAGTATCCAGAAATTTTTCGGGGGTGGGGGGGGGGTTGTTTAAAACATATTTATTTTAATTTGATTGAATTTAGGTTTTGATATTTGGTTAAAAATAAGAAGAAATTTCGGGGGTGGGGGGTCCATACCCCCTGGACACCCCTCATATACGGCCTTGCTAATAAGTAATAACTCTTTCGACCACTTGGTTTTTATAAATATTAGGTCTTTTAACTTATTATACTACATTTCAGCTGTTAATTGCTGTTAAAATTTATATTTTGATTGAGTAATGAGTTTATTTTCCGTCTATAAGTAACTTTTCATCATAACAATATTTTGTAATTTTCATCTACATAAAAAACACACTGAAAAACATCTTCTAAAATTGCTTTGTAATCAAATTTGTATTTGTTAAATATTTTTTAGTATATTATTATCAAATTTAAATCATTGTAGAATTCATTCAAATTGGATGGTTGATTAGTAAAAATACCAGCAATACCTAACCTAACCATTAATAATATTCTATAGTATAGATATTTCAATTACTCAAACAGTCAAACTCAATTTTTTTAGTAGGTATACAAGTCATAATACTTAGATAATACATAACATATTAACTCAAGTAGCCAAGTAATAATGTTGGTATAATAACTGTACAATTATTTTTTTTTCTAATTTATTTACTATTAAAGAACAATATAAAGCTTTTAAGTGTATTTTTAACAGGTAGCTAGTTTACTTGTTATTATTATTGATAGTAACATACTAACATCTTAATAAATATCCACTATTTTAGGTTTCTACTTTGAATATCTTTAGGGATATAGTAATAAATATTTTCAGATTTTCTTCAATCACCTCAAATCTATTTATTTATTTATCTTTTCAGATTTAAGTTATTTATTAATTAACAAATGCAATGTTATGTAAGAATTAAAATTGAGAAATAACCAGAATTAAAACCCCCATTAGTCAGGAAAATAAGGGTACCAATACATAGAATTATATGAGATAGCAAATTTATTTCAGTACAGTACCATGAAATGATAGAGAGATGGAAATGGATTTATTAGGGAATTCATTTATTAGATACTGTCACAGTCTTGAAAGTCCATTCATAAAGTTTGGATTGTTCTAAGGTTTTGCACATTTTAATTGAAAGTTAAAATTTTTACCTTTATCCATATAATTTTAATAATGCAAAGATTAAATATTAAAAAAGTTTCTGGTTTGAATGGTCGAGGATTCTCTCTTAGAGATGAACACGGGAATAAGTATTGGAAGCATCAAATGCGTAGAGACGGTTATAATGTTAGGTGTTCGTTGTGGCGGTCAAAGTAAGTTATTATTTTTTTTTCAGTAAAAGAATTTTTTATCTAGAAAAAAAGATATTTTAGATGTGAGCAGAGCTAGGGACTAGTATTACATCCACCAATTAATTTATATTATATTTTTGTCGGTTACTTGTATAGTTGTATTGATATTAAATTATGTAGTTTTATACTAATCCTAATTGCCCGCCAGGTGTTGCCTGTGCCAAGGATTAGTTTTTGTCATAAATATATTTGTAAAAAAAATTATATGCCATATTTCTACCAATTATAATAGTCTTATGATATGTACCCAATGTGTGGGCACTGAGTTATACTGCTTACCTACCTATAGAAATTATAAAATAAGATATTAACACCCTCCAAGTCTCAAGGAATTTATTGGTATAACTTTTTATTAAAATAGTCCAGTAGGTAGTTTTTGAGTCTATTAACTATGGATGAAGCAGCGCAGGTTAAAAATATAGTTAAGTCATATATTTATAAATTGGTGCATAATAAATAATAGTACCTACATTTTATTTACTTGATACAGCTGTCCTGCTCGAGGTAAAATTTTAAATGCCGAGCCAAATACCGTTATTTTGAATACTGGTCATCAGCATGACGAGGAAAGAGAGATATTAAGAGAATTAAAAAATATTTTACACCAGCGTGCAAAAAGTGAGCGTTTGTCACTAAGGGCAATATATAATGAGGTCACTGCATTGCCAAGATTTGCAAACATAAACATAGACCCATATGCGAGTCATAGACGGCAAATGGCTCGTACTAGAAGAGCCCACCAACCACCAAACCCTGGATCTATGAATGAGTTTAAACTACAGATGGAAAGCCCTTTATACTCAAATTTGACGGTGATCCAAGACCAACCCTTTTTTCATGGCAGCATAGGCACAACCGAAGAAGAAGGCGTAACATTAGTTTTTGTGACACCTCATGTTAGGAAGTGAGTTAAATAAATATCTGTAAATATTAATGTCTTCAAATATTGTATTATATTATTTGATATTAATCATTATGTTGGGTTTAGTATTCTTAGGACAGGTACAGATTTTTTTATTGATGGCACATTTAATGCTGCACCAAGATTTGGTGGCCAATGCCAGCAATTATTCGTGCTGATGGGTGTTAGTTATGACGTAGTAAGTTATTTTATTGAAATCGAATAGTTTTAACTTTTTTTGAAGGATTTATAGTCAAATATATTTTTAAGAGTATTTTTAAATTTTACCACACATTTTTAGTTTTATTATTACTAAGTTTGTGTACATGTGCGTTATAAATATTATCATTAGCATGACATTGCTTACCTAACATTTTGTGCACAAATCCAAATTATATGTCAAAACATAGTCCTCAATCATCTTTAGTTTTTTTATACAACCATATATAGATGTTAAAATTAAAAATATAGGTAATAAGGTTTTTAAAAAGTAATTGAATACATTTTACTTAAATCATTAATCTCAAAATTATAAAATTAATAAATATTTACTCAATTATTTACAACCACTAAATTAAGTACCTATCAGGGGTGGGCGGGTGGCCACACTAATCTTAATTTTGGGAACCACAAATTTATGAAGCTAATTTGAAGCGAGTCACATTGTTATGAGGTGTTAATAAAATGAAGACACATTTTTCATTTTATGACAAATGAAGGTAAATTAAATATTAAATAATATTATATTATAATATTACATACACAAACGTTTATTTATTTATAGAAATCTCTTAGAGCCGCATAAAACTGACTCAAGAGCCATATGTGGCTCGCGAGCCTTGTTTTGGCCACCCCAGCTATATATCATAAGTATGCACTAGATTCAAGTTATAACTTATAAGATACTTTTAAAATTATATCTTAATACAAAATACTTTTAAAATTATTTCTTAAGACAAGATACAAGCCATATATTTCAGTTGCATAATAAATATAAGTTACTTAAAACAGTTTTCTAAAGAAAAAAAATAAATTTACATTAAATCATTATTTTACTATCTAAAGTAAAAATGTATCTAAAAATATAAAATATAAAATACATTATTTAAATAAAAAGGTAGGTGCATTATATATTTTTAAATAAATGATTAAATATTAATATTTATATAATATTTTGGTTAGTAATATGAAAATAAATGGCATAATTAAACTAGTTTATGTATAACCCTATTGGCTTTTATATAATATTACATTTTATAATGAGAATTTCCTTTTAAGAATTCAAGTTTTTGAAATTACTATCTGATTAACATAATCTTGTAGGGGATATTATAAAACCAGCAAAATAAAACAATTGTATTTAAATACCAAAGATTATCTGTAATGTAATGCCTGAGATATAGATTTGTATTGTACCTACCAGTGGCGTAGCTAGGGGGGTGGCTAAGGGGGCTATAGTCCCCACTTTGACCGTGTTGACCATATAAATTTATCAAGATTAATACAAAAATAAAAAAGTGTAAATAAAAGACATATTGTATTTGTATACTTACTACTTAGCTCCTCTACAAAATTCCTGGCTACACCACTGGTACCTACTGTTAGCTTGTTTTCACACAATGCAACACAGCTACAGTAAAATGGGATTCTAGATGAAACACATTTATTTTAATAACTATTAAATTCCATTTTTTGTATAAAACCTTAAAAAACCAATAAAGTTACTACTTATACAATATATATATATATATTTAGGGTTTTCCTTTAGTGTATGCACTGATGTCCAGGAAAACTGAACAAGCATATAAAGCTCTATTTTTATACATCAAGACGATTATTGAACCTACTTGGCAACCGACAACTGTTATGACAGACTTTGAACGCGCTTCTATCAATGCCATACATACAGTTTTTCCAACAGCCAGAGTAGTAGGGTGTTGGTTTCACTCATCACAAAGTATATGGCGAAAAATTCAAGAACTAGGTAAAATTTTAGAATACCTATGTATAACAGATTAAAAAATTGAATAGATAAAATAATAATATTCTTGTAATTTATTAAATATTTTTTATTTAAGCACAAAAATACAAAATGATTTATAAGTTGTTGGAAATAATTTCTAGGACTAACAAATTTATACAGAGAAAATAGGAAAGTGCATGACTTATTTAGAATGGTAATGGCAATTGCGTTATTGCCAAACCAAAAGCTGGATGAAGGTTTTGATGAAATAAGAAGGATGTACCGTACGGAAATTCAAAACTATATTGGACAAAACGAAAATGAAAACATACATAAATTCCTGGAGTATTATCGAAGAACATGGTTGACAGGTAATTTGAAAATATAAGCAAATAATATTTATGAATTAGCTGATCCTGTACGGTGTTGCCCGTGACAAATTAAATACCGTGGATTTACCTCTTCTTAATCTCTGTTAAATGTAAACTGAACATATTTTTAATACAGCTGTTATTTGGGTTCTGTTGATCAAATATAAAATACAGGTGTAAAATTATATCCAATCATAATAACTATTTTATTTACCAGGTAACATAATAACTGAAACCCCCGTCATCCTAACTTAACCATACTAAAATCAGATTTTGAGATTTACATTGGAAATGTTTATTTGTAAATGGTTGCTATTGCTTTTAATTTAATAATAATAATAATAATAGTAACCTTTTACAAACAAACATTTCCATCTTAAATCTCAAAATCACCGTTAGAGCACCTTCCTAGGTTGGACCGGGGAAAATTAAATTAACCTATGTTACTCGGGGATAATGTAGAACTCTTATGATGAAAGAATTTTTGAAATCGGTCCAGAAGTTTTTAAGTTTTTTTTGTTACAAACATCCAAATTTTTCTACTTTATAATATTAGTGTAGAATGTATCACATTTATTTAAGTATATCAAAATTCTGATAAAGATTTGGCTTATAGCTGCCACTTGTCATTTATGCCAAAAACATTTGTTCGTCCCCAGCTCACTTGAATAAATCCTGGTAACACTACTTTTTGCTCATAATAGGTTATAAAATGTAAAAATAATATATTTTATAGTTTCACCGTGGCTAGCTACAGTTATTTAACTTTTATAATTTGTACAGGTATTTTTGCTGAGATGCTGTCAGTAAGCCATCAAAACAGACGAACTAACAATGTTTTAGAAATCAGCCATAGGAATCTAATGACGAACATGCAAAATCCTAATCCAAGCCCATGGTTATTTTTAGGTAAACATTGAATAGGGTTGATTTTAATAAATAATCAATAGTTTTTTAATAATACATCATTTTCATTTAAAAAAATTTTATATCATCAGAAAACCTTATTACTCACGTTCATGGAATCATGAACGATTACCGGTTGGCAGTAGATGGCATAGAAGTCCGGCAACCTAGGCCACGTGCGAGCATCGAACAGGACAAAAAAATAACCTTGGGCCTAACAAAACTCGTACAGAATCGTTTTAGTGTAGCAGAGTTCTTGGGTTACACTAAACATGTAACGCCAAATTTTGGAGTAGAGCGCCCTAATGTTCACAATGAAGGTGAATATTATAATTCTTATAGTTGTGTTATACAACTGTTTATTATTAATTAAAATATACATTTCTCTGATCAATTATTTAATAATTTTTAATATTTTAGAGTTACGAGCACAGATTGCTCAACCAATCATCGAACCAGTTTTGAATAATATGATGGACAACATTGGTAATCATGGCTTTTTAATTGAATGTAAATTTGTGTAGCAAGTTTTTTAATAATTTTTAATATTTTAGAGTTACGAGCACAGACTGTTCAACCAATCATCGAACCAGTTTTGAATAATATGATGGACAACATTGGTAATCATGGCTTTTTAATTGAATGTAAATTTGTGTAGCAAGTTTTTTAATAATTTTTAATATTTTAGAGTTACGAGCACAGACTGCTCAACCAATCATCGAACCAGTTTTGAATAATATGATGGACAACATTGGTAATCATGGCTTTTTAATTGAATGTAAATTTGTGTAGCAAGTTTTTTAATAATTTTTAATATTTTAGAGTTACGAGCACAGACTGCTCAACCAATCATCGAACCAGTTTTGAATAATATGATGGACAACATTGGTAATCATGGCTTTTTAATTGAATGTAAATTTGTGTAGCAAGTTTTTTAATAATTTTTAATATTTTAGAGTTACGAGCACAGACTGCTCAACCAATCATCGAACCAGTTTTGAATAATATGATGGACAACATTGGTAATCATGGACTTTTTTTGTATTACTTTTTTGCCATAAGATAAATTAATAATTTATTCTAGAACCAAGAGATCGTGTGATACTTGGATATGAGTCACCACCAGCATTCTTCCAGGGAGTTCTGAGGCATTACAACCTGCCTTTATTATTACCATTGCCCATTTATGAAGAACACGATGTGATGCCATATGATGTTTTGCATGAGTTTCAGGAACATAATGATGAAGGTTAATATACTGACTAGTGATAGGTTAGGTGTTGAAATATTATTTAGTTATCAATGGGTAATTTAAATTTCTTATATAATTTATTTTGTTATATGTTTATGTTTTAGAGCTAGATAATGAAATTGTACCATACGTGGTTGACAATATTGGTAATGATACATTTTTTTAAACAATTTTTTACATAAGATAAAAATGATAAAATATATAATATTTTATTCTAGAACCATTGGTATGGCCGACATTCGAATTTGAGCCACAGCATCAAATAATAAATCCAATTAACGATTTTCCTCACATAAATATAAGAAGATCAAATGATGAAGGTATATATTTTTAAATATAAAATGTTAGGCCAGTCTTCTACAATTTTACCCACAGTAATAGGCTAAAAATTCTGCTAAATATTATCTAATATTTAAAAAGTATACATGTATTTACATATAATTAATAAGCGTTATTTGATAGATTACATTTTCTCTACTCATTTCTAAAACTGCACATTTTCACTCATTTGTAATTTTTCAAATATTATTAGTTAATAGTTATAAATTATACACTTAAACTTTAGTCTTATGCCTGATTTATAAATTAAATTGTCTCAACTAATTTCTAAAATCGTGCACAATTTCTCTGTTTGTAATTTTTCAAATATTATTAGTTATAAATTATACACAAGTGGCAAAGTCTTATGCCAGATAAATTGTAGAAGTATTATATAAATGATAACATAAATATGTTTAATGAATAATAACCATATTATTATTACGATGTGAAGGACACCCAAGGAAATTTTATTAGAAGACATATGCATTATGCATTGTGCCATTGTCATATTATGATATATTATGTACATAGCTTATAAGCCATTTTCCCTTATTCTATATTCTATATGACCATTTATACAAATTAATGTATAAACAAATAAGTAATATATGATATTATAATACTTTAAACTTAAAAATTATTTTTCAGTTGAAAACATGAGAGAAATTGTGGTGTGTGTGGCATGCATGAGTACTGGATCAAATATTGTACTAAGGCCATGCAACCATGTCTGCTTGTGTGGTGAATGTTTCGAAGGATTGGATAGATTGGTTTGTCCACTTTGCCGAGCAGTAATTACAGAAATTGTCGTTATTTTAGAGTAATACAATTATAATAATAATCATTAAAATATTATACCTAACCTATTGGTGTTTCATTATTGTTCTATATTTACCCAATTTATCAGAAATATATGCATATTACTTGAAAGTGACAAATGTATAAGCTGAATTATACAAATTTGTAAAAACTAAAAAACATGTCTATAAATCAATAGATTCATAGGTAACATTTAACAGCCAGGCGCAAGTGTTGGAATCGCAAGCCAGTTATCCTTCTAAAATTCCGCGACTATAATAAAATTAGCATTATAAACGGCAGAGCCAAGTGGTTACATTGTTTGCCAAAACAGCAACTTTACACTACCTCTGTCCATATCAAAAGAACCGACATTGTATAAACAGGGGCCAGAAACACAGCATATGCAGATATACCTGAGCCTTTGAGATAAGAGCAACTTTACGTCACTCAGTTACATACACACTATTACGACTACTGCATAAATTATATTATTGTGTTGTTTTAGTTACAGTTTGATAGATAAGTTGATTTGTGTTAAAACTTAAAAGCCATACAAAATAAATAAAATAAATTATAATATTGAAAATAAACTACTATTTCATTTTACTGTTGAAATTGACTTCAACTTCATTTAAAACTTACTTCTTTTGGATCCACAAACAACAATATGAAACTACTTAAAATGCTAATTATACAATATATACTAAATACTTTAAATTACTAAATTGCAAATGTGTTGTTTCATACTGTTAAGCAAAATGTTTTCATCGTACAATATCTATCATCAGATATTCAGATCCAATATTAATTTAAACAGACTGACAAAGGAAAATTGTTGTAAAAATAAAAAACAGGCTAGTTTATTACAAAAAAATCTACTACTGATTAATTCCTTTCTTGGACCCAAGGCTAATTATTTGTAAAATTATGAATGTATCTACGGTAATAAATTTATATATTATGTGAATTAGGTATATAGTATTTTTATAAAACGTCATCAAATGTGGACAAGTGCAATAATTTAGGACCGTTCTTACAATATCCGGTTAAAGTTAACCGACACTTTACCGGACATTGTAAGAACGGCCCTAAGTTGTAATAATTACAAGTTATCTACAAATTTTTAAATCTCCAACATTTGCAGAAAAGTGTTGCATACTAAGATTAAAGTTTACAAACTTCTTAAAATTTAGTTAAAATAATTGAATACAATTATTGTTTAGTCTATCTCACCCCTTATGGCCTATGTCAAAGCAGGCCAATAGCTTCAGCATGCAAACAACGGAATTTATGAATACATAATGCCATAATATAAATAAAATACATATATATTATGTACAATATTCGTCAAAACTCAAATTTGATCAATTTAATTTATTAGTTAAAAGTTAAAACTCAAGTCTCAAATTTAAATTTATAAATCATAAATGTTGATAATGATAAAAACCATGAACTATGATTATAGTTCATGATAAAAACATTTTTATTTACCTAACCTGGTTACTAGTTACTAGTGAGACGTTTTGATCAAAGGATGAAAAATAGATTCCGAGACAACTAGATCCATGTTGTTATCATATGTACGGTTGGGATCTTGATGACCCGGGTCCTTATCAGAATGGTTACCGGGATCTCGATGACGCGAGATCTATTTGTCCGCACACCCTACCCACGGATTAATATTAATCCGTGGTACTATATATATATACTATATTATATAAATAATCTGTGGTACTACAGTATTGTAGCACAGAACAATAGTTGTAGTACATCGGGGTTAGTCACACTGCTACGGAAGCGTTGAAGGGCCAACCATATGTTTTTTTTATCTCATTATTATGGATTATCACAAGTCATTATTATAGATTATAACTCGTAATCATGGAGGTATATAAACTATACTGGAGCGCGCACTGCGTATACCGTCCGTGTAATGAAAAACGAGCCGACGCGTTCGATCGTTTCCCCCACCACTGCAGGGCATCTTTAATGCCATGTACCGTATAATAGTACGACGTACCTACTACCATTGAGTATAGATACTATCTATACTCAATGCTACTACCTTTACGTGTATAATACATTATTTTTTTCAAAAATTATTAAATTAGGAATCAATAAAAATAATTTAATATCATTTAATTTTTTTAATAGCAAAACATTAAAAGTATTAGCCCTTAGTATAGTATACTCTAATATATATTTCAATATTTGAGAAATACAATAGGTACTTATCATTACTACACATACAATATAAAATTAAAAATACTAATGAAAATATTTATTATTTCCTTTAAAAATATTATAATAACATGTAATTTAACATTCATTTACATAATATCATACTAAAATAAATTACATTCAAATTATAAATAAAAGTATAAAAACAAATCAAATACACTCAATGAGTACCTAGTTTCAACAGTTTAAATATTGTTCAATAAAATTAATTTTGTTAATTTCTGCCTTAATGATGATTTATTTTTAAATACTTGTTTAGAGTTTATTTCTTTGGCATAATGACGCATTCTTATATTAACAAAACATTGACTTAAGTGCAGTAAAGAGGCTATACTCATGACTTGGGGAACCAATATCAACAGTAATAGGATGTGAATTTGGGAAAAAAAAGTAGAGTACTTTTGTTCAATATATTTTTTTTTGCTAACATTACAATGTTTTGTTTCACATTGTTATGTAATTTTTTATTTATAACAACAACAGCTTGAAAAGAGTTTTCAAGCTCTTGAATAATATAAGTGATACACCTGATGAAACTATTTTCAATTTCCCCCGATTTACAAAAGATGTAAAATTTGCATATTTTACATAGCTATGATCTGTTAGATCACTTTTTACTAATATATCAATACAGTAAGGACACACAACTTTTTTGCAAATATTTTTTACAATATATCCAGCTATATTTCAAGTATTTCATTAGTATATTCAATTAACTTTACTGTATTACGATTATTAACGAAATAATCATTTTTGTTCATATAATATATTAGAATGTTTTTGACGAATTTTAATTTTAATAGAAAAATAAGGTTAAAGACAAAAAAACAGCACAAACAATTAACCAAGAGTTCAGAGCCATGAGAACATTGAGAACATACTACGTAGACACGTAGTGGCCGCCGGCCGGCGTGTGGTAATCTTTTGCCCTGCAGTGGTGGGGGAATCGTTCGAACGCGTCGGCTCGTTTTTTGATAACGAGTGCGCGCTCCAGTACCCAGTAAACAAATATACATATATTAAACGTATAATATACGGATACACATAATCTAAGTTACGTATAATAAACGAATATATTTAGTTGAAGATTAATATAAATCATGGATATTTTTGGGTCAAAAGATAGATATTCAACGTATATTATGTGTGTAATAAACGTAAGTTCTAACGTATATTCAACGTTTTAAATACGTATATATTAGTGGCAAAAATTACGTTTATAATTAGTGTATATACGAGTATATTTATGTAATTAGCAACGTATAAATTACGTTTAAAATACGTATAATATACTAGTAGTTTAAATTTGGGATATGATTCGTGTATCGTATACGTGTATTTTAGTATAAATTTCGTGGATTAACATGTAAAGATCACGTGTATATTTAGTTTATATACGAGTATATTTGGTGTAGTCAGCAACATATAAATTACGTTTAAAATACGTGTATAATACATATATAATACGTATATAATTCGTATATAATAGTAGTATAAATTTGGGATATGATGCGTATATCATATACGTGTATTTTAGTATAAATCTCGTGGATTGATACTTTTAAAGATCACGTGTATGCTTAGTTTATATACGAGTATATTTGGTGTATTCAGCAACATATAAATTATGTTTAAAATACGTATATAATAGTAGTATGAATTTGGCATATGATGCGTATATCATATACGTGTATTTTAGTATAAACTTCGTGGATAAACATGTAAAAATAATGTTTATATTTAAGTAGTATATATTTGGTGTAGGTAATACCTTTATATTATGTACATTTTTAATATTATAATTTACATGGATTCAAATTCAACATTTAAGTAACGTTTATATGGATCCAGAAAGGTGTCAGTAGAAAATGTAGAATATGCACTTTTTATTTTTATAAGAGTATTATAGTAGTTTATTAATTTTAGTTATATATATATAAATATATTAGTATTTATATAATCACAAAAATCATGTTTTTATATTAATATAAATCAATAATCATATTATTAGGATTTCCTCTTAGGAGCCTGCTTTAGCCAATCACTCATATGCATTTTTATCAGTTTCAGTGATTCTTCAGGAAACATGAACTTCACAGCATCTGTGAAAAATATAAAATAATATATAATTAGCTGCTCCTAAAACTCAAAGTTGTCTGGATTTAATAATAAGTAATTTATTATTATTAATTACAAATTAAATCAAAAGCAGTTATTTAGTTGTGTGAAAACGATAAACAAAAACTGTATCCCTAAATAACTGAATGAATTTAAAAAGTCAATCCGATATCTTCTTACTTTCCAAAAGTACTTTTAGTCATTTAGAAAAAAATATATAGGTTTTTAGTTGAAAAGGTAAAGTAAAGATTAAGTGATGATTGTGAGGCAGTTTAATACTATACCTATGAAAACTAAGCCTAACCTATTAGAAGTTGTGCTCATGGTCAGTTTTTGATGAAATTAAAATTATTAAAATTATTGATTTTCTACTGTATAGTTTTAACCTAATTTTTTTACTTTAGTATCATACCTATTATTATTGTACAAATTTCCATTTTTCCAAATGCTCGCTTCTCTCCTCTTCCTTCCATATTCAATCCCTCAGCCATGCGATTTTCAAAAACTATCTTCATAATTTGATATGTTGTTCTTTTTGAGTCAAATGACTTTCCATTTCTGCGAATAACTTTAGCCTATTTATAGGAAAAAAAAAACTTTATATTATAATAAAATAATAACAATAAAAAAAAAAACATACTAAGATTTGTTTTAGTTCTTCATCGGCTTCAAGACTGTCAAGTTGTTCCATGGTCCCTAACGGTATTTTTAAATTTGACCGAGTTATATTTTCAACAGTTTGATTTTGAGTTGTTTGGTTGTTCTGTCTGTCATTTACTTCTGCTATTAAATTTTGATTTTTCATAACATCAATTTTTATAACATTTATATCCTTTTGAAGGGAAACCATTTGATTAAACACTGAAAATACAACAATTTACAATTTTTTTAAATTCTAAACAGAGTGGAAAATGTATTTAAGGGGATTGGAAGCGATCATTTTTTGTTTTTGTCTAACATAAGCGGAACATAGGAAAAATAGCTATACGCCTGACAAAAATTAAGCTATTTCTAGTTGTTCGATTTAAAAAATGTGATGTTTGAATTGATATACAAGTTTACTTTGCATCACTCAAAGCATATTTTTAATATTTTTTTAATATAATATTAAATATTAGAAATGAAAAATTTATAAAATTTAAAATATTTATTCTCATCAAAATATTGCTACAATTTAAAAAGTGCTTCGACTACAAAATCTTACACTTGTAACCACAAGACCTTAACTGAACGCCCAATCAGCCTAATGATTCATCTGAACCAATTCCTCACATTCGTCCCAAAATACTCAAAAGAAAGCAGTGCTATCTACTCATTACATGAGTATTTTAATTTTTAACCATATAATAGTGTTATAATTTCTTCAAATCAAATTATTCAATGTTAAATATAATATTGTAAATATCATACATATGCATACATTTGTATATATCATGCTATTTAAAAAAAATATTATGTTTATTAATATAAAATTATAGGAAAAATTATAATAATAATATATGATTATTATTATATTATATTAAATGTACACTAAAATTGGAGGTATATATATTATATAATATAGGTACTGTATAATTCAAATAAAGTGAAAACAATTGAATTACTTTTCATCGCATACAAGTTACATTCTTATACAAAAATAAACAAGGTCCAGAAAAAAAATTCTACTAATTTAATCATTTTTATTACCTTTCATTAATGTGTGACTGATACATTGCATTTTATCCATCATATTATTATAACTTGATATAGATGTTGGACTTATATTTGTTAAATTTTGTTGTACATTTTGGGACAATACTGTTTAGCATAAGAATATTATTATTATAGTTATTAATATATAATATATTAATATATAATTAAGTTTACCAGTATTTTGTTCAGAATTGTCTTTATCATAATTTATTTCTGATTGCTCCACTATATCAGGTGAGTTTTCTTTACTGCTGCACATATCAAATAAGCCTGAAAAGCAAATTCAGTTGTAGTAATTATTAATAGCTTTAAAATAAACTTAGAAAAATTAAACAAGTTGTATAACATTATGTTTTTATTATTTTTATTATTATTTTTTTTAATCATATAACAGCTTTTGGGCTTAGTCATGATTCATGAGGGTATTACTTACCATTATAATGCTTAGGACCGTTTTTATAATGTATTGCATAGTGCCGGTTAGTGCTAACTGCACTATGGTGGCATTCTACAGGATAATTATTATCAGTTATAGTGCTCACCAGCACTTTGCCATACGTAGTAAGAACGGCCCTTAAGTCTTAAAAAAAAAAAAAAAAATTAATAAAATACTAAATAATAGAAATACCAGGAGGTTTTGGAGCTTTCTCTAAATCCATGGACGATAAATAGTAATTGCGATGAAGTATTGAATCACTTCCGTCTGAATCAATTTGTTTATTATTATTTTTCCTTTTTAATCCTAGATTACAATTAAATGTATTATTATCTAGAAGTTGTGCTGTAAATAATCAATAATCTTTTATCATACAAACACAATAAAAAATATACAAGGTGATTTTTTAATTACATAACACTCATTTTTTGAAAAAGCATTAACTTTTTTGGAATTCTTCTTTTGGAAAATGTTCTCAAATAGTCAAATCTTGGTTATTTGAGTAGTATGATATTTTTCATCCCTTTGGTTTGACCCTAATTGAGTAACAACTTTTGATTTTTAAATAGCAACCCCTTTATTTTATACCAGAAAAGTATTAAAGTTAATACATTTTCAAAAACTAAATGTACATTGAATGTACACAATGTTGTGTCGTCAAAAAATTAACCTGAATATATTATGTATAAACATGCATTATAATATGTGTGACTTTTTAAATGTACACAAGTATTAACATAACTTTTGTTGATTTTGTTAATAATTAAGTTCCAAACACAACTGATTACACGTTTTTGAACTTACTTTTATTTGCGCCTTTACTTAATTCAATATCCCTTGTATATTCAGTGTTCTTGTTAGAAGAATCAAAGAACTGCTTTTTTTTACGTTTTCTAGACTTATCTACATTTTCCACCTCTGTTGAACTGGTAATACAAAATGTTGTTAATTTTTTCTTTGCTACCTCATATGATTCTGAAAGTTTTGAAATAAATACAAGAAGTTTTAATAAATATTTTAGCCTAAACATAATATTCTTAAGTTGAATCACAAACCAGAAAACTTTCGTGGAATGCATTCAAATTTATCCCATACATTTGTTGGTGGTTTTTGGGAGGCTGTATAGCGGGAAGCATTACTACTTCCCGGCCATCTACAAGTAAATTTTTGTAGTATCTCATCAACAATGATCCAGTTACTTGGGACTATTTCAATACATTGTTCCTCCTCCAAAAACTCAATAATAACAAACTTGTTTAATTTCAGATTTTCAACAATAGCTATAAAATTTGCGGCTAAGTATGAATCTATATTTTTAAAAGAATTAAAAATTATTTTTAATTAATATATGAAATATTACAATTATTTATTATGTCTAAAGTGGGTATTATTACTTTCAATAGCTAATATATGTCCAAAATCTGTTATCCAATCCAGTGTATTAACTTGAACATATTTCTCTGATTTACTTTTCCTATTGTTAAGTGGTCTATACCATTCATATATTTTACCTCGTATTTGACCAATAACAGGAACAGGATAACCTATCTCTAATTTAAGCCACGTGGTTGGAATAGGTATTGCTAATTTGCTGTTGTCCGAGGCAACAACAATATAATATGACTTGGTCTCCATACTAAACAAATAAAATACATAAATAACCTGTAAATATAAATACCTATTTATATAATAGATATATTTATTACAAACTAGCACTTATTTTAAATTAGTTAAATTTAATAAACTATTACCTAGTTATAAATATGAAGCAATGAACATACATAAAATTTATTTTGTTCCCATTGTAATTCTTTATCAGAAAAAGGAAAATAAGAAGCCTTGAATTTAACACTATTAATATGAAACAATTGAATTGTAGATGATATTCTACTACATTCAAATATTCCAACTGATGTAGAAGAGCAAGGGATGTTGTAAAAAGGATCAACTTTTTCAAATGTAGAACATACTAAGAAAATTTCTCCATTCCGTTCAACAATATTCTTAACGATGCATATAACATTTGATGACATAATCACACAATCATCTTTTTTGGTACTTCTTCTTTTTAGTTTTTGAATTCGTAGAGTATATGTCAGCATGAATAAAATAGAATATTGAGTGACAGATTCAGCCCGTATATTTTCTGGCAATGGACCTTCATTATGATGACCATCGAGCAATGGGTACAGTGGTATTTCAGAAATATCAGTATGACTACATATACGTTCTTCTATGATACGGTTATGAAGTTGAACTAATGGAGAAGGACCTGGTTGTAATATTTTTTTCAAATGCTGTAAATAATTTTCAAAAGGAAAAGCTGAAAAATTATCTACTACACCATATTTTTTGCAGTCATTTGCCAAATGAATAAACGAATGTACATTGTATGAAACATTTCCACTGCCAAATACGTGAGAAAATGTTTTTACAAAATGTTTAGCTAAAGCATTGGCATAATCATTTTGGCTGTAAACAGTTTTACTACAGCTCAAAATTCTCATGACAATATTAAATATTATTAAATTGTTATAAACAGGTAAACTAACTATATGTTTAAATAAAAATGGTCCCGTGTACAACATTATTTGTCTTAGTTCTGTAGCTTTAAAGGTATGGAAGTCACTTAAGTTGTATGGTACACGAACAAAGTCTGAACATAGATATTTTGAAATAATTTTCAAACGATTATTTACTAAGATGATTTGATCCTTAGAAAGTCGAATTTGACCACATGAATTAACAACTTTGGACCCTCTTACAATACAATGTAATATTTTTTTCATTATACCCAAGCAACAAAGATGCATATAGTCCAAAGGGATACTTGAGACAAGCCCAATACCAGTAATATCTAATAAAGGAGATATACCAACATGATGTTCTTCATTAATACGGTTTAAAAATGAATCATCAGTACGTTCTTGAGCAGTTTCGTCATTAAATGATACACTACCATACAAATACTCTCCTTCAACCATACATTTTTCACAACTAAAGTATCCAGAGTGCCCTTTAACCTGTTTAATATAAGCTCGAGCAGGTGCATCCGCAATTATTCCTTTTAAATGTATAATTATATTGCTATCATCAACTTGCAAACCATTATTTATAAGATCATTAAGTTCATGAATAAAAGGAGAGAGGTATTCACGAACATTGCATGGTTTTTTTTCTCCAAAATAAGAACCAATAATGAAAGGTTTTATTGAATTATCAACAAAAACACCACATAGAATAGGCCACAATGATTTACCCTTTCTGTCAATAGGCAATCCATCAATATTGAACCATAATTCAAGGACCGTTAGTTGACGAACGAATGGATCTCTATTTAATAAATGTTTTAATCCATTAGAGATACCAAAATGGATGTACTGACCACCAGTGATTGTTTTTATTTCTACACTTCCTGATCGGGGAGTTGATAATAAGGTCCTGGAATCTGTTGGTAATGATTTTAAGCTCTCCAAATTATCCACAGATTTTAATAATTTTAATAATTCTGAAGCACGACTTCTTGGAAGTCGAGAATTAGTTATAAACGAGGCTAGTTTTAAATCAAAAGTATTCAAATCAGGCACATGTTGAGGAATATTTATTTCTCTAAGCTCCAAACATAGTTCAGGCTCATTATTAGAATAATGTTCAATAACTCCTGGTAACGTATTATAGGTTGAATCTATTTGAGAACATTTCTCAGGTGGTTCGACTTGTTCGGATTGAACAGAAATAAGCGGAGAAATAATATTATCTGTGTTGTTGACTAAATAATTAATTTCAAAAATCTTTTCTCTCCGTCTTTTAGAAACTTGTGATAAGCAGCTACTAGGCTTATAAGCATTTTTGGGCATTTCCTTAAATTTTAAAACAAAATCAATCAATCAAAAAAACAAACATTCATATAATTACTAAAACTAATTATTTATATAGCTTCATGAAGCTATATAAATGCATTTATTTCAATTCTAACTTATACCAAAATGTAGCACTATAAAATGGATTAATACCACTTTTATGAAAATTATAAAAGAAAAAATTATTAAACTTGTATCAACTTAAGTTAGTAATTAATAACCTTACTGTCCCCGAGACTTTCCCTACAGTACCTAGTTTTAAACAATTTTATGCTTTTTTGTGTGATTTTGAAGAGCGGTTCATAAAAATATGTGATGCATTTTAGTACCTTACTGGTGGGTGGATTTAATTAATAATATTTCAACACTTAATACCTATATATATACTTAGTTATACATATATATATACGATATACCTAAGTATATTTTATATTTTATCTATCATTGAATAAATACAATTTATAAAATCTAATAGGTACCATACTAACTAGTTAGATAGATATATAGCTAGATAATATTTAATTAATTCAAACTCCAATTACACCTTTAATAATTATATTAAAACACTAATTTTATTGACGAACTGCGCGCTGTCACACACAGGCCAGTATAATATTACCCTAGTATAAACGTGGTAGGTACCTACCTAAATAATAATATAATTTATAAAGTATCAAAGTACTTACGTCAATGATCAGCTGTATACTCGAACGTCAATCAAACAAGCACACTTTATACTAGTAATTATAGTAATATATAAGCTTATATAACTTATAAACAAAAACAATACAATACAAAAACTAGTATACTTGCACTAGTATACATGTATAAGTAATAATAATTATTATTAAACTTTTATTTAAATTCAAACATCGTCATTACGTTACTCTTTATATGAACACAAATCACAATATTATGGACATTTTAAGACAGTTATAACTAATATACTAATAAAGGTAACTAATAAGTAATATTATGTGAACCAAATAAAACGCGAATCAACATCAGCAGACAGCAGCTAGCGGACATGTCGTACAATTAGTAAACGCGTCTTGACTCTTGATTCCTCGCCGACCGTTTGTGTAAAATTACGTTAGTGTGAGTAGCTCCTCCGTGGCTCCGTACCACTACCCGCCCGCCATTCGAGTTGGAAAGCCGTTTTAAAATAGAACTCATGGATAATATACCGACTCCGAGTACTGAAATACCCAATACCCATATATACCAATAATACTTGTGTTCATATAGTAAAATAATTCATCGTACCGTATGATCTCGAGCTCTGATAATTAATATCAATAATATTAGATTATAAATTATAATTAATACAATAGTTATTTACTATTTTATTAAAACCGCACCACCCGCCCGCATACCGGATGTATGTTCCGTCTATGAGTATAAGGTCTATGGAAATACCCGAAAAAACACGTACGCTATCAATAATACACTATCACAAAACACAATCGAGATAAATAAATTATAATATTGTATAATTATAACTACTCTATAAAAACTTAACAATAATTTAAAAACCGAATTATAATATTAATTTTCTTGCGTGTTCTTCATATTAATATTAATATCAGATTATTGTACAACTTTTAGATTCTGAGTGGAACGATGAATGTATTGATTTTACAATGATGTGTGTTTTTTTATTTTTTTTTTTGTCTGTCATCACGTTTTAGGACAGTAAAAGTGCTTGGGTTTTCTTCAACAGTAGCTTTTCTGATAGGAAAGTGAATCTAGATTCTAGTTGGTACTTTGGGGGGTCAAAAGTGAAAATTTTGTTGTGATTGTATAATATATTATTCGTGGGTACTTGAAACTTCTAAAGTACACTATTATATATCTATGGAGTATGGACTATGATATTATCAGGGTTTGTTGTTGACGTATAACGCATTATAAGTACCGTATGGATTTTGTGATATGGTTAATTCGGAATTTATTATAGGTAATTTTTTTTTAATACGATAGATTAGTATATAATATGTCTTATACCTAGACTGACATAAAGTCTCCGCTCAGAATGGTTTTTCTTATACAAATATACAATGATAATACATCGTTGAATTCAAATTTAATATCATCCATTATACAGTGACCCACTTGTAACCTACTGTACAGCAGAGCACCTTTTTTTTTATTTGTTGGATCTTTCAGCCTTTGACAAGGCCTGAAGGAGTTGGAACTTGCAAGTAGGCTAAATGGAAAAATCATGGTACGTTCCGACACATGTGATAAAAAATATTTTGAGGCTCCCCCAATTTTACAATGGCCGATTGGCGCCCTGGGCTGTAGCCTACTCAGCCTATTGGTTAATGATGTCCTGGCCTTTGATCAACTACTTTAATTAATTTTATTTTGGAGACTTAGTTATCAAACATATTTAATATATTTGAAGCTTCATCAAAAAGGAGGCACTGAAAATTTGTGAATAATCAAATTAAAAAAATGTTTGATTACGTATTAAAAACTCACAACAAAATCATATATTGCCGTATTGGTATTATTATTATATTAATTAGTATACTAATTACTAATAATATGTATCAACGTATTTTAAACCTAAAATATTCGTATATCCTTACACGTAAATCGATTTAAGTTCGACCAACCAATATTACACGTATGATCGACGTTAATTAAACGTAGTTTTACCACGGAAAATATACGAATATGTATCAACGTATTTTAAACCTAAAATATTCGTATATCCTTACACGTAAATCGATTTAAGTTCGACCAACCAATATTACACGTATGATCGACGTTAATTAAACGTAGTTTTACCACGGAAAATATACGAATATGTATCAACGTATTTTAAACCTAAAATATTCGTATATCCTTACACGTAAATCGATTTAAGTTCGACCAACCAATATTACACGTATGATCGACGTTAATTAAACGTAGTTTTACCACGGAAAATATACGAATATGTATCAACGTATTTTAAACCTAAAATATTCGTATATCCTTACACGTAAATCGATGTAAGTTCGACCAACCGATATTTCACGTATGATCGACGTTAATTAAACGTAGTTTTACCACGGAAAATATACGAATATGTAACAACGTATTTTAAACCTAAAATATTCGTATATCCTTACAAGTAAATCGATGTAAGTTCGACCAACCGATATTACACGTATGATCGACGTTAATTAAACGTAGTTTTACCACGGAAAATATACGAATATGTATCAACGTATTTTAAACCTAATATAATCGTATATCCTTACACGTAAATCGATGTAAGTTCGACCAACCAATAATACACGTAGTATTAACGTATATTATACGAATATTAATTACGTATATATATACACCAATATTATCCTTAGTATACACGTATATTATACGTGCTGTGTTTACTGGGTATATTCTTCTAAAAATGAAAAAGAGATAAATTATATTTTTAAAATTGAATTATGTACTCATAAGAGCCTAATTCAATTTCCTAAAAATAATTGACTCCTTGATGTCCTTAATAGTTAATATTATCAATTTATCAACCAACTATTCTTGTCATTAATTTGTATAATTTATTGTTTGACTGCATTTTTGCCCATTGTTAGACCATTTTTCCACTGTTACCGTACTCTGCATACTGTCATAGTAACTATAATATGTATAATGTATATCACATATTTATAAAACATCCATTTATGCATTACAACTGTGCATTGTGCCTACATTTTTTAATTCCAAATATAGTTCTATACCTACATCTTACAATTCCTACATTTCATACTTTACACCCAGATAATCCTACATTAATCCATAAGTCATAATTAAATATCATAATAACAACAATAAATAATGTATTTTAATATGTCACTCTTGAATACAATAAGTAATAACATAACCGTACACTGTATTTTGTACCATACACCATAGTAGCCAGTAGGGTATTATATTAATCAAACTAATAAACTATGTAGGTATACGTATAACAATATAATACTGTCATATTATCATAAATATTATTATTAATATAACTAAATTGTTCAACAACAATAATAAATGTTTTAAATATACGGCTATACGTTTGTTTTTTTCTCCACGGTAAATACACCATGTCCAAGCTGGAATTTTCCGCTTAGATGACACTGATTTTCCCGTTTTTCCGTACTGTACATCCATAGGCGTGCGCACGGGGCAAGCCGGTCAAGCCCAGGCTCGACCTGAAACTTTTTATGGTAAAATGTGCGTAGGTATATATTTAAATATTTTATTATAATGCTTATATTATAATAATATGTTCGTGGAGATCATGAACATTTTGTTTGTCGTGAAAGTATAAATCGACTTCACAAATCAAAAATATTTGTGTGTACCGACCACTACATATATTTAAATTTTAAACATTTTATTAATCTAACAAAAACATTATAGGTACCTTTATACAAATACAATAACTATAGTACTATAGACATTAATAGGTTAATACATCAACATGTATGTTGGTGTGTTAAAAAAAAATTAGGGGCGCTGTCCAAATATTAGAGCACTACAATTGCCTAGGCTCGACCAGAAATTTGAGTCTGCTCACGCCTATGTGTACATCACAGGGGATTACACAGTCGTTATCCACCTATTTGCCGCTCACACAAAAATATTTCCCGTATTGAATTTTACTGGGAGATTTCACTCAGGGGAAATTTTTACTCAAAATCGTTTTTTGTGTAACTCTGAAACAAATGACCGTGGATACATATTAAGTACAAATTTTCTGTAAATTTGAGTTTTAAACTTCAGCTCACGTTCTCACTCCATCTACCTATAAGAAACGGTCCGCGTGTCAAAATATAACATACGAAAAATAAATAAATAGGTAGGTACCTATACTAAATATAGGGCGAATGTAAGTTTCCACACGAAAAAAATTGTACTATAGGTAGTCATACTGTGTAATGATTTTTAAATTGTAATCTGATATTTTGTTGTTGATATAGTTTAAAACCTATAGTATTTTGGCTAATGCTAATTCTGATACAAGTCTTACTTCAAACTCTCGAGAAAGTACAAACAATATGTGGACCATACCTACACATTATATTATTAATTTGTATTATATATTTGGACCAACTAATAATTATAGCTAACTAAGTCTAAATAAATTTTAGTGTGGGAACTTACCAAACCCCAAAATATATACGAATTTAATGAACAACCTTCTTTTCAAAAGTTAGGTATGTACCTACTACCTACAGGTATAATAAAATTGTTTAATGTTCAATGTAACTTGTAAGTTAGGACTTAGGTTTGGTTCCAAATGAAAGTGTGAAAAGTGAAACATATTTATACAAATTTACAACTTGATTTATCAAGTATCACTATCACCAATTTTTATATTAAATAAGCATCTGATTACACTATTACCGCTATAAGTTAGACACCAGAAATTATAGTTAGCTATAAATTAGATTTTTTCATCGGATTTCAAAATATGTTAAATTTTAAATAATAATAAACCGTAAAAAATAATACGTTTAATTCACGGATAATTGTTGCTGTTAATTTGTAACGTGTGAAAGCTCTATCTCTCATTCAGTTAATAATGTACGGTGGCGTAAATTGCGACCAAAATCCAAATTACCTTTTTTAAAAATTAAAATTCTCCATGATTTTTAACTGAGTTAAATACTAGGGTCAAGTGGAGTGAAGGAAAATAGGGAAATTGGAAACGATATTAATTTCTCATCAATGGGTGGTAATAATATATTATTATATATAATATATTACAACCTAAAAAAATAATAAAATTCTCATTTGCCCCTAAGCCACATGTAATATGGAGGCAAATGGAAATCCGAAATATATGTGTACATACTTCATACATTCAACTATTCAAGTATAATAGGTATAAAATCAATGATAATGACAAATAGTTTCAAATGTCCTAGATGTCATTCCTACAGATAACATACCTACTAACAAATTTGTTTGTTTTCATTTACCCTTAAAAATCATATTTTGGTGGAGCAAATGTTAATGGGAATTTTATTTAAAAATAGTAAGTACAAAAAACTTTTAATTGCGACATTGTCATTACTGGAAGTGTTCTAATTAGATCATATTGAAGAAATAGACAACAATTGTTAACAACTAGCTGGTATTAATTGTTTAATTGGAATTAAAAAATATTTTTGCTTGAGTACTTGACCCAAGTTGTTACCTACTTTGTATTATGTAAACTGCGCACCTAGCTGTGTGTCATTTCTTATCGTCAGTCAAAAATGTCAGGCCTTGCACTATATGTAAATTTTTAAACTTCCTGAAAAAAACATACACCAGCATCAGTGGAGGATAGGCTTATTTTTTTTTTACCGGGAAGTAATTTGAATAAGGGCCACCAAAAAATAAAACGCGAGAAAAAATTAATTTTTATATAACAATACAATACAAAACTTAAAAACTATATAATAAGTAATATAGGTACTCTACTTTTGGTACAGATTTGGGAACAATTCTGGTTTAGCAACTTTCCAATTTTTAAAATTTTTTGTTTTTCAAAATGTGTATTTAAGGGTGCTTTTTAAGATTGCAGAAAAAAGGCCTGACAAACTTCGTTTTGAAGTTATTGATGAAAAACTTCAAAAACTAAATCTTTTCGTAACGCGCATTAAAAAAAAAAAAAAATAATTAAAATTGAATATTGATGGGGCAAAAAATCGAAAATATCCCCCGATTTGCTAATCGTATGAAAAACCACCTGGGGCAGGCCTCAGAATTAAACAAAGTTGTTAAAAAGCACATAATGTGCTAGCGTTGCAACTCGCTCCCTGCGCTGCTCTCGGATAAAAAAATCGAAAAAACAACAAACACGAGTTCCTCCGCGCATTATTAAAATAGTGTTGCACACATGCGTATATAAAAGTAAAATCGAAAACTTTGGATGACTATATAACTTCCAAAATAATGGTTGGCTAGGTTAGGTAAAAATTCAAACAGTTTCGAAATCAGCCTTAAGATCACACATTTTGAAAAAAAAATTTTTTAAACTATAAAAGCGTATAACCACCACATCGGTACATTACATATATGGTACAGCTATAATCTACCGATATTAAATAAGATTTTCTATAACTTTATTCTAAAAATAAATATCAATATTCTCAATGATACGGGGAACAAAAACAAGTATTGTTTATAGCTAAATGATTATGGTATTTTTCTTGTAGAGTGGTTAAAAATATTTAATTAGTCAATTTACATCTTTATTAAAATTATTTTCAATCTTCATCACACAAGGTTTAGTGATTGATAAATGGTCCTAGGAAACACAGGAAAATCCCGGTGGGTCTATTCACCACTGACCAGCATTATATCTTTCTAATATCAGTCAAGTTTTAGTTCTCTAATCAGTTAACACAGTCCATTTATAATAATATTATATAATATATAATACTATTTATAACAAAAGTTCAAACCGTATTATAATAATATTATAAATGGACTGTGATAACTGATTAGACATATTATGTCTGTGTTACAGTTAAGGTAATTTTACTATAAATAAGGTCAAAATTCACGATTTTAAGAGGAGGTATTTTGATAATCTAATTACTGTTGTCCCGCTCCCCTTATACTTTAAGAATAAACATCGCTTTCACTGATTTTGCCATGGTTCCATGGTTGTGTATAAATTATAAATAATAATCAACAACATTAATACCTATATTTTTTCCGTAATCCTACGGTCGGTTACTATACGTTTTGCGTATTTATTTTTTCCAGTGAAATACAGTCTGGAACTATACGGTTTGTGAAATTCGGGGTTTCTACATTCTGTGAAAATACGGTCTGGGCATTTACAGTTTAGAACCCTACGGTCTGTACGATTATTTTCTGGGTTTCTACATGCGTCCCAATCAACTTCTCAACTTTTGGTATTTATCCCGCACGAATTACATTTTAATAATTATTGCTCGAATATTTTATCATAAAATAGAGTTTAGATTAATATCGCAAGACGCGTATGTATACCCCTGTACATTATACATTATTAAACAAGGCGTTGAAGTTTGAATTTATCCTCAGGACATTATAATAATAATATTGTACATAAATTATTACAAGAGCTATCACGAGGGGAAATCCTTGACTCAAAGTTCTCGAATTTGAGTAAATGACATTAAATACTTGTAGTTCATAAAACACTCGTACGTGTATGGACATTACGTAAAGTATTACTGTAATCATATTATAATTCTTTATTATCTATACACTCGCGCATTGTCAATCCAGTCTAATACGAGCACGAAGTATCATTTTCTATACCTTGTGACTACGTACCTACTACATTATATTATGTCTATATAACTTTACAGTCTACATAATTTATTACGAGTCAATATAGGTACACACTGCTCGCTACACACAATTGCCTGTAATTTTTTAATTAATATTTTCATGCGACACAAATAGATAAAATTTTATTATAACACACAAATATTTACAAACCACAAGTGATCATATAAATGAATTTAGGTACGTAGGCTCTATTAATTACCTTGATTTATTTTATTCGGGATAAAAACAAAAAGAAACAAAATAAAAAAAGCTGCTCTGCTGTACAGTACCTAGGTTACAAGTGGATTACTGTATAATGGATAGTATTAAATTTGAATTCAATGATATAATATCATTGTGTAAGACAAACGATTCTGAGCGGAGACGATAATATGTCAGTCTATCCCTATATTTATAAGACATATTATATACTTATCTATGGTATTAAAAAAAAATTGACCTATAATAGATACCTATAATAAATTCCAAATTAATCATATCACAATATCCATTAGGTACTTATAAGTTACTTATCCATTAGGTACTTATGCGTTATACATCAAAAACAAACTCTGATACTATCATAGATATAAGATATATAATAGTGTAGGTAGGTACTTTAGAAGTTTCAAGTTTCAAGAATGATATTATACAACCATAACAAAATAACTAAGATAGTTATTCTAGGTTTTTTATTATGAAATTTCGTCCAAATTTGAACTTAAAATGACTATAAAAATAAACTGTTCTTATGTATTTTTTAGATTTTTTTGGTAACAGAATTAACTACTTACTTGGAATCTTGTTTTAAATATTTAATCCTTAGATATGGAAGTTGAACATTTTATAAATTTTTAACTTCAAAATAATTATTCAATTTTAAATTTGATAAATAATACAGTTAATAGGTATTTGTAGCTTATAGTATATGCTTTATATTATTTGGTAGTTCATTATATTTTAATTTAAAATAAAAAGTAGGTTAATGATTTGGAGCCTGCTAAAACAGCTACAATTCAAATGCAGAAAACGATTTAAATCCTGGTGACTGCTTTGGTATTTGGATGAACACGCAAATGAAATTGAAAAAATTAAACACCCCATTGTCAAAGAAATTATTAACAAACATAAACAATCGCAAAGACAGTATTTCTCATAATCCGGTGTTTGAATCTGGTACAGTAATATTTAATTAGCTCAATTTTCTTACATTTACATATTATTTAATAATTATTAATGTTTTTAATTTTTACACCATTCATTTTTTGTAGCATTTTATCTTGATCTTCTCAAGAGCAGTAGCTCATATAATTTGAACATGGAAGTTGTTGAATCACTTGAAAAATCGTTTCCCAACCCCGACAGTTGAAAGTTTTCAACTTGAAACAGATGATGGTAGTGTTAACTCTAATACACACTACAGAAGAAAACTGATGACACAGACGATGTATGTCTGATTTCAAGTAGGTATATTTAGACTCTCTATCAAATTCACAAGAAATGCAAGAATCAAGTTCTTCCACAACAACCACAACTACAGCTACTTCTATTAGAATTATTCTCAATAATTTTGAAAATTCAACAAAACTGCTATATAGTGAAGATATAATCACATTTTAGAAAAGTAAAAAAAATGAAATGCCTGAGTTATATCAGCTTTCAGAAATATTTATGGCAGTACCAACCACTCGGGTAATATAATGTTACTTTGTATAAAACTATAAAGTATAAATAGTATTAACTTTATAAATTGATTACTTGTTATAGTTATCTGTAGAAAGATTGTTTTCGTCATTAAAGTTTATTTTGAATGATTTATGGTCAAATTTAAGAGCAAATGTACTTGAACAAATAATGATAGTAATGATACTACCATCAAATTTAGTAATTTAGTGAATAGCTAAAAATAAAAAAAAGTGAAATGAATTTATGCATAATATAACATACTAAAAATATGAGTTCTGAAAAGTAAAATGTTATACTCTTGTGTTGTTATAACTTATAAGATATAATCAATATACAGTTTTGATATATTTAACTATTTAAGACTTCAGTACATATTTAACATTTAATATATTGTTTAAACTTTAAAGTTTATAAAGGTTATTGTTTTATAGTTGTATTTTAATAAAACTTTTATTATAAAAGTAGTAAGTAATAAAATTAAAAAGGCTTAAGTCACATACTACAATTATCTAATGTCTTGATGTAATTTCAAGTCTACTAATCGTTATTGATTAGTAAATAATAGGCTTAAGTTTTTTTTGATATTTTTTTTTTTAATTACCATCTATTTGTAGGTTATAGAATGATAATACATAATATTTATTTTTTAAGTTTGATTTTTCTTCTAAATTATTTAACTATTTCAGATATTAAATTGTTGTTAATATATATGATTATTGTTTATAAGTATTCACAAAATATTTTAGCGTCATAAATTATTTTTATTTATTTTAGAGTTCTAAGTCGTTTTATTTTATTTATACCTATAGGCTTACAAGGACCAGTGAGAGGGGTTGGATGTCCTTCGCCAGCTGCAATGACAACAACTAGAGTCTTGATGGGTATGCATATATTTAAATATACACTATTTGGTACATGTCATTTAATCAATCATGTATTTTATAGTATTTTAATTATGTCTTAGGTGTTATGCCACCAATGCCTGGTAGACCACTGCCAATGCCAACCAATAACATGTGTGATACTCCACCTATGATGATAGGTAAGTAGTGTTGTAAATTAAAATGGATCAAAATTTTTGTTACATACAAAATTTATTATTTAGGTCCTCCAGCTGGTCCAAAAGGATATTAGTGTGTAATACTGATGTTATCTACTGAAGATTTGATATGACTAAATAAATAATCATCGTATAACATTCATTAATTGTATTAGGTACCAATTTCATAAGCTAGTGAAGTTCAACAACACATTTTATGGTTCTGAACCATTATTTTCTCAAGCAAATTAAATAATTCAAATTTTTAACTATTTTTAAATCATATTTGCTTGACCTTAATGAGTTTACTCTTATTTGTAATATTTAATAAAATAAAATGAACTTAATTTAACCCGTCGTTGGTATTGCTATGCTCAATCCCACCATTGGTATTCAGTGAGCGCTGCCTCTTACCTAGTTGTTTTTCATCATTATTTATTATATAATCATTATCATTCATCTTGGCCTTAGTGGTCTGGAATATTTTGCTGATTATTATACAGTACCCATATGAATGCTGTGTTCGTTAAAAATCGGTCTGAGTTTACGAAAAAGTATTAGGTGGATCTATTGAGTGAGTGCAACACTCAATTTATGGATTTAACATCATTACATGCCAATATCCAATCAAGAATTATTTATAAAATTATTATATTTGCAAAAGTATATTTTAACATACACTTTCGGTTGAAGGTATAAAAAGTAACAGATGAATCAAGTAATAAATAAATAAGTGGCTCTCAAAATACTAACTAGATGAGCGCCGCACTTTAGCGCGACCACTATAGGGTTAAGAAGGAAATAATGGTATAAAAATGATCTATGAATAAAATAAATGAATAAATGAATAAATATTTTTTTATTAATTGCGAGAATTTGATTTAAATATTATTATATTATTTGTTCATAAAATATAAATGAATCTTAATTTATTTATTTTATCAAAATATAAAATAATTTTTTACAAATTGTAAAAATGTAGATGTCCCAAAACTTAAAACTTAAAAAGGTGGGCAAGTGGGTGTCGCTCTGCTGTACAGTAGGTTACAAGTGGGTCACTGTATAATGGATGATATTAAATTTGAATTCAACGATATAATATCATTGTATAAGAAAAACGATTCTGAGCGGAGACGGTATGTCAGTCTATGTTTAAGACATATTATATACATATCTATGGTATTAAACAAAAAATTGACCTATAATAGGTACCTATAATAAATTCCAAATTAATCATATCACAATGTCCATTAGGTACTTATAACGCGTTATACATCAACAAAACCGTGATACTATCATAGATATATAATAGTACACTTTAGAAGTTTCAAGTACCCACGAATAATATTATTTAATCACAACAAAATAACTAAAATAGTTATTCTAGGTTTTTTAATATGTAATTTCGTCCAAATTTGAATTTAAAATGTCTGTAAAAAATAACTGTGTTCATATATTTTTTAGATTTTTTGGTTACAGTATGAACTATTTATGAGAACCTTTGTTTTAAATTTGCAATCCTTAGCTATAAAAACTGAACATTTTATAATTTATTAATTTCAATGATTGATAATTTTCGAGATTTTGATAAATTTTGTCAAAATTTGATCTTTAAATGCTTATAAAAAAAAACTGTGCCTATGTATTTTTAATATTTTTCAACTGCTATTGTAACAGTATATTAGGAGCCTTGTATTAAATTTTTACACTTTTTGGCCCAACAGATAAAACTTTATTGATATTTATAGAAAAAAAAACTAAAAAAAATTGAAAGCTGTAAATGTCCATAAACAGCTCAAAAAGAGTCAAAATATTTTCAAAATTGTATGGTGTATAGAAAATGCTAATTTAAACATTCAGTGAAATTTTCATGTATCTACAGTTATTTGTTTTTGAATTACAACAAACTAAGGAAATCGCTACATGGGAAATCGAGTGAATATTCAATGTTGTAAAAATTTGAATTTCAAACGCTCATAAAAATTTAATTTGACTTTCTTATAGACATTTTTTTTTTTGATAAAGGTAGATAATCTTATAAGGAATCTTGTGTTAAATTTTCAAATCTTAGATTTAAAAAGAAAAATTTTTACGAATTCTTAACTCAAAATAATTTGCTAATTTTCGTGATTTTTCCATATTTTGTCAATTTTTGAACTTGCTATAAAAAAAGTGCTTATAAAAAATATAGTAAAGTGCTTATAAAAAAAAATTGTGACTAAGGATTTTTAATATTTTTCATCTGCCTTTGAAACAACATATTAGGAGCCTTCTATTAAATTTTCAAGCTTTCGCAACCAACAAATAAAATTTTATTGATATTTCTAGAAAAAAAACTAAAAAAAAATGAAAAATGAAAATGTCCCTAAACAGTTCAAAATAAATCAAAATATTTTGAAAATGTTATCGTGTATAGAAAATGCAAATATAAACAACCAGTGAAAATTTCATGTATATACGTTCATTTGTTTTAGAGTTACACCAAAAACCAAAATCGATTTTTTGGAAAACCAATTTTGCGTAAAAATTCCCGTTTTTCCTTAATTTTTATGTTGTTTTTCCCGGCGCTTGTGAAAACTACTGGGAAATTTATACTTTTGACCCCCCAAAGTACCAACTAGATTCACTTTCCTATCAGAAAAGCTACTGATGAAGAAAATCCATGCACTTTTACTGTCCTAAAACGTGATGACAGACACAAAAATAAAAATAAAAATAAAAAAAAATAAAAAAAAAATAAAAAAAAAAACACACATCATTGTAAAATCAATACATTCATCGTTTCACTCAGAATCTAAAATAAAAATACTTAACTATTTAATATAAAAATGTTTACTTATAATGATAAATAATTTTTTATTTTAACAACTTGTTCAAAAAAAAGATTTAAAAAAAGGTAAAAAGCAAATATTTATCAAATTAACATCTCTTTCTTAATAGAGGTTTTAATGATTCATAATTTGTAATACAACTTTAATATATTAAAAAAAAATATTTAGATAATCATTACAAATCAATCTTCGGCTCCCAATTTTTCCATGTCATCTGCATTGTCGGTATTTAAACATTCAATAGGTTTACAAAAATGTTCTTCAATTTTTTTCAATACAACGTGATCCAAAATACCACTTACAAGGTTAATAGCAATACCTTTTTTACCAAAACGACCAGTACGTCCGATTCTGTGTAAATATGTATCATAATCAGGACCGCGAGTGACTGTCACAGGCAAATCAAAATTAATAACAATTGTGACCTGCTCAATATCAATACCTAAAATAATAAAATAGAAGTTTAAAATAAATAATTAACAAAATAATGATGCTTATTACCTCTAGACAATACGTTTGTAGTAACCAAAACTTTTTCTTTTCCTTCGCGGAAACGGTCCAAAACAGATATTCTTTGTTCGATTGTGAGTTCACCAGACAATAAAGCTACAGCGTGTCCTTGTTCTGCCATTTGATTAATTAACCATAAAGCCATTTTTTTTGTCTAAAACAAAAACAATTGTTATTAAATAATAGACACAAATATTAAAAATAGTTAGCTGTCATGCTGTAATATTTATTATTAACCTTCAAGCGAACAGTTTTTGTCGGACGCACATTCGAAAAAAATCTAGCCCATTTGTTAAAAGTTTCATGCAGCGAACCTATCCATTAGGTAATCTCTAATTTCTAATCTAGTCAGTCATGATAAGGCAATTGTTATAATTCACATAAACATAAATTCAAATGCGGCTCTAAATTGTGCGGTGTTAATACCGTCTGCGCCCGCGTGTGTAACTGCAAAATGCCCGCCCGCTCGAAGTTTAAGATATAAATATAATGAATCTGATTTATACAATATATAGAATGGTTATGTTTACAACGAACACAACTCCTGCTCAATAAAACCAAATGAGGTGATAGGAAAATACCTGTGGCGCCATTCATTTGATTTATTCAAACGTTTATCAAGGTAAGTCTAATAGTTTATTTTAAAAATCAATATTGTTTTGGAGTATATTAATATGATACGTGATAACATTTTCAAAATAATTTTTTTGATAATTTTCTGACAAGTATATTTCTTAAATTATTTATTATCCACATAATTGTTTTCATATTTTGTTACGTAAGTATCTACCTATCAATTTATTATCTTAGTTTGTCCGGTCTTTCTGTTACACCATGCATAGTATAATAAGGATTATATGGGTTTAGAGATATTTTATTATAATATAATAAAATATATATTATATATTCTTATACGTTTTTCATAAAGAATAATAAATCATATATAATTTGAAAAAACCAAAATTAATGTTTACAATCCCGATTATACTATATAGTTTATGGTCAAATGTAGCCCCCTACTATTAACCAGCAACAATGTGATCCCGGTGGCAGAATAACCGTTCTCTTTTATTTGGAACACTTTTATAATAGATGGCCATAGGAGTTAGGTCTTCTTATTTCTAATTTTCATGGTATATAGTACATAAAATGATCAAATTACAAATTTTAAAACTTTTTAAAAGGGTTAACAGATGTATTATGTGAGATAAGCTTTTTTTTCTTAACGAACAATTTATAAGTTTAATACCGGGTAGCATGAAATCGTTCCTTAAATTTATTTAATGAATAGTTTTATTGAATCATTAAATAATTTTATTAAGCGATTTGGGTTGCACAAACAGTTGAATAAAAATGTATTGGTTTCAAACATGATACCAAGGTTTATGTTGAAGTCTGAAGCTTATCACAGAAAATTGATAACAACTAACAGCTGTTGTTTTAGTTTGAAAATTTAATCCGTAGTTCGGTACAAAATAATTGCATTTATATTGTATAATATTATACTACCTAGTACCTAACTATTTAAAGTGTTTTTATGTTTACCTACGTCCTACGTCCGTAATAAGTAGAGTATAATAATGTCAGAAGTAAATGTAATTGATTTTAAATTAAAACGGCAATGGGGAAAAAATTTTACAGAATGGGAGAAAGATATGCTAATTGACTTGATATTACATTTCAAGTCAATAATTGAAAAATGGCGAAGCTTCTATTTGTAGAACGTCGCAAATCGTTTCCAATTAAATGTAATAAAAATACAAAAGTTTCCTTTGATAGTCTATTGTAAAAAAATGCATATTGCGTATCAAATTAGGTACGGTTTACATTTTATTTAACTTATTGGTTATTATAGCTATTAGTTACTTACCTAAACCTACTTTTAAAGTCAAAATCGTCGAAATCCTCCAATGGGTTAGACCTATCCCGAAAGAATCTTGGTCTGGGTAAATAAAATAATACATCCAACACCATTTCATCATCAGAATTAGATGAGTCGGAATCAGTCATTTTTTAAAGTGTATTTAATTACTTTGAGATGTATTAAATATTAATAATTAATTATATACGTGGTAAGCAAGTAAAAATTCAAGAATGTAGCATGTAAGAGTGTGGAAGTGGTGTAACGCATTGACAAGACGCATAGGTAGTTACTGATGTAGGTACTGTATACTACTGTTTAATGAACGAATACATTTTTATTCAACCGAAATCGGATCATTAGTTTAATTGACCGGTAACCAATAGTTTAATGACTCAATAACGTTATTGAACGTTTATTTAACATTTAGTGGATGAATAACTTTTTATTCATTCAATAGCGTACTATTGGTTCATTAAATATTTAATGAACGTTCATGCAACCCGGCATATAACTATCAAAATCAAAAAAATAAATATAGATTTTCATTATTTTTATGGTTAATTTGAAACCATGATTGGAAGCAAAATAAAATACTTAAAATTTAAATTTGTATCCAAGAAGAAGACATACAACTAAAACTGTATATATTCTGCTTACAACTTACAAGTGTGATGTCCATTTTGAAATAAATGTTATAAATTATTTTATGCAGTATTACTAAACACTTATTTTAATAATAATCACATCAAACATTTGAAAATTTAAATTAATTAAATTTAACAAATATAATAATTAACTGTTGTTAGGTATTATTATAAATTTATAATATAAGAACAACATAATATGATGTACATATAACAATTTTATTATTTTAAATTGTTAAAATATGCATAAAAGACTAAAAGTATGTACGACTGAAGCACAAAAAGCGGCTGCAGATCGATAAAATGGTAAAAAAACTTCAATTATATCGAAATAATATCAATGATGTATTTGAACGCCGATATCGTAATGAATATGATATTTTAGCATTGAAATCATCTGAATGACAATTATGATCCAAAATAAATTAACCAAATTTTCATTGCTGGGATTACCAAAAAATTATTGTATCTATGTGTCAAGAACCAAATGAAAATGAATTGAAATTTACTATGAAAATGATTGAGTCAAATTTCTCAATTTATTCTACATGGCATTATCGATTAACACTTTTCAGTGCTGCAGGAAAAGATGAAGAATCCACCAAAATCCACCAGATCAAAGTACTTGGATATACCAGGGATGGCTTATAGGAAAACTAGAACCATACGAGTTCCTCAAATAAAAAATAAAATTTATCTCATACTAAACAGAAAATTACCAAATAATTATAAAATTATTGGATTGGGAGAAACAAATTTGGAATAATTCGATTCAAAAATTTGGTATAAAGACTAGACAATGTCGATAGTACCCAAATACACATTATTGATGAAGTAAACTAAGTAATAGATAATGTTCGACAAAATATATTTAATCTTAATATTAGTGAACAGCTTCGACTTGTTTTAAATAAACAACTGAATTTAAATAATTTTGAAATTTTGAATCTGAGAGAAAATCAAATTCAAGAAATTTCATACAAAGAGCTAACATATCGTGAAACAATAAAAAAAATTAACCATGATAAAAACAAATAGCTCTTGGTAACATATTACAAGGTATCAATCAGTCTACTAATATTTAAATTATGTGATTGTTAAGTATAATTAGTTAAGTCTTATGACTACAAAATCCATATAAGGCCATTAAAATTAAAATTATTTACTTATATATTATTACTATTCTATCTTATTTATGATATGATGTAATTTTTATTAGCATTATAAGTGAAAATTGTGGCGGTTGGGGGTTGGGAAAAAGTATAATGAATAGTGTTAATTGATATTTCTAGATCCCCTTAGATTTTTAACCAAATTTACGCCTATGAATAACATCTTAGAATATTTTAGTTTATACAAAATATATATTATAAATCTTTATAATTTTAAAAAATATTTTATTCTTATCAATATTGAATTATTGTAATTTATTAGATAATATTAATTTAATGTTGCACATTAGAAATTATATTTTGAAAAAAAATGTAAGGGACTTAATCGAATACCCGCAAAATTATAATAACAAATAAATATTAAATATCCCATGTTGGAAATATTGGACCATAATATATTTTTTGAAATACAGGATATTTCAAAAAACATATTGTTTAGCATTCTACAATATTTATGAGTCCGTCATACTACCAATAATTTATTTATTGATTTATTAATTATGTTACCATATTATTACCATAATATAATTGACTAAACATAGTGAATGAGCAGTTGTGTGTTAACACATCAGCGGTATTGAATGTGATAAAGATAAAAACTATCAGATACAATATATGTAACTTACTTTAACATTTTAAATTAGATGAGTACTGACTAAATATATTTAAAAAATAAGAAATGAAATAAAAAAAAAATTAAAACCATTTAAAAAAACGCAAAACAAAATATTTTTGATTAATAATTCATTCAAAATAAATTTTAGAAATTGGCTAATAATAACAGATAATTTAATTTATATTTTTTTATAATTTAAAATTATTCAATTTTTCCTTTACGATCAATAAATAAATACTTAGATACAATATAATCACCAATGCATAATGAAAAACCGTTATTAACTTATATTGGTTTTTTGATTTAATTAGGTACCTGACAAAAGATCATAGCTTGTCCAATAGTCACTCCTCCATAAATATTAACTAATGCATTGTATTTATCTTCTTTATTGTTGCAGTTCACATAGTATTGTCTGATATTATCTAATGTTTCTTCTTCGCGTTTTAATTTTATGATGACAGACTCAGGTGCAATAGCATTGGCAAACCTCATGACATCTTCTGTATATGTTGCCGAAAAAAACATCATTTGACATGTTTCTGGTAGTAACCTTAATATGATATTAAAATGTTTAATTTAAATAAAAATTTTAGTTAGAAGAAGTTTTACCTTCTAATGCGGAAACTTTGATCTTGATGACCTTGGGTGTCAACCATAATATCAGCTTCGTCTAACACAAATACTTTAATATTTTTTGGGTTAAAAAATTTGAACTTAGTTGCCCAATCCAAAACTTTTCCAGGTGTACCCACAATTATATGTTCCTCTATTTTAGAACCTTTTTCAACTGAAAATTAATAATATATGTAATACTGTCTTAACAATTAAGAAACTATACATATAAATACACAAAAATACAAACCATTTTCACCACGAACAGCATACCTTAGCTTAATGTTGGGACAGTAGATAGACATTTTTGCTATAACTTCCCCCGTTTGAATAGTCAATTCATATGTGGGAGACAAACAAATTACCTAAACAAAGATTTAGAAGGCATTAAATAACTAAATAAATCATTTGCAAAATATTCTAGCCTAATTACCTGTGGATACTGAAATTCCGGATCAACTCTACTTAACATTGCCAAAACAAATGCTGCTGTTTTTCCAGTACCTGACTGTGACTGTGCAATCAAATTTTGAGGCCTATAATATGAAATAAGTTAAATATTTTAGTCTCTGTGAATAAAAAAACCTAAAAATATTTATTAATTAATAGTTAGGTAAACTAAAATATTTTTAAGATATGGACTTACGGATTGGCCAAGAGTAAAGGCAATGCAGTTTCTTGTATCTTTGAAGGTGCATTATAACCCATTTCATAAACTCCTTTAAGCAAATTTGGATGACTAAAAATAATGAAAATAAAAACAACTCAACAATGGCATACATAATAAATATTTCTAATATAATCATTATTTATACTAAAATACAGTAGAAACTCATTTTTACCCGTCATCGTTCAAAAAATTGCATATGCAACGTACTTAGGTCTTATTTCTCCGTAAAGTACAGAACATTTCCACTCAAAAATCTCTTTAAGGAATAAAGGAGAATGACAGATTATTTTGTATAGTAAGAATATTTCTATTATTTTTGTTTGAAAATTCAAAATATGTACACACGTTGAATAATAAAAACGTTTATGGCTGATTTTCTATTAACCGTCATTGTCCCGACAGTGATGGTAAATCGAGTTTCTACTGTAGTCAAATTTTGGAAATCTTACAGTTCAAGTAACTCAAATGATTTGATTGAATATAATGGTGATTTTGGGTCCCGTCTTTGCACCTCAATGTCATGTTTAGATGTTATAAGACCCGTGCGTACAATTTTCTGCAATAATGATTTTTCAGACGCTGACAATTCATTGTCTTCTTCATGAGAAGTGTGGCTTTGAGTTTCTGCAGTCGAATAATTTGAGTTTATGCTATCCAAGTGTGCATCATTAAACTGTGTACACCAATTATTATTATAAATCAAGGTATAATATACAATTTTCATAATCCAAACGAAATATCGCTTTAGAAAAAATAAAAGCCAGTAGGTACTTACGTTTTTAGTGATTGATTCCATGATTAAAATACTGAAAAATGTGGTAAACCTAGGATTACACAAACGGAATGACTGCGGTTTATAGAGTACCTACCTATAGTTCACGAATTGTTACCTAATGTTTGTGTATCGGTTCAAAAGCCAAAACTCGAAAGTGATTAGGAATTCGATCTCGGTGATATTGATTGTATCGATTACCGAATGTACGATATTATAATATTACGGATATTTCAATCATGATAGAAGTAATATTAATTAAAAGTAATTAATTAAGTAATTACGTCTTCTATCGTGATTATAATCTGTGATATTATATTATCAGGAATATGTACCAAATTTAAATAATATAAAAATCTTCAACCAACGTGAAAACCACGGTCCGTGGTGGTGAAAACATGAAATCTTACAATCTATGTTCATAGATAATATTCTTATATTATCTATGTCTATGTTTTGCTGTTATCAAACCACCGACCATAGAGCATAGAGCTGATAAGCATACCACGATCTTCATCTCTACTCACAGATATAAAATACTTATATTTTATATCTGTGTCTCTACTTCTCTACATCGTGGAGCATACTCTATGCCACGGCCATATATGGTCGTGCTCAATGCCACCGACCCTCAAGGTTTATAGATAATAAATCTATAAACCTTGACCGACCCTAGCGTTTTATTGTAAGTGATACTGCGTCGATTGTGCTGATAATGTTGTGATGGAAACCATTTTATTAAATTTCAATGACTGATCAATAATTATTATAATCATACAGAGGTTCTTGACTCGGATCACCTAGATCACGGACTTCTGATGAAAGATTTCTAGAAATCGCGGACCCCCTCACTACATTTTTTTCGAATACCTACCTTTTTTTCTTTTTTTTTTACAAGACTTCTCATGTTATCATAACCAAAATTATAATAGTTATTTTATATAACAATAATTGAATAAGTAGACATAACGAAACATATACACATTATATTTAAAAAATATATAAACAGATTTTTATAGATATTTTAAATTCAAATTTGGACGAAATTAAATATTTAAACAAAGAATAATGGTTTTTGTGGTGATTTAAAATTATTATTTGAATATAAATAAAAAATGCAATGGTAAACCATTTATTATACATAATTATAATATAATTTTTGGTTAGGTACCTAATTAAGAATATAGTACGTTTTCATTATTCTATACTTCTCAATTCTTATTTTCCTTCTAGATCTAACAGTGAGTTTTTATAACAACCGATTTATATTAAAGTGAATATTATAATCATAAATAAAGTAAAATATTTAATAACTTTATATTCTAGGGTAAAGGGTATAGGCTACGATAAAATAAACTAATACAATAATTAATATGAATTGTATATAAAATATAAATATTCACAATATATTGTTTTAAATACTTCGCGCATACCTAAGGTGTTGCCCGGCGAAGAGTACATGCAATATAACTACACATATTTTAAACTTGGTTTGGTGAAAACTAAAAAGAAGACAGCATTTGGATTGTACTAGATCACTTATTTCTAGAAATCGCGGACCCCTTCACTACATTTTTTTCGAATACCTACCTTTTTTTTTTTTTACAAGACACCTCATGTTATCATAACCAAAATTATAATAGTTATTTTATATAACAATAATTGAATAAGTATACATAACGAAACATACACATTTATGATTATTTTATTACAATTAATTTTTTATAAAAATGCAATAAAAAACCATGATTGAGTACGATCGATCAACTGCACTTAGTGACAGCAAATATGATACCTACTGCCGAGACTACAGTGCCTGCTACACGCATGTATGAACAAGAAAAACTGATTATACTTAATAAATATTAATAATACAATTATTATTTGGTGTAGAATCTACATATTATTATAATACCTATACTATATGAAAAAAAAAATAATAATAATCCAACAATATTGTAATAATGCATTCATGTCGCTTATTGACGTACCTATGTTATGTGTTAAAGTTGCCGCGCACTCCCGACATGAGTATCGCGGACCCCCAGGGGGCGGCGGACCACAAGTTAAAAACCTCTGGAATAATATAATCATTTATAAATAGAAACAAATTAAGAATCAAATGAATAACAAAAAAAAATATTTAATAGTTAAAAAGTAGATAGGTACTTATTTATGATATCGTTCAAATACCTACTTCTAAAACAAAAGTATTTTAAAAAGTATTCAATACTGAAAAATGTATTTGAAAACTAAAGTATTTAGTATTTATAAAGTACTCAAATATTTTACAATACTGAGTGTAATGTATGTATAATATAAAAACTGTAGGTACACAGTTTTTGTTGTTGTTAATACTTAATAGTGTCAAAAGAACAATAAAAGATTGCAAGTTCTTTAGGCTGAGTGTAGTATACTCGAGATATGAGAAAAAATTGATGTAACATACGCATTTTTCCTAGTGAAGAACAATGTTGCAATCAGAATATGTCACTCGGACTCTGTTTTGAAGTTAGGTATACCAATTTAAAGTCGGAGACTTTGCCACAACGCTCTAGTTCACCAGTGTACATAGGCGTAATTAGGGGGAGGACTGAGCCCCCTAACCTTTATATTAGTCCCAATGTCATAATTCATATAAGTACTATCACCAACAATTGAAACGTTTATAAAATTTAATTTAAAATTGTCTTCTATTTTTTTATTTACAAGGATTAACTAAAAAAAATTTAATTTTTTTGTTATTGTCAAATACTGTATTTAGGTATGTCATTGTATGTGATGACTAGGGCTCGGGACTTAAAGAATTTGCTTATTTTTATGGATTATATTAAGCAGAGTGATATGGGAGTGCATGTCATTAATGAAATTGGAAAGTGCTTTTTTTGCTTTTGCCTACGCTGTCGAGCTCTTGCGAACAGTTGACCCGAAAACTCGCACCGTATACAACGGTTGTTACCACTTGTAATATTAATAAGTAGGGCACGGATGATGTTGCATTTGCAACTTTTTTTCTACTTTTTCAATTAATTGCTAAGTAAGTTTTAAATACGTTTCATGTAAGTACGAATTCAAATCTAAAAGTTATTAATAATAAGTAAAAAAGGTGCTCTGCTGTACAGTAGGTTACAATAAGTGGGTCACTGTATAATAGATGTGATTAAATTTGAATTCAATGATATAATATCATTGTATAAGAAAAACGATTCGGAGCGAAAATGGTTAGTCAGCCTAAGATATTACTAAGTATAGTTGATGATGCTAAGGTGAATAAAGTAATTTATATATAACCTATTTACGTAGAATCATGTTTTAAATTTTCAATTGTTAGCTATAAAAGTTGAACATTTTATAAATTTTTAACTATAAAATTATTATTAAATTTTAAATGTGATAAATTTTGTCAAAATTTGAACTTTAAATGCTTATAAAAAAAATGTGTGCTTATGTATTCTAAATATTTATCAAGTGTAATTGTAACAATATATCAGGAGCTTAGCATTAAATTTTCACGCTTTTTTAAGCAACAAAAATAATTTTAATGATATTTATAGACAAAAAAACTAAAAACATTGAAAACAGACAATGTCCACAAATAGCTCAAAAAGAGTAAAATTATTTTCAAAATTATATGGTGTATAGGAAATGCTAATAAAAACATTCAGTAAAATTTTAGTATCTACAGTCATTTGTTTTTTAATTAAAACAAAATTAGAAAATCGTTACATGAGAAATCGAGTGAATATCAAATGTTGTAAAAATATGAATTTCAAACGTTAATAAAAATTTAATTTGAGTTTCTTGAAGACATTTTTTTTTTGATAAAGGTAGACAAACTTATGAGGAATCTTGCATTACATTTTCATATCTTAGATTTAAAAAGAAAAATTTTAATGAATTTGTGTGTTTTCTTTTAATTTTTAGATTCTGCATGAGTGGAACGATGCGCGCGTACTGGTAACAAACATGGTTTTTTTTTCTGTATCTGTCATCACCTTTTTGGACAGTAAAAGTGCTTGAATTATCATCAACAGTTTTATGAATATCAATAAAAATTTATTAGTTGTTAAAAAAGCTTGAAAATTGCATAGGGGGCTTCTAGTATATTATTTCAAAGAAAGATGAAAAATATTAAAAATAATCAGTTACAGCTTTTTTTTATAAGCATTTAAAGATCGAATTCTGAGAAAATTTATCAAATTTAAAATTGAATAATTATTTTGTAGTTAAAAATTTATAAAATGTACAACTTTTATTATAAGGATTGAATATTTAAAACAAGATTCCAAGTAAATAGTTAATTCTGTTACCAAAAAAATCTAAAAAATACATAATCACAGTTAATTTTTATAGTCATTTTAAGTTCAAATTTAGAAGAAATTACACAATACAAAACCTAGAATAACTATTTTAGTTATTTTGTTGTGATTTTATAATATTATTCGTGGGAACGTGAAACTTCTAAAGTTCACTATTATATATCTATGATAGTATCAGAGTTTTATTTTGATGTATAACACGTTAAAGTACCTAATGGATATTGAGATATGATTAATTTGGAGTTTATTATAGGTACCTATAATTATAGGTCAATATTTTTTAATAAAATAGATAAGTATATAATATGTCTTATACCTAGACGGCTAGACTGACATATTATCGTCTCAGCTCAGAATCGTTTTTCTTATACAATGATATTAAATCATTGAAATCAAATTTAATATTATCCATTATACAGTAACCCACTTGTACCTACTGTACAGCAGAGCACCTTATTTTTTTATTTTTTATTATTTTTTTTGTCGGTCAACAAATTTTAGGACAGTAAAAGTGCTTGGATTTTCTTCAACAGTATCTTTTCTGATAGCAAAGTGAATCTAGTTGGTACTATGGTATTATTTTCCAAATATTTTGACTTCTTATTTCTTCCGCAAATTGTGTTTTGAGAAAATCCATTTTGGTTTTTGGTGTAATTTTAAAGCAAAAGACCGTAGATAAGTGAAACTTTCGCTGGTTGTTTATACTTGCATTTTCACGATAACATTTTCAAAATATTTTAATTTATTTTGAACTCTTTAGGGACATTTTCAATATCCAATTTTATTAGTTTTTTTTTTTATGAATATCAATAAAAATTTATTAGTTGGTTAAAAAAGCTTGAAAATTTCATAGGGGTCTTCTAGTATATTGTTTCAAAGAAAGTATCAATATTCAAGATCAACAAAACTCCGCTTCTGATAACGTCCCGAAAATCTAAAAAAGTCGCACTATTGAACGGCCACAGGTGGCGCTACGTACGTTAGGGCTGCTACTTTAATCCGTGTAGGGTTTATTCATGTTTTTGCGTTTTTAGAAAAATAAATGCATTATTTTGATCCATGTTTAAATTTTACAGCTTGTACGATAACACATTTATACATGTGCATAATTTGTCAGATATGTGTATATTTCATAAGCATTCAACATTCTTAAGAAACAAATTTGAGTGTATAATTGAGTAACGACACATATGTATCGGTATAAAACGATCGTTCAAGAAAACACATGTCTATAGTAGTATAACCTTTTAAATGAGGTATTTTAAAATGTTTGTAACTTTTCAACTTTTCTGGTAGAAAAAATGCTCTGATCATAAGCTTCGATGCCCAGTGTATGTTTTTGGAAGCAAATTGGATCTAGTTGGAACTTTTAGGAGGTCGAAATTGAAAATGCTCAGTGCTTTTAAAAATAATTGGAGAAAAAAAATAAAAATGTATTTAAATGTTTGGTTATACCGTCTTCACTTGGATTGTATTTGAATAATTAATTTTTTTTTTCTATAAATGTCAATAAAAAATTATTTATCCGGTCAAAAACCTTAAAAATGTAATACGTAAGTTATTTTATTATAGCTAAATATTAACGACACATAAGCATAGTGTTTGAAAATTTCATGAAATTTAAAAAAATGAAATATTTCAGTATTTTGTTTTATTTTTAAATAAGATTTATATTTACATATAATTGTCATAAATTACCTTCATAACTATATGGTACGCCTGTATGTATACCTAACCTTTGGTTTTTAATATTTTAATGTTTAAATGATACAAGTATGAAGTAGGTATACAATATTATACATGTATATTGTATAAATAACACTGAACATTGAACACTGAACATTGTGTTAAAAAAATAAATAAATTGTGTTTTTATTTGTGTAAAAAAATTTCAATGTGTCACGTTTTTATGAAATATTTCATACGTCAAACACTATACATAGGCACCATGGTTATTTTTTATAATCATTTAAAGTTCAAATTTCGTCAAAATGACAGTTAATTTGTAGTTCAAAACTTATAAAATATAAAATATATATAGCTAAGGCTAGACAATTTAATACAAGGTATTTCATACAAGTAGTTCATACTTTTACCTAAAAATTACAGATAATTTATGAAAATTGGTATGCAAATACAATGTTTTTTCAAAAATGAATTCATTCTGGTAAGACATGTATGAAATTTACTTCTTGCTTATCTGAAAGTAACTCAGTTTAAGGCAATAAATTATAGTAGGTGGGTAAAATCCTAACAAAGATAATAATATTTTATGAGTAAGCGATATCGGCGTTATGTATATGACGTATGTACTATTTTAGAACAAAAATATAATTATAAGTGAATTATTTTACAAGGTATTCGTATAGGAGTTTTATTTTTATATGAACAAAAAAAAAATTAATTTTTGACCAAAAACACTGTTAATCAACCTAATGATAATCATATAAATATGTTCATTGTTGCCAGTCCTAATCCTGTTATTGAAAAGGAAAATTGTAAATTAATAAAATTACCTAGTTATTGGTTATATCTTATACTATATTATGTAAATTACATTAATCTATAGTGTAAAATTGTATAACGAACGATTGAGAACGTTACACCTTTTTGGCATAACGATTGAGAACACTTAAAAATAACAAAAAACTTACAGCTGACCTAAAAAAACCCAATAAAGAATACGATTGAGAACAAATTTACGTGCAAAGTTGCTACCTATATCATTTATTTTTCTATTGAAAGATTCATGCTCGTATGCATAAAATAAAAATTCTTCAAAAAAGTCATTAAAATATTCATACTAAGGATAATAATCCTTAAATATGGTTTTACAAAAATATAAACTAGGTATATCTAATATTATATGTAGGTAGTATTCGTTAAACTTCAATAATTTTTACAAATTATTTATAACTTATAAAGGTGTTCTGCTGTACAGTATAGGTTACAAGTGGGTCACTGTATAATGGATAGTATTAAATTTGAATTTAATGATATAATATCATTGTAAAAGAAAAACGATTCTGAGCGGAGTGTTAGTCTAGGTATAAGACATATTATATACTTATCTATCGTATTAAAAAAAAAAATGACCTATTATATAGGTACCTATAATAAATACCAAATTAATCATATCACAATATCCATTAGGTACTTATAATGCGTTATACGTCAACAACAAACCTATTGATACTATCATAGACATTTGGGTCTGTGTACACGATAAGTAGTCGAAATAATGCTTCGCTTTTCATCTTTTCCGGTGGCAAAGTGAATCTAGTAGGTGCATAGGGGATGTCGAAATGAACAGTGCCTACCTAGTCTCCAAAAGCGCCGGGAAAAACGAAAATAAATATAGGAAAACGTGAATTTTTACGTAAAATTGGTTTCGGTATTTCGTGTAAGTGGTGTAACTCTAAAATAAATTACTGTAAATACATGCAATTTTCATTGATTGACTATATTGGAATCAAAAACCATAACATTTTCAAAATATTTAGATTCATGTCGAGGTATTCGTTATATGCATACAAAATTTTCGTTTATTTTAGTTGTTTCTTAATTTTCTAAAAAGTTAGAGTGAATCGACCTGATCTGATCATATTAAAATTGATCAAGTTAATAAACACAGAAAAAATTAAGTTAAAGAGTGGAAATTAATTAGTTTTAAGTCCATAGGCATGAAAAACAAAATGTTTTGTATGGCTACAGTTATACTTATAACTTATATTATATTGTGATTTATTTTTTTCGTACTTAGTAATAATTTCTTATTTAGTAGGTATGTACAAATAACTGCTGCAGGTATAACAATAATTTACAACACACTACTATATTAGTCATATATTTCTAAATTTTAAGATACATATTATAAACTATCAATACGACAAATATTAAAAGTATGATGGTATAGTTTATAATTGTTTTAAATAGGTAGTTACTTTTCTTTTTTATTATAAAATTTAAAAATACAGTTTTCTTAAATTAGTCATTGACAAAATTATATTATGCACAACCATAACTCCACAGTGTGTAGGTTTAGTTTTCTTTTGGTTAAATAAAGTAACTAAAATTACTTTCTGATGGGGGGGGGGGGGAAGTAGGAAAATAAGTACACAAATTAAACGAAATAGGTACCTATCAGAATATACCTAATTTAAAAGTCTTCATCAGTTATGTCCATTGTTGATAGTTGAAGAATTTTAATAACAGCCACTGAAGCTTTTTGGTAATTGCATACTATTTTTTCAAAGAAGTTTGTCTTTCCTCGTTGCAAATGGGAACGGATCTGATGACCTGTAAACCAATAATTTACATATTTATATTCAATTTGATAATTCATAATACAATGATCATTTTTTATCAATTTTTACTATAAGCATAAGCTAAATATACATTTGAACATTTAATACATTTTTAACTATAAAATAATTTGCAGGTTGTTGATGAATTTTGTCGAAGTGTGAACTTTAAATGCTCACGAAAAATTGTGGCTATGTATCCCTTACATTTGTGAACAGATATTATAGAAACTATAATAGGATGCCCGTAATACATTTTCAAACTCTTTGGCATAGCAATAAAATTTATATTGTCAATAATTTTAAAAATCAAAACAAATCGAAGGAATTAAAATAACTAGGTGAAAAAGAGTAAAATTGTTTTAAAAATTGTATGGTGTATAGAAAATGCTAATAGGAACATTCGGCAGACAAATCATGTATCTATACCTAGGGATTTTTTTTTCTCACACTTATAAAACAAAATCAATTTTCCCTTAACTATCTTTTTGTTTTTCCCGATGTATTTGAAAACAACTGGGAACATTCAATCATTACCTGTCTAACGCATCCATCTAGATGCACTTTCCCTTCGGAAGAGATACCGATTTCAAAACTAGTTATGTGTTTCTTTGCAATTTCATTATTATGTTGTGGTCCTCTGCGTTATTAAAATTGGATTCTTGTTCAGCAAAATTGTATTATCTAAAAATTAAAATTTTTGTTAAAAATATGTCAGTGCACCATTTGTCCTCTCTCTCTGTGCACAACGAGTAAACATTTAAAATTGGATACTTATGTGATATACTTACACATGTGTGTGTGTGAATTTGACATTATTGAGTATCTAAGGCTTTTCTGGGCTAATTAAAATAACCATAAACTGTATGGCCTCCAAATCCTTTATTCGTCTGTTCATTTTCTTCTAACCCGTCGTTGGAGAAACAACATTTTCTGAAAATTTCGAGTTGTAAATAAAAATACATAAATAGGTACCAAATTTATGAATTATGTTAACTCTTGGATGCCATTTACCAGTCGTGCTCGTAGTACCAATGTTGCCATAAATTACTAACATTTATTTTACTTCTCTATCCCAGACAAGTGGTTTGGATTATATTTTGAGGCAGCCTCTGACCATATTTACTAATTTGCCGAGCATTGTTTACAATCACTAATAATTAAGAAATGATTACCGCAGATTCTATGCCAGGTAGCAATCGGGATAATTCGAACATTTGTGGCCATTATTTCCTTTTATTTCATTGATTTTTTGGAAATCTACCTATATTTGTGAACAAATTAGCAAATTAGACTGACTCCACATTATTAAGAAATATAATCAGTACAACTAGAAAATAATACCTACTTACAAATGAAAATTTACGTAATGTGGCGAGGCGATACATTGGATGTTTTACTAAAAAGAATACACTAATCCATGGTGATTTTGTACCAAAATCTATGAATACAACTCTGTACCTACGACTGTTGTTCTGTAGTCTGTATTTTTGTTCAAATTTCAAATAATCGAGACTCGCGAGTGATTAAAATTTAAAGTCACCATCGAAAAAATAATAATATTATCATGTTGTTGTTTATTTGATAACAATTATTTCTATCATAGTTCGTGGTACAAAGTGATAAGACAGAATCGCGGGCATTAAAATATTACGAAATTTCGTGAACAATGCAGCTCCACGAACCACGATTTAAGACGTAACACGAGCATTTTATTGTCGCCGTCTCATATAGCAAATTTACGATCAGCAGATCACATTTATCACAGTCAGTTCAAAAGTTGGAGTGAATCGACCTATATAGAAACAATAAGCAAATTTACGTTCTGCGTAATAAAATTTAATATTTGGCCCATAGTCCATACTCCATAGATATATAATAGTGTACTTTAGAAGTTTCAACTTTCAAGTACCCACGAATAATATTACACAGTCACAACAAAATAACTAAAATAGTTATTCTAGGTTTTTTTTATGTAATTTTGTCCAAAGTTGAACTTAAAATGACTATAAAAATAAACTGTGCTTATGTATTTTTTAGATTTTTTGGTAACAGAATTAACTACTTACTTGCAATCTTGTTTAAAATTTTCAATCCTTAGATATAAAAGTTGAACATTTTATACATTTTTAACTACAAAATAATTATTCAATTTTAAATTTGATAAATTTTGTCAAAATTCAATCTTTAAATGCTTATTAACAAAAATTGTGCCTATGTATTTTTAATATTTTTTAACTGATATTGTAACAATATATCAGGAGCCTTGTATTAAATTTTTACACTTTTTGGCCCAACAGATAAAACTTCATTGATATTTATAGAATAAAAAACTAAAAAAATTGGAAACTGAAAATGTCCGTAAACAGCTCAAAAAGAGTCAAAATATTTTCAAAATTGTATGGTGTATAGGAGATGCTAATATAAATATTCAGTGAAATTGTCATATATCTACAGTTATATCTACATTGACATAATATATTGCTAATTCTATATCAACAAATTATCATTCGATTAAATTTGGCAAAGTTGGAAAAAAAATAAAATATCGAGCGTTCTCAATCGTGTTATCAAAAATGCCGTTCTCAATCGTATATTCGTATTTTACCTGTAAAATTATTTTTATTTTGTATAATATCTTAACATATTATTATAAAACAAAGTCCCTTTTTCTCTCTGTATGCTTGGATCTTTAAAACTACGAAATTTTGATGCGTTTTTTTTTTAATTGATAGAGTAATTCAAGAGAAAAGTTTATATGTATAAAACATGCATAATATAGATGAAGAGAAACACTACCCTTTTTTTGTAAATACGAATCTTTGATACCTCGAAAAGAACTATACTTATTTTAATACGGTTTTCACTAATAAATCGGTGGAGTCAACGGTAAAGTTGTAATGTATTAGAATTTTCTTGGGTGAAATTAATTGGGTGGCCGAAAATAATAACAATCTATGTCTATATATACAAAAAATAAATGTTTTTCTAGGCTGTAGATAGGTAAAGGGTTGCTCATACATGATTTTTTTTTAGCATACGAAAAAATAATTTTTTTTTGTCAATCTAAATGGTAGAATAAATGTGGTGTATACATTTTGTACAAATATATTTATTAAAATACAAATTTTGGCCTAGACAACGTCAGGCGGGACAGCTAGTGAATTATATTTAGTACATTATATAATGTGTATAATATACTAAATATAATTTACTAGCTCTATTTAGATTTTAGTGCTCCATCGTATTGTGCTTTCAACAGGTAAAAAGGGATTGTGGGCTAATCATGTTGTAATTTATTCGGGTCAAGTAGGGAAAGTGTGCACAATCGTGTCTCAGCCATGAATATTTGTTTGCCAAGATAAAATCATATATTAATTGTATTATTGTCCTGTGATGTTTTAGCCGTCGCTTACAGTCAGTCGTTAATTTATATTACGCATCGTTATTCGTATAACTATTGTACATCGTATCATTATACTTATTATTTTATTCAATTTATAATATGTATCCAATTTTATTATAAAAAAAACATTTAGCTTCTCAGAAAGGTAGTTCTTCTGTAGTTACCTAGGTACTTCAATAAAAGTATTCTGAATATGATAGAATATTTAATAAATACAATTCAATATTCAAATAATTCATGTCTTCATAATATTTGTAGGAAAAAGTATCCTTATATGATATGCCTACCTACCATCCACGTCACAAATATTAAAATCGATTAAAATAGACATTTCATCGATTAAAATGTTATAATATATCACTACGCCGTTTGCGAAGGAAACAAATACGACGAAAATCAATAAAATTTGGCGAGAGCCTTTCTTTGAGGGGAGTGTGGAGGTGTCTACCCTCATGATTTTTTAATATGTAGTCGGCAAATTTGACACTATATTGGTCAAAGTTATCGGAAATTTGGCATCGGCAGTACCTATTTGAATAGTATTTTTCTTATTTTCAAAAATTTTTTGTATACGTATATTTTATATTTGTATAATACGACGACGAAGACATTTCAAATAGGTACCTACACTGAGTTCTAAAAATAGACGAGTTTATCTAATTTCAGTGTATTGCCTACAACAAGTATTACGTAAGACGTAACCTGTATATTAAATTGATTTATTCTTGGTATTTTTATAGATACTTGACATTTTTACCAAATATGAATTAAATAAATATAAATTTAAAAATATATTACCTACCTCTTTTTGAGCTATTTAGGTATAGACATTTAATATTTTCTCCATGTTTTTTGTCTATAATAATCGATAGGTACAATTCTTATCGCCTTAAATTCTCTTTCAGTCTTAAAAGATAATATAAAATAAATATTTATCGCCATTAACAATCTGTTGAGTGGGTTATGTAAATTAAGTAAATACAAATATTTTTATTCTCAAAAGCGCAATGTATCAAATAAGTGATCCAGTACAATCCAAATTCTGTCTTCAGTTTTCACCACACCAAGTTTAAAATATATGTACTTATATTGCATGTACTATGCGCCGCCGCGCCGGGCAAACACCTTAGGTACCTATGCGTGAAGTATTTAAAATAATATACCTATTGTGAATATTTATATTTTATGTACACCTCATATTAATTATTGTATTAGTTTATTTTATCGTAACCTATACCCTTTACCCTAGAATATAAAGTTATTAAATATTTTACTTTATTTATGATTATTATAATATTTACTTTAATATAAATTGGTTGTTATAAAAACTACAGTGAGTTTTTACAACAACCGCGATACTCATGTCGGGAGTCCGCTGCAACTTTAACACATAACATAGGTACGTCAATAAGTGACATGAATGCATTATTATAATATTGTTGGATTATTATTATTTTTTTTTTTCATATAGTATTATAATAATATGTAGATTCTACACCAAATAATAATTTTATTATTAATATTTATTAAGTATCATCAGTTTTTCTTGTTCATACATGCGTATAGCAGGCACTGTAGTCTCGGCAGTAGGTATTATATTTACTGTCACTAAGTGCAGTTGATCGATCGTACTCAATTATGGTTTTTTATTGCATTTTTATAAAAAATTAATTGTAATAAAATAATCATAAATGTGTATGTTTCGTTATGTCTACTTATTCAATTATTGTTATATAAAATAACTATTATAATATTGGTTATGATAACATGAGATGTATTGTAAAAAAAAAAGGTATTCATTCGAAAAAAATGTAGTGAAGGGGTCCGCGATTTCTAGAAATAAGTGATCCAGTACAATCCAAATGCTGGCTTCTTTTCAGTTTTCACCAAACCAAGTTTAAAATATTTGTAGTTATATTGCATGTACTATGCGCCGGGCAACACCTTAGGTATGCGCGAAGTAGGTACCTATATTTTAAAACAATATATTGTGAATATTTATATTTTATATACAATTCATATTAATTATTGTACTAGTTTATTTTATCGTAGCCTATATCCTTTACCCTAGAATATAAAGTTATTAAATATTTTACTTTATTTATGAATATAAATTGGTTGTTATAAAAACTCACTGTTAGATCCAGAAAGAAAATAAGAACTAAGAAGTCTAGAATAATGATAACATACTATTTTCTTAATTAGGTACCTAACCAAAAATTATATTATAATTATGTATTATAAATGTTTTACCATTGCATTTTTTATTTATATTCAAATAATAATTTTAAATCACAACAATAACCATTATTCTTTGTTTAAATATCTAATTTCGTCCAAATTTGAATTTAAAATATCTATAAAAATCGGTGTATATATTTTTTAAATAGTTTGGTTACTGCATGGACTATTAATGTGAAACTTTGTTTTAAATTTTAAATTCATACTGATGACTATTATCTGTTATTAAAAAAAAAAACAAAAATATAATGGCAGACATGTGATACAAAATGTGTTTAATAGATTCTAATTTAAGAGACATTTTCATAACAATTATTATATTAATGCTTTGATCCCTAGTTTGTCCACAACCAAAAGGCAAATACACCATTTACAACCAGACCATTAAAAAAAATATAATAAAAAGAGTTTCTAAGTTATTTTTATAATATATAAATATTATAAAAAATATATACATCATTGTAAAATCAATAAATTCATTGTTCTGTCCAGAATTTAAAATTATAAATCATGTACAGATTACAGTGCTGGATTAGGAAATATGTAAATTTTATTCTGGAATTTTACATTAATTCTGAAAAACTATTGAAAATTTACAAAATTACTTATAAACTCTGTTTAATGCATTAGACTATGTTCACACTTTACAAACAATATAAATACACAGAAAATACAGAAAAATTACATTTTAAATGGAAAATAAGTTAGCCATGAGAAACAACCTTTTTCAACAGCAGAAAATTATTTTTATTAATAGTATAAATAAAAATGTTACTAGGTGTAATAAACACGATAATACAAGTATGTATAATGTATTATAATTTTAATATTTCTATTTCTATAGTACATTAGTTACTAAGAATGATAATATACCAATGGAGTGTATCAGAATGCAATGTCATAGTCTGAGAACTTCATTGAAATTATCCAGGGCCAGCCTAATAAAAAAAAAAAAAAAACAAAAAAATTGTTGTATTTGAATAATATTAATAAATAATTAACATGAGATATGCAAATAACAAATATTTCAACATATTTGACCTGTGGTTGTGACTTATCTATTACCATTGGAACTAATTTCGACTGGTTTAAAAATGGCGTTAATTCATTGGGGGTAGTGTTTCCATACAACAACCATGAAGTAACATACGAGCAACCTAAAAACGTTTTGACATTTTCAATGATTTAAATGTAATATGTCTTTTAAAAGTTAATAAAAATGTACCATTGTAATTGTCAAAATAGCTTCTAGTGGCTGTAACATTCGGACAGATGTTAACAATTATCTGTTAAGTATTTGATTTATAGCTAAATTTATTAACACAACGTCTTCAATAATTCGATGCCAACTCAGTATATTGCGCAGTAATTTTACAGCCATGTTAAACTGTCTTTGAAAAATACATTCATACTATCAGTATTCATTACTCTGAAAGAAAAATTATTTTTAAAACATAGACTTTATAAATGTTTAAATTAACTCACTGTCTAGAGGGCATTGGAATAAACACATCATAATCAACCACATCTGGTGTTCTATCCACTATATTGGTTATCAACATCATCAATAATTTACTATCTGGATCAATTTATAGTTGGGTACATGTCCAATATATGCTTAACAATACTAAAGATATGTTTGGTTTGTTTTGATGACAATAAATCCCACTGACTCATAACCATTGCTATAAATTAAAAAGAAATAATTTTTTTTAAATTCAAATTTTTTTGTTTGGAAGCATACATACGATCAATTTTAATGAGTACAACTTTTTCTATTATTGTGGGGATTAATTCTAAATCAACATCTTTTATCAACCGATCGATATTATTATTTCCTTTCATCGGATACTTTTGCATACTTTTATACTAAAACATATCTTCCAACATCAGATAATCCTATAAGAATTATACATAAAATGTATAAACAGTCGTTAAAATAGGATGGTTTAATTTCTATCAAAATGTATATAATCGTTATAAAATCAATAAAATATATAATATTATGGGTTGTAAAGATAATACAGTAAAACCAATATTAAACGGAATTTGATCAATTTAATTAAAATAATATATATTATTTCATGTGTAAGACGTATTGGAACATTTAAATATATATTTAAAATGTATACAAAAATCAATATTGTTCTCAAGTTTTTCTTGAACAATATGGCTTACATAGATGATCCATCTTGTTATTAAAAAAAATGTTTGTGCCACATTTTTTATGGGAATGTAAAACAAATATTTGATATAAATAATTTAACTGTATGATTGCAATTGTAAAACTTGAAGTTCATATATTATAGTTCTAAAAGATATACCTCCAATGGACTCCATGTAAGCATTTCTATACGAACAAAAGGTTCCACTAACTTGACTAAACACAAATTTACCTAAGCTTCAATATAGCTTTCCAAGTACTTGTTTATCCATTCTAGCATATATTTTAACATTAAATCAACTGATGCAAATTCCTCAAGAACATCGTCCAATAACAGGTTTGAGTCACTTTTAATAATCTCTATACACAAAAAAATCACATATTAAATTCAAATATCTTTAAATGTTATTAATATTTGTTACAATAATTAATGAGTCCAGCATAATTTATAAATTTATTTGTACCTAATTGATTTCTAAATGCTAACGTATCTGTTTCAGGAACTTCTTCATCGCTAGACATTCCATCTGCATGTAAACTTATTGCTTTTATTTCTCTCATTATCATAATTCTGATATGACGATCTTCGTGCTCTGCAGATCTTCTTTGCTGTTGTTCTGATTGTGTGTGTTTTGGAGTTATTAATTCTGTTTGAAGGTTTAAATTTTGAACTTTAACATTTAAATAATATTAATTAGTAATTACTATTTATTGAAGATTCTTCTGATTGGTTTAGAACATCTTGTCTACGCCTGGTTAACAAATCTGTACGTCTTTTTTCATACATCTTTGATATACGTTGTTCCAATCCCACAAGATAAGGAATCTATTAAAAATCATTTGACTTAGTTGGCAAAAGTACATAGTAGTATAGTGCAAATATTTATATCATACTTAACACAAAGTATTAATTTACAGTTTTAAACATTTAACTCAAATTCACAAAAGAAGTTTTTTTACTTAAGTGTAAACACTTGTCCACAAAAATACACTCTACGATAATAATGATTCTGTTCTGTAGAATCAACCAAATTTAAGGGTAATATTCTTCACTACGTTTTTTAATATTTTAATCTCAAACTTTATACCCAATGCCTTAAAAAAAAACAGGATTCTAAGCTTTTTTTTGATAAAAATATGAAAAACCGGCCCCAGGCCCCTTAATAATTACATTTCTTTCATATTTTAACAATAATTAGAACACAAAACAAGTTACTAGAGTTTATCTTTTATCTTAATTTATTTAATTTAGTGTTACATATTTTAAATTTATACTTAAAAATTTTAATAATCCACAAACAAACAGTTTTTAATAATATATAAATTCTTACCTTTTATAATATATGATTTTATTTTAACTTGGTCAAGATTAGAAAATCTATGAGATGAAGAACTGTATAGTTCAATTTCTTCATCTGATCCAGCCAGCAGCTCGGCCTGTTAGCATTATTTCCGTTTGAACAGGTTCAGACTAAACATATTAAACAAATAAAATATAAAACAAAATTATGAATTTGATATACCTTATTTAACAATGAATTAGGTTAACTTTTTTTGTTTTTTCATTGACATAGGTTTCATTGTATCAGCAATAGCTTTTGATTTTTTGCCATTTTCTACTTTATCTCTACCCATTTTTTCTTTATATGTTTGCTTTTTCATTTTTTTATCATAACTATGATTTTTTAACTTTAAATACTTTTCCATCATCACCTTAAGAAATACAGTTATTACTCCATGATTAATAACAATATTTAATAGTTAATTCAAAGTATACTCACATTCATTTAACTCATCACCATAACTTAAAGTGTTAACTTTCTTTATTGTCATTTCTTTTAGTGGTTTTGGCATTTTCAGTACTGTATCCACATCCATCATTTCTTCATTTTCATTGTCCTGAAGACCATCTAAGTCTCTTACACGTAGGTTTCGTTTAGGCTTCCTAAATTTCAAGTCATGTATAACTACCCTTTAAAAAAACAAAACTTAATGCTATTGATAAAAAATAACGACTGGTTCTTCACAAAGACAATAAAGTAATTAATATTTAATAGTGTTTGGTATAATTCCGAAAATTCATACATGAATTTGTATTTTATATATTGTATGATTATACAAATACAAATTACGGTTCAAGTGATCGTTGATAACATAATCAATATCAAGAATTACAAGTTCACAGAAAAAAAATTCCCTCAAAAAATAATAAAAATATTCTTCTTAAATAATTAATTATAGGTACAGGTATACTTATATTTTGGTGAAAACAGATACATATATTTAAGTTCTAAAGAATATAATCAATTTTTTATTATAAAACTAATTTATAAGCCAGTTAGGTATTTATTTTATTGATAAAGGTCAACCTCTTACTTTTGCTTCTGAATCAAATCTATCACTTATAACCAAGGCTGGGCATTAACGAGTTAAAAAGTTAAAGTTAAGTTAAAAAGTTAATTTCATTTTAAATTTTTAACTTAACTAGTTACTTTTGGCTTTTCATTAACTTAACTGTTAACTTACTAAATTTATTTTTTAATTAACGTGAAATTAACGAGTTAATTTTTATTTTAAGAAGTAAGTTAAGTTAATTTATTTTGTTTTTAATTTTACTATATTTCACTATTTCAGTCTATTTTGTTTTCAATTTTCATGTCAAAAAATATTTACCTTGAATTTTTTTAAGTTAAAAATGTATATCATTGGAATCTAAATTATACGGAAATACTGTATAAAGTTTAAACACTACAACGTCTATAATTTAGTTTTGGGCTTTAAAAAAATTCAGTATTCTAGCCTTGTATAAACAAATTAACTTTTTTGAACTTAATAAAAAGTTAACAAAAAGTGTATATTAACTTTTAACTTAACTGAGTTAATCTATAGTTAAATTAACTTTAAACTTTTAACTTTCTGTTCTCGATGCATATCAACTTAACTGAGTTAAAAAAAATCATTAACTTGCCCAGCCTTGCTTATAACATGAAAATCAATTATATATTCCTATTATGTACAGCATTGATAAATTGCTTAAGCGTTCTAAATTCATAGTTACTCTTGAATATGTTTTTATATTAATTTATGGTAATATTGATCTGACTTAACATGAGGAATAATTTTCTTATATAATTGTACAAAAGTAATTTTAACATAAATATTTCAAAAAAAACCAAAAATTGTTTAGATAATATTTAACTTAAGAGGAGGGCATCGTGCCCCCTCAAATGCTGACTATGGTATTACATATTATGTATTATTATTATTATTTTATTATTGTTGCAATTCGCACTTTTGCAGGCAATATAGTTGTCGTCTAATAACATATTTTATAAAAAAAGGTAAAAAGTATCCATATATATTATATATTTTATTTTTATTATAGTAGGTACCTTTTTTTATTATTAGTTATTATAACAATATATCAAAAATCAGCAAAAAAAAAAACACATCAGTGTAAAACGAATACATTAATCACTCCGACAAACAAAGTTTGAGTCATATAGAGTTGGTACATTTAAAGAGCAACGAAGTGAACGGGATCAGCTAGTTTTATATAAAGTTTTTAAGGAGTACGGTGGTAATTTTTTGTGTTTTGCTTAAATTCTGCATATTAAAATATTTTAAATCAACTAATAAGTAGATTTATTAATCCACCTTTTGTGAGTGTTTACAACTAATCAGTCCATCTTGGCCCATCCAATATAATAAAATATTATCTATGTCTCAAGCAGTCAAGCCCATTATGTAAGATGGTAGTGTGATAAGGAAAAAACATAATTTTTCAAACGATCACACAATGTGGAGGATGAGTCGCTATCGTTGCGACCTGCGGGCTGCGACCACCTGCGACTAAGTTCATTACTCAGCGTAACAAAAAGAAATAACAAAATATACAACAAAGGTTGATAGCCCTAACAAAAAAACACCACTAGGAGCGCTAAAATCTCACGAAAGTTTGAATTGGAATTATCTGTTATCATACCATAAACACGACAAATAATTAATGATTCGTAAGATATAATATAATATAGATATAATATAATCCAAGTAAATATAAGTCCAAACGTCCAACAAGTAACGGAAAGTGAAGTATTATTAATTGTAATTTATTAAACGAATATAGCAACTCTGTCACTCTGACATGAGTTCTCTGTGGATAAACAAAATTATGTTCAAAAGTAAGTTTTATTCAAAATGGTTTAATACTATAATAGTTTTAGGGCCGTTCTTACAATATTTGCTGAAAGTTAATGGATAAGTCACCGGCGAAATTAAAATCTGTTATCATACAGTTAACGTAAGCCGACACTTAACTGGACTTTTAAAAAAATGTACAGTCTTATTTAATGTTATTGCTATATAGAGAATATAACAATTCATTTTTTTTGTTTACAATAGAATATTCGAGTAATATGAGGAATATGCTTTGGAAATTTCATGTAAGAGCTTCACAAGTCACAACAAGAATCTGGAATGTTTTATTGGTGCTAAAAAACAAACAGTTCATATTGACCACATTCAAGAATTAAAGAAGAATATATAATTTTGTTTTCATGGGAAATCATAAAGGTACTCAAACTCAATATTCTAATAGATCTATATATCTATATTTATTTTTAGGTGAATAAGAAATGAAAAATCTGAACTCGGATATTGAAAGGATAGATTTGTAAGCAGTAATTGGTGCTAAAATGTAGAAAACCAGAAAATAACCCTCTTAACGAGTGGGCCATAATTAAAGCGATTAATCCGATGAAGAGTTTAAAGGAGTAAGTTTTTTCATGTTTGATGTCTATATATTATATTGTCATGTTATTAAATTTGTATCAATGTACATCATAAAAGTTCGATAGACGGTGTACAGCTATCAGCTTCAGTTGTGAGTGTAGAGAATAATGAAAAAATAATTCCTTGTTGCAGGTTTCCTTACCAGTAATCAAAGCACTATTGTCGCTATATTGAAATTCATTGCACAGCAAGCTATGCTCTTGCTGCCGCTGACCTGCTCACTCAAGTCAAATTAAATGCAAAATAATTTTTATAAGTATGTTGTCCCTAAATTATGTTATGGTATTGATATTAAAGATTGTCAATTAAGTTAAGTCCTCTTAGGCTGTTGGATTTCACCAACACAATTAATCATGATTAAAGTTAACCGGAGTTTTAATCGGCCGAATTTGGCCGGTTAAATATCTGTTATCAGCCGATTAAGCGTTAACCGTGATTAACTGTGTTGGTGAAATCGGCCCTTAGACGCTATAGTAGAAATTAATTAAATTTTGGACTAGTCAGCGCCTTGCATATCTGTAGTATATCACACACAGTGAGTTTTGCTTAATGTGATCACATTAATTATCACCCTAAATCACATTAAGCGAAACTCACTGTATTATGACTTTTGTATTCAACTAAATAAATATACCCAAGTGTTATGTGTCATAGCGTCAATGAGACGTAAAAAAGAAAATTAATTTTTCAGGAGACATAAAAGTGTGATTATAATACTATTTTTTTTAATATGAAACCTCTTTTAACCGGGAACTAGTAAAAAATATTGATCAAATGACTGTAACAGTTAGATGTAATAATAGAAACTATATATTTCATTGAAAATGTATTTTTCAATTAATATTACTGTATCACTGGTCTTACTTTGTAATAATAGTATAAATATTTTTATAAATAGGTAATGCTTTTTTGTTAACGATAAGTATAGTTTTATTGTACATACAGATTATAACTGAAGTGGTGTCGTGGGCCGTTTTTATGAAAAATGAGCTGTTAAAATGTCCGGTGCTCCTGCCATAGGCTATATTAAAGGGGTTTTTTTCAATAATGTACTTATTTTTTACTATTTTTTACTATTTTTTTGTTTTTTTATGAACATAAAAATTCTGAAAACAGATTTGAATCTGTCGTCAAGTCTACTTGAAATCGACTTTCCCATATTTTTGATATTATCCCCCAAATTCTTAAAAATGTCATATTCAAAAAGTGTATTAAAAAATTCTGGTATTTCAATGTTTGGAGAAGTTAAAATCAAAAATGCGAGAAAGTCGATTTCAAGTAGACTTGACGACAAATTCAAATCTGTTTTCAGAATTATTATCGCTTCATTAGATCAATTGGTATGTTTGGCAAAAAATACGTCTAAAATACTATGTCGAGCGTGTGTTAGACAAAAACAGGAAATCACGGTATCGAATCCCCTTAATTGCCTGTATATTCAGAGAATAAACTGTGTTCTGAAACAGAAATTGTTGATTTGAATTATATTCAAATATTATAAAAGAATAAAGAAAATGTTCATAAAAAAACAAAAAAATAGTAAAAAATAGTAAAAAATAAGTACATTATTGAAAAAAACCCTTTTAATATAGCCTACGGCAGGAGCACCGGACATTTTAACAGCTCATTTTTCATAAAAACGGCCCACGACACCACTTCAGTTATAATCTGTATGTACAATAAAACTATACTTATCGTTAACAAAAAAGCATTACCTATTTATAAAAATATTTATACTATTATTACAAAGTAAGACCAGTGATACAGTAATATTAATTGAAAAATACATTTTCAATGAAATATATAGTTTCTATTATTACATCTAACTGTTACAGTCATTTGATCAATATTTTTTACTAGTTCCCGGTTAAAAGAGGTTTCATATTAAAAAAAATAGTATTATAATCACACTTTTATGTCTCCTGAAAAATTAATTTTCTTTTTTACGTCTCATTGACGCTATGACACATAACACTTGGGTATATTTATTTAGTTGAATACAAAAGTCATAATACAGTGAGTTTCGCTTAATGTGATTGGTATGTTTGGCAAAAAATACGTCTAAAATACTATGTTAGACAAAAACAGAAAATCACGGTATCGAATCTCCTTAAAACAAAAATGATTTAAACAATTTACAATTTAAAACAAATTTCCATTTGTCAAACGGTTCATATATTTTTGGCATAATCATAAAGATTAAACTTGTATTGTTTGTAATTTGTAATTGTATTTGATCTAATGATACTTGGTTGAGCGATATTGACTTGTAATGTATTCTTTTTTTAATTTTAAAATATTTTTGAATGTAATAATTATATGTAGAAGGTTTTGATGTCAATAATAAAACAAACAAAATGTATTAAATAAGAAATATTTGATTTTATGTTTTAAAATAATATGATACATAGTGCAGGTGTACTGCTAGTGATAATTAGTGTATTTTATGTCAGGTAATTCGGTTGTTAAGAGCGGATAATTTAATAATAGTGAACTACTTTTTGTTTTTGACTAATTGTCTGTAATGAAAAGATCTACAATTTGTCTAAGGTCCTTTCATAAAATATTGATAAAATTAAAAATAAAGCATATATTGGGATTAATGCATAGAGTAATAATAATTACAGTATTTTATTAAGCTAATTAATAACCCATTTTATAAATACTAAGAGCATTATAAATGTATAATACTACAGTACTATTTCCACCTTTTTATTATACGTGTGTGAAGTTGAGAGAATAGATTAATAAGAATCCTTGTATGTTGAGTTGCATTTCATTAGGTTTCGGGGGTGTCGTACTATTGCATTAATAAATTGCATTCAGTGGTTCTTAGATAGACCACTCGGCCTGAAACAACTTTTAATTGATTAAAAAGTTGTAATTGGTATCATTACCACTATAATTTATTATATCAAAAATATTGACATCAAATTATGACAAAAAAATGGAAAGTTAGGTTAAAGGTTAAAATTCGTTTTTTTTTTTGTAAGGAGAAAGTAAAGTAATTTCATTACAATTTTATTTGAGTAATGAGTAAAGTAACTTAATTAACTTTTAAAAGTACTTACCCAACACAACTTTTAAGTAGCTAAACTAACAAGTAACAGATAAACAGTCACAGTGGAAAGTGCTGCTACTTTATTATAACTGCTACCTACTTATAAGCAACAACTATAACTATACGTATATACCAGTATAGTTTGATACAAAAAGAGTAAATAATGTATTGTTTTGTGTTTTTTTTTATCTTGAGGGTTTCTATTTCACGCCTACCAATATTATTATAATAATATTATGGAGATAAAGGGACTAGGTATATATTAAAAACCTCTTGTTTAAAGTTTTACATTAAATACAAACGTTTTTACTAAGCTGTAGTGGATTCATTAAAGATTTATCACAAGGAACATCTTAAAAAAACATATTATAATACGTTATGATTCGTTGATTGACCAGATCAGTGGTATAATTAAAATATTGTCTTAGGGGTGATGGGCATTTTTTTACACACAAAATACTAAATAGTAAATAAATATAATAAATGCTAAATTTTAGTAACTGAGAATAGATACTATTTTATTAAAAATCCTAAAACTACCTAATATATTATATAAAAAATTATTAAATTGTCATTTAAAATTCTATACAATTTAGTGCCTGTAAAATATTATAATATTTGGCATAAATTCAATTTAGCTACCCTTTTTACATTTTTTTTTTTTGTAACATGCGTATTTTAACGAGTGAAAAACGATGGTGCAAAAAATAATTGCGAAATCATTATTTTAGAATTTAATAAATAATATAATATATTATCCTTCCAAATTTTTGGGATTTTACGTTTGCACGCATACGCACAACACGATAATTTACTGTCGCGGGCAACGCGTATAACAAATTTTGATTTTGATCCTTAACTCGTTAAAATACTTTAAAAAAAAAAAAAATCAAAACTTCTTATAGGAGCTGCAGTAAAGTACAGTGTTATGCGTATGCGTGTAGGTACAAGTAAAATCGCAAACTTTAAAAGTATATATAACTTAAAAAATAATGATTTTAGCAAATTTATTTTTGTACAGTCGTTCTTAATTAGTTTAAATAAAAATCTTAATGCTGGGTAGCCAAAGTGAATTTGTTCCAAATATTGAATTTATTTTAACTGTAATATAATATATAATGTACCTACTTACATGGTTTTTTTTTTACGGTTCATAAAAGAAACTCAAAGTTTTTTGTGTATTTATATTATAGATATATATGGTGAATGATAGAAAAAAATAGAGAAGGCATTTATTGTGAAAAATTTGTTAAATACCAATTTTCAGATTGATAAACGAAAAAAAATTAAAATATTATTAAGGCCAGAGCCATCTGTCCGCCTTCACCCTCCCACCGTTTAAATTACGCCCCTGGACCAGATCCTTCGTTTCTGCAGGTACGTAAAATTCATCATTAAATTAACAATTTATTTCATTTTTCTAGATATTTAATTGTGTGGTTATTACCTATCAATGTTATAATCATCTATTAAGGTTACATTATATTATTTAAACAACAAAAAAAATTAAAATCATAATGCTTTTATCACGGAATAATACAATAATATTACCTACCTATTATAACTATATGTTTATGATTTATGTCACAATCAATAGGTACCTAACAAGTACGGGCAAGCCTATGGTACAATATTATGTTATACAGCTGATAATATTATCGTCATTCGTCATAATCGGTTTGTAACATTTTTTGTAGAGATACATTATGAATGCGTGTACACTGTACATGTACGGTATCGGCGAGGATAGTTGCATTTAATTATAATGTATTATATGGCTGCTTCGTCTTAGTTATATTTTGTGTACTTACACATATTGGAAATACTTAATACTTGTGTGCCTAATGTAAGGACTAAGGAGTAGCTGCTAGGGTGAAATATTTTTAGCAGATATTATAATCTATAAGACAGATGTTATCAATAGGTATGCTCTTAACCAGCTCATTTTATAAGCCGTACCTAATTTTTTTGGTTTCAGCTTGAATACTTGGGCGTATATCGATTGCGCCGAAATTACCTTTTTACCTGAAAAAATCTATCGATGGCGCCGCGTATCAACTCCACCGAACTTTTTTACATATTGATTCCGCCGGTTATCGATTAACCCGAACTTTTTTACTTTATACAGTAATAAAAACATTTAAAAGACTTATGTTTACATTTATGTTAAAATATATTTTATTTTATTAGTAGGTACACACTATAACTTACTGAAATTTGTATTTAACTCGTAACAAAATAAGTTGAAGTAGAATAATAGGTACACGAACAATGAACATATAAATTGAACTCTAAACTGTTCAACTGTATCTATAACATAATACTATAGGTACACAGCTATAATTATTCCAGTGGAAATCGCGTATTATCGCAACGGACAACAGTTTTTATATCTTAATCAATATAATCTATAAAAGGTTTATGAAAAAAAAATTTTTTTTATTTCATGTAGGTACCTATATGGCTACATACAATAAAAGTAAGTACAAGTGTTATCGATCATAATTCATGATCTTAAATATTGATCACTATGTTCTGCAGTGTTAAAATAATAGACATTTAGTGACCGTTGTAGTCTTGTGCGCGTCTTGTGTTACACCGTGTCAAAATTAATTTTGAAATTGTTTATAGTGAAAGGAAAAATCAATTAATCTTATATAAAAATTTTAATTAGGTATAAATGGTGTCAATGTGTCAATGAAAAGTGCACCTCAAAAATGTATGTTGATCTTGACATGAAGATGACTAAGTGTACCCTAACCTATACTGTTAATTAAAAACAATTCTGTATAATATGATACTTTGGTTATTGTTTAATAAACAGTCGTATGAATCAACATTAATAAATAACTGGCGGAATCGATAGTCGGCGGAATCAATATAAACAAAAATCCAGCGGAATCGATAGCCGAATTGATATTAAAATTTAAAACGGCGGAGTCGATAAAACCCCGAATACTTATATTATATTATAATTCGGGTGCAGGTTTGTTTTTCTTATCTGATATTCAAACAGATATTATTATGGCTTTTAAGGTCCTGCAGCGTTAAACCAATCAGTCGACCAGCAGTTGCAGCACTTATACAGGTCCATTATAATATAACGACGGGCCGCCGAAAGAGACTCATTTATTACAATAATTATTTACCTATATATTATTATGATGGCTATTGGCTATACACGGACATCTATTATAATATTTCTCATCGATAATCTGTAAACATAAGAAAAAACACACGACTGACTTAGTATACATAGGTACCTAAATAAATATTATAATATCCACACATCTTGTTTATATATTATATTATATTATATTATATTATTATATAGGTATATCGTTTGGGTCCGAGTGTACAGTTTGGCGGGATACAAAACTACTTTTATATAGGTACCTACAAGCAAATACTATAATATATGATAATACACGACACTGGCACATGAAAACTAGAGAGTTATTTTTTATCTTTGCCTCTTGAGATTGTTAAAGTAGTTGCCTATTTTACTCCTTGAAATACTATATTGTCTATCAACGATTATAGTTTTTAGTTATTATTGATATTTATAGAAAAAAAAACTAAAAAAATTGAAAACTGAATATGTTCGTAAACAGCTCAAAAGGAGTCAAAATATTAAATAATTTAGATTTTAGATTATATAGTATTTGCATATTTGCACATACTTCAAATCTCCATAGTTCATAAATCATATTGTCAAATACAATAAACAATATTATGTTAAATCTAGTATGTATTAATTAATTATAATTCAAAACATAATATTACTTAAATATTTTACTTTTACATAATAATTATACGACACAAATTAAAATGTGAAATTATAACATAAGTGCTTAAAACAAATAACAATAATATCTTATAATTATAATTTATAATTTATAATAAACATTCTACTCAAACATGAACTACTTTTTTCAACTTTTTATTTTTTGAACATTTATACTGGTTGTATGAATCATTGCACTTCTTTACATAATACTTAATAATTTTATTTAAAAATTGTGTATTGCAGACAATAAGCTGTGAGTATTTTTTAGATTTATTTGCTAACAGAATTAAGTACTTACTTGGAATCTTGTTTTAAATTTTCAATCCTTAGATATAAAGTTGAACATTTTATAAATTTTTATACACAAAATAATTATTCATTTTAAATTTAATAAATTTTGTCAAAATTCGATCTTTAAATGCTTATAAAAAAAATTGTGCCTATATATTTTAAATACTTTTCAACGGATATTGTAACAATATATCAGGAGCCTTGTATTAAATGTATACACATTTTATCCGAACAGATAAAATTTTATTGATATTTATATAAAAAAAAATAAAAAAAATTGAAAACTGAATATGTTCGCAAACAGCTCAAAAGGAGTCAAAATATTTTCAAAATTGTACTATAGGAAAATAGAAAATGCTAATATAAACATTCAGTGAAATTTTCATGTGTCTACAATTATTCGTTTTTGAATTACAACAAAATAAGGAAATCACTACATGAGAAATCGAGTGAATATCCAGTGTTGTAAAAATTTGAATTTCAAATGCTCATAAAAATTGAATTTGACGTTCTTATACACATTTTTTTTTTTTTTGATAAAAATAGATAATCTTATAGGGAATCTTGTATTACATTTAATAACCTAAGATTTAAAAAGAAAAATGTTTACAAATCTTAACTCAAAATAACTTACTAATTTTCGTGATTTTTCCATATTTTGTCAATTTTTGAACTTAAAATGTTTATAAAAAAAAAAACTGTGACTATAGATTTTTAATATTTTTCATCTGCCTTTTATTAAATTTTCTATCGTTTTTAACCAACAAATAAAATTTTATTGACATTTTTAGAAAACAAACTAAAAAAAAATATAAAATGAAAATGTTCCTAAACAGTTCAAAACAAATCATAATATTTTGAAAATTTCATCGTGTATAGGGAATACAAATATTAACAACCAATGAAAATTTCATGTATATACATTCATTTGTTTTAGAGTTATGCAAAAAACGAAAATCGGTTTTGTGGAAAACCGATTTTGCTTAAAAATTCCTGTTTATCCTTAATTTTTATTTTGTTTTTCCGGCGCTTGTGAAAATAATTGGGAATTTTAAAATTTGACCTGAATGCACCAACTAGATTTACTTTCCCATCGAACAAGATACTGTTGAAGAATATCGAAGCAGTTTTACTGCTCCAAACTATAATGACAGACACGAAAAAAAAACACACATTATTGTAAAATCAATACATTCATCGTTTCACTTAGAATCTAAAAGTTAATTTGTTTTTACAAAGCTTGTGTACTTAATACTGTTCCACCAAAAACTAAATTATAGACTATAGTGTATGTATATACTACAGTATTTCCATATAAGTTAGATTCGAATGATTTATATTTTTAACTTTAAACAATTCACGGTAAATATTTTTGACATGAAAACGAAATAGACTGAATAGTGAAATATAAAAAAATTAAAAACAAAATAAATTAACTTAACTTATATTTTAAAACGAAAAATTAATTCGTTAATATCACGCTAATTAAAAAAGCAATTTAGTATGTTAACAGTTAAGTTAATGAAAAGCCAAAAGTAACCCTAAGTCAAGTTACAAAGTTTAAATTAAAGTAACTTTTTAACTTAACTTTAACTTTTTAACTCGTTAATGCCGAGCCTTGTACATATATATATATAAAACATATAAGTTAGGTCAATGAATTATTATTAATTCATAAATGATTATACATTTTCAATATGGTTAGTTGATGTTTTAAAATGTTCAAAATAGATTAAAATGATAGGTTTTTTGTACCAGTATGAATAAATTTTGAAAATCTCATAATTTCGAGATTAACTAAAACATAAATTTAATTTTGAACATTCATTTTTCAACTCCAAAAATACAAAAAGTACGGTTTTGTTTGTTATTATTAAAAAAAAAATCTTTTTTTTTTAGTACCAAACGAAATAATATGAGTTCACAAAGTTCTTTTTGGGCTTTTCGTTTTCGAGTTTCTGTTAGCTGCACACACATCACTTCATATACTACACGTGGTAAATGCAAGCTGACAGAGTGTAATAATATAGCTGCAGGTGTCAATGTATAGTTTGGCATAATATTATTACTTATTAGCAATATTATCGTGGACGCTCGTGGGATATGCCAAAATCGTTATCGATATTATCTCGGACGCAGTTTGGCCAGTGTTGGTTAAGTTACTTTTAAAAAGTAATCAAGTTACTTTACTCGTTACTAAGAGATAAATGTAATTAAATTGCTCTACTCGGTACTAAGAGATAAATGTAATTAAGTTACTCTACTTGTTACTAAAATAAAATTGTTATTAAATCACTTTACTTTTCAAATAGAAAAGTAACTCATTACTTTCTCGTTACAAAAATAAAATTTTTTTTTATTTCTTGGAAATTATCTTGGCAAATCCAACAAGCAAATTCTTTATAAAACCTTTATAGTTAATAGGATCATATAAAATTTAGTATTCCACACAAGCTATATTCATAGGAAACCTATTTAAAGGAATCAAATTAAATAATAAATTTAATTGACTGTTTTCATGATTTACCGTGCAATTAGGCATTTAAAATGTCAAAACCATTGAAAACTGAATTTTGCCGAGTTAAAATTAAATATATATACATATTATTAGGTTGGTAAACATAATAATTTTTTTTCAATTCTCAATAGGTGGGTAGGTACTTAATAATTCGAAACTGTAACTCGTTATTGTATAGAAATTACTTTTCAAAAGTAATTTCCATTACATTTTCGTTACTTGGAAATATTTCTAATGAAATTGAAATATGAAACGTTACTACCCAATACTGAGTTTGGCTATTAAAAAGGTACGATATAGGTAGTTCACCACTATATTATATATTATATTATATTTATATAGTACCTACGCAGTTGTTGCATTTCGGTGGATGTCGAGGTATCCCCTTCTAGAATGTTCAGCTGTTCGGGGCACCAGAACACTTCCATTCGAAATTATAAAATGCACTGTGGGGGGGGGGGGGTGGTTCAGTACCTTGCAGCCTTTGCGATTAATAGCGTCCAAACGTAACTTGTGTGTGTAGGATGTATTAAATCATTGTAAGGCCTGCTGTGAAACGAGAACATGGTGCTTATAGGTATTACAGCTGTTCTTGAAGGTTTGAAAACGAAAAAATAATAATATGTTTGGCCGTTACGGTGTACCTGTACATAATAAATCGTGTTTTGTATTTCGTGGCAGCAGGTGTAGGCTATTTAGACCGTATTCGAAATGCTACCCACCCACCGGCCACTATTGTACACGACTTATTTTCGAACTGTGCCATTATATTATTTTCTATACAACAAACAAAATCGTAAATCTACCCCTATACCTCGACCATCCCATTATCTATCACCGTCACGGTCACACCACATGGTCATGGTCACGGCCACACCGAAAAATTGAATTTTTCAATCAAACTATATTTTATTAATGTTCATAAACATCGTTAAGTACATGCATTTTAGCATTACCTATATGGTTATATCAACTATCACATTATCTATTATCATATTATGGAAGTTGGGTGAAATGTGTGAACGAATAGTATTAATTGTAAATTTGTTTATTTCAGTACACTGCAGGCACCTCTCGGGACTTGCTTGGTTAAAATTAGAATGAAGTCCGCCATTTGGGTCCTAGGTAGGTTGTCCAAATATCTAATAGAGATAGAACTCTGAGTGCAATGTAAATATCAAAATAAACCGAACAATCTATATTTTGGTATCGTATTATATACGAATTATACTCTTAATATTATTTGTATAATTATATTTATTTTACGATTCCGTGTACGGTTATAGGTTAAACATAGGTATTTTTTCATGATAGCTGTCACGTATTTGTTATATAATATAATACACAAATAAATACTAAAAAGGATAACATAAAAGGATTTGGATGTTAGACAACACAGTTGGATAAACCGTATACAAAAAAACTATAATATCATATACCTTCTGTATACTTACATATTATACTATATACCATAATTTAACTGTGGTTATGACGGCGTACCTATATTGCAACCGTGTTTTCTAAAGCATAGAAGTCAATACCTATCAATGCCTTTCGACGTGCGTTATACCTACCTGCTTTCAAAGTCAAATGATAGCATTTGTCTTGTACATAGGCGATATGGTATAGCACTATGGCGCTAGTAACTATGGACATTTTACTGGTGGGGGGGGTACAATTGTATCAGTAACGCAGACCATGATAATTGATATTTTAAACTAAAATATGATTAAAAACTGGGGGGGGGGCTACATGTGTAAAACTACTAAAACTACAACATAAAGCCCTCTTTAATTGCGAATATTATCTTGTATAACATTGAATTCGCAGTCGTCGTCACATAACCCGACCAACCGAACCACGTCTGCACGTCTGACGTCTATCAGTGATCAGTCCCTAAAGTTAGGTACAGTGCTACTTACTGCAAATTACGCTTCATAAGGACGTTTCCAGACACATTTTTCAGGTACCTAGTGCACTTATACGACTTATACCCATCGCAGAAACACTTGAATTAATTCAATTTGTATATTGTATGAATAGATATTTAATATAAATAACATTCAACGTGGAATCATTTTCAGTTACGGAATTTTTTATTTTTTAGTACTCAAATTCAAAATAGCCATTTATTAAATCTGCTTATAAGAACAATATTTTGATGGAAAAAACGTTTATCTAAGTCAAGCAATTTATTTTTTAGAATTATTTTAAATATCAATTTTTTTGAGTAAATTAATTTAGAACGTATAAAATATTATTTTCTTGACATGAGATGGAATGCGTAATGAAAAATTATATAATTTTGAAATATAGACAATAATACACTACCATATTATTTGACTTTTATTGTTCCATGAATATTGTCGACATTTGATTTCAAACAGACTATATAATATTGAATATTTAGATAAACTCCATTCAATATTGGTATTAATTAATAAACAGCGTTATTAACATTATAATGCAAAGAATCATAGTCATTAATATATTCTGATAATATTTTAATAGTCCGTAAAACCATACTTATTATATCTAAAATATTATGTTTCCGGTCCAGCGGTCATATTTGAATAATTTTAAATATTAAATAGACTAACACGTGAACGGACCATTTTCTTTAGTTCAAATTCAGTTTGTTCAAGGTTAAAACTTAAAGGTTACGAAAATTAACTATTTATGTCTGAAATAAATAATATGATTGTTAAATGATGATAGGAAAATAATGACGTTCACTTCACTAGCCCAATTTGGATAGTCGTTATTTAAGTAAAAAAAATCGCTATACTTGTGTTATACACGGTTCTTCATATTCTGTACACTGTCCATTAAAAAATTATATTTTATTCTATAGCAAAACCACTACACATATTATTCCTTTAAACAATATTTATCAATTTAATATTATTAATACATTTTAATTTGTATTCATAAATTATTGACAGTAAATTGTAAAAATAGTTCCAATTACAAGGCAGGGGGGAGGGGCGACTAAATACTGTCAAATCCTTTGAAGATGTCCCTGATGTGCAGTTTAAAATGTTTACCGCAGATAGATATGGTTAAATATTAGTAACTGACAAATGAAAATGATATAGGTACATATTGTTAAAATATTATAAATATGATAAAACATAATATTATATCGCTTTAGTGCATTGCGTTTTAACTATTATATTAAAACAATTATTGTTGTATATAATAATATAATGTATAGTCCTATAAAAACCTAACCGTGAAAAAAGAGCCAAGACTCATACCCAAAAGAATTTGTCCAAAAATATCTGCGTATCAATAAAGTATCGATATATAGATATATTACGGCCAAGTTTGCTGCTTTGTTAGTCCTACATTCATGTCAATTTCATGTTATCATGATCGTTTCAACTTGAGCAGGTGCAAAATAATATCTTTTAGGTACAAAATAATATCTTTTCGGTACAAAATAATATCTTTTCAGCTGCTACACAACAACAGGTGGTGTAAGTGCACCGTCGTCAACCCCTAAAATATGCCACTGGCGTGATGAACATTTTTTTCTTTTTCTTAAACGCAAGCACCTGCCTAACATAATACAAAAATGATAATATTCGATTATCTTTTATCGATGTGTAGGGGTGCACAGCTGGATACCATAAGGCCTACTGCAAGGTATAATAAAATATAATATATTTGATACACACATGATATATAGTGTAGTTTGGTTCGTATGGATAATATGATATGGATAATGTGTTTGAAAAAAATAAAAATAAATTCAGGGTCCAAAAAGGTCGAGAAAAATTCAACTCGTTATAATAATATAGTATTATACTATATTATCCACAGTGTATAAATAACGTATGTACTGAGTGTGTGTGTGTGTTTGTGTGTGTTTGTATGTGGTGGGCGTGTGTTCCAGAAATGCACGATGGATGTAGCTCAAGGGTTCGGGCTTAAAAGATTTTACACGCCGGGGTATTCGAATTGCACTAGGGTTCAAAAAAAGGCTTTCAACAAAAATGTATAAAAAATAAACTTAATTTAAATATTTCAAAAGCACTAGGTAACGGTCCCATCCTGCTTGAAATGTAATCATTGGCATAGGTACTAATTGTAATGTTTTATTGTACTTTTTAATTTTAAATATATGTATATTATATAATATACTACATTTCCAAGAAATTGGTTTTTGTAAAAATTATAATAAATTTAATGATGAAATAATATTATAAATAAAACTGTACACGTACAAAAACATGTTTAAAATAATTTGTGGAAAGTGCAATGAATTATGTTTAATATTTAAGCCAAATTTTCAACATTTTTGTTAAAACATATTTTTTGAAACCGAGTTCGACGATTACCTTTTTATTAGAACAAGTGCGATTCGGCTAAAATAAGCGCGATCCGAAATCACAAACATTTGTAAATTATTTTGTAGTTATAAACAGATAAGACGTTCAACATTGATGACTAAGGATTGAAAATGTGATACCTACCAGGTTACTCTAAATATTTAATATTGGATTATTTATAGTTAATCTAGGTTCAAATTCTGACGAAATTAGATATTTAAACAAATAATAACAATATTTTAAATAGTTATTTTGTTGTAATTTAAAAATATTATTCGTGGGTACCTATACTTAAAGTTTTTAAAGTAGGTAACCACTACCTATATTATTTTATTTTATACACACAATGACATTTTCATCATTGTGTATTACAAATAGACAATGGTAAAATCAATTTATTTATTAGCAATTATATCATAAAATATACTTAGTAATATTATAAGCTGACAGACTGTGTTTGCTTCGAATCGTTTTTCGTAATATTTATCATTGAATTCAAATTGAATGCATACATTATATTAGTTAGAGTCAAACCCGTAATAAGATTCAACAGCTCACTTGGCCATTTAAAATATTATTTTCACCATCGTACATTTTTTTAAATCCCCCCACCCACCAACTTTGAAGTAAATATTTTTTACCTCGATTTAACTTTACTTTATAAATTATTGATATTTTTCTCATTAACAAATACATATAATAAAACAAAATAATAAATACTTAAAAATGAATTTAAGAAATACATTTTTATTTTCAATATTGATGAAATCATTGAATTTATGTATAAATATTTAGCCGACTTAAAAATTAAAATACCATAATATGATATTATCACTGTCTAGACAGTTGTTCATATTATGACTACTGATCAAATATTTCCTTAGTAAACATAGCCGTATAGGTTAAAATATATAAAAATTATATTAAATAAAATGAAATAAAATAGACACTTGGTTGGAAAATAATGTAGATTGTAGACTTATATTATTTCTTTTTGCTAACTCTAAATAAAATGTAGAAATACGATAATTATTTAATTAATATTTAATGTTTTTATAATGTGTCAATAAACTAAATGTTTTTACATTATCTAGATATATATTCGATCGTTAAAAACCAACAAATGGTAAATGTCTAATAAAATACCTAGATATTTTACATTCTTGTAAATAATTATTTTGTTTTAAAACCTAGATTACAAACTAACAACTTTTATTAATATATATATTATATATATTTATATATATTTTAATTGAGTTAATTAATTTTATATGTTTATAACAACAAACAACTCAACGTAGAATTTCTAGAACTGCTTCCTTTCAAGGTTTTAAATAATAAGGCTATAAATATTAAAATACCCGTGTCTATCTCCTCATGCATATTAATATATTGAAGAAATTATTTAAATAATTTTTATACTAACAATTTCTATTTACCATAACATTTTTGAAATGTTGCAATGCTTATTAAGCTATTCATAAGCATAAGAAAATTCCGAGTTTTATTAGTTTTAGATTATGAGTGAAACGATGAATGTATTGATATGTGTAATTTTTTTTTAGTTTTTTTAAATTTTTTTTTGTGTCTGTCATCACGTCTTAGGACAGTAAATTTGCTTAGATATTTTTCAACAGTACCTATCTTTTTTGATAGTAAAGTGAATCTAGATGGTACTTTGGTATTATTTTCCAAATATTTTGACTTCTTTACGGAGATTTTCAGTTTCCATTTTTATTAGTTTTTTTTTTCTATGAATGTCATTAAAACTTTATTCGTTGAGTAAAAATACTTGAAAATTTAATACAAGGCTCCTACTATATTGTTACATTGACATTTGAAAAATATTAAAAATCCATAGTCACAATTTTTTTTTATAAGCATTTAAAGTTCAAGTATTGACAAAATACGTAAAAATGAAGAAAACTTGCAAATTATTTTGAATTAGAAATTCATAAAAATTTTTCTTTATAAATCTAAGATTTGAAAATATAATATAATATTATTCATAAGTTTGTCTATCTTTATCAAAAAAAAAAATATCTTCAAGCAAAACAAATTAAAGTTTTATGAGCGTTTGAAATTTATATTTTTACAATATTTTATATTCACTCGATTTCTCATAAAACGATTTTGTTATTTTGTTGTCATTGAAAAACGAATACCTGTAAAACATGAAAATTATACTGAATGTTTATATTTTCATTTTCTATCCACCATAAAATGTTGACTCTTGTAGAGATGTTTACGGACATTGTCAGTTTTCAATTTTTTTTGTTTTTTTTTTTCTATAAATATCAATAAACATTTATTTGTTGGGTAAAAAAGAGTGTAAATTTAATTCAAGACTACTAATATATTGTTGCAATAGCAGTTGAAAAACCTTGAAAATACGTAACACAATTTTTTTTTTATAAGCATTTAGGGTTCGAATTTTGACAAATATATCAAATTTAAAATTTAATAATTATTTTTAGTTAAAAATTTATAAAATGTTCAACTTTTATAGCTAAAGATTAAAAATTTAAAACAAGGTTCCACGTAAATAGGTTATATAGAAATTACTTTATTCATAATAATATCATCAAATATACTTAGTATAATATCATAGGCTGACTGACCGTTTTCGCTCAGAATCGTTTTTCTTATACAATGATATTTTATCATTGAATTCAAATTTAACACCATCCATTACAATGACCCACTTTTTTTCGTTTATGTTTATAAACAAATTTTCGCTTTTTAAAAAATATTTAAAATGCAATACAACCCTTTTATAAGTTCTTGTTAGGGAATATTAAAAAAAAAAAAGTTACGTGAAACGCCACAATAAATTGTTATGAGAATCTGTAGTTAAAATTCTGATAAAATTCATATAAATTATGAAATTTGTCAAATTATTTCGAGTTAGAAATGCATACAAATGTTTTTATGTATATCTAAGATTTTAAATTTGTATACAAGATTCCCATTGAGCTTTCCTACATTAACAATAGTTTACCGGAAAGTTAAATTTATTTTTTACGAGCATTTGAAGTTTGTCATAGGATATTGTAAGTTATTGAAATAAGTTTTCAGTTTCGTCTGTAATGTTTTATTTTTATTTTATGACACAGTTTCGATTATCGACACGGAGTCATTAAATTGCGTCTGCCCCCAAAAAAACATTGTCATAACTCATAATATACGATATGTACATTGTACATACTATGTAATTATTTCGACATCACCACGATAATCATAGAGCACAGAGGTCTCTCCCGGTTCCCGGAATGATAATAATATATAATAATATGATAATGATATATAATATCATGTTATACCTAATGTTTCAATTTCGATAATTGTATGCAATACCTACATGACATTTTAACTGAGTGTTTCTATTGTCGTTTTTTTTATACCATACAATTTTATACTATGATCTGATAATTATTTTGATTTAGATATACATAAAAGTTTGCTTTTTAAATCTAAGATTTGAAAATTGAATACAAGATTCCTCATAAGTTTTTCTATATTTATAAAAAAAAAAATTTTTACTTTAAAGTCAAATTAAAGTTAAGATTTTTAGAACAATGGATATTTAATAGATTTCTCAAGTAATTTTCTTATTTTGTTGTAATTAAAAAAACAAATAACTGCAGATCCTCATAAGTAATCTTTTTGAAACACAACAAAAAAATAAAATCGTTATTCTTTGTTTAAATATCTATTTTCATCAACATTTGAACTAAAAATGTCTACATTAAAAAATATGCTGCATGTGTATTTTTGAGATTACATTTACAGCACGATTTGAGCACGAAGAGCTCAAGTAGTCAGAGCATTTTGCTACATGGGTAAGAGGATGTCGCTCTGCTGTACAGTAGGTTACAAGTGGGTCCATGTATAATGGATTGTATTAAACTTGAATTCAATGATATTCTATCACTGTATAAGAAAAACGATTCTGAGCGGAAACGGTTTGTCAGTCTACATATTCTATATTGTCATTAATTATTATATCATGTAAGTTGAATTAATATTACTTATAATATTATTATTTTTTATTCGTTTCTATGGCACTAAACAAAGCATTAGAAATTAAAAACCAATTTTAGTGGTTTTTTCAAATTTTTCGGTGGTTTTTACCATGGAATTAAAGAACTATTGAGAAAATCGAAAAATGACCTCTTTAAAGTACCATCTTGATCCAATTTTCTAAAAGATATGGTACTATATGTTAAAATCGAGGCACTCTTTCTCGTAAACATTTGTTGACAGGATAAAAAAATAAAATAAATAAACACCATTGTAAAACCATTATAATGTTCGCTCCTCTCAGAATCTAATATATATTATATAATATGTATTAATATAACCCTACCAATATATTATCTAGATGACAACGCATGTGTATTTATTTTCATGGAGTTTAACCCTTCTAGTCATTAGTCTGTGTTCGTTATTGTCCATCCTGTTGCAGCTGCCAGATGGCTCAGGAATGTGAAATTTAACCTTCGAATTGTTTGGGTAGGGTCTGGATAACAAATCTTGTAGATATATACACTGCAGGAATGTTTTTCATTTACAATATTTTCTACATTTAACGCTTTACCATCGGTATTTTTTTTTTTTGTGGGTCTTATTTGAACGTTATATTTACAAGGGTTTCGTAAAATGTGGGCTTTAACTTACACATCTGCCTAACACGTACAATCTACCTAAATGTTCCCAAATTCTGTTGGGGCACGAAAATCGATTTAAATTGTTGTTCAGTTTGACATTTGTTTTTAATGACATTTAATATGTTATTATACGATATTATAACGTGTGATATATTATATACGCTTATACTCTTTGATAAAATTATTGTAAAATGATCCACTAGCATATATATGAGATAAGTGTACATAAATCATAATATATTATGAAAAATCTTAAAGTTATATACCAAATATAACTAGGTACATTGGGAAACAACTAAAATTCAGAATTTAAAATTTCACTATTTTTAATATATTTATTGGAGACATTTCATTTTAAAAAACTATGAAATCCTAATTTATACCCATTCAAAACCATGAAGTTCTTCTTCAATTTTGAACTGTTTTTATTTTTAATTTAATATGTAGGTGTACCTACAACACGAAAAAATTCTCGGGAAAATAAATCCCCCACACTAGGAAGAAAATCTTCAGTAGTACTGTGGATTGTCGGACACGTTAAATTTAACTTAACATAAATTACTTATAATTATTATTTTAGAAATTATAATATATTAGAAATTAAATTACAATTGTACATGTTAAAATATTTTATGTTATAAAAATTGTCTCTATCCTAAAAATGTAATAGTATATGTATATTACCTTCTTGTAGGTACCTACATTGGAAAAACACTCCTAATAACGTATTTTTATATCTACAACGATTATAGAAAGTGGTATACCTATACTATACTATACCGGAACTCAAACAAATAACAACTAATTGTTCAGTTTAAATGATATATTGATCAGGTTTAATTCGAGTATAATGTTAAAAATGCTGAAAGTTTAACTATCCGTGATTTTTACTATAACACACGTGTACGGTGTTCACTAATTATGAAATTACAAATTGTTCGAAGGCAGATACCTACCAAGTGCAATCCACCGAAAAAAACTTAAATATTAATATGAACACATTTATACATATTATTATATTGTGTTATAATTTATAATTATAAATTGTTTTATATTGAGTCATTAGATAGTTAATGATGTATAGTACCTACCAACAATAAAAATAATATGAAGCTTAGGTATATTGTATATACCAACTACATTTATACAAAAATTACACAACTATACAAATAATAATTTAATAAGTCATTAAAAAACAGGTGGTAGGTACCTATATAATATTAGTATATATAAATATAATATAATTATTTAAATTGAATTACAACAAAATTATTTTGATCGTTATTCTTCGTAAATATTATATATGTTAAGGTAAATGATGTTATATCGGAAAATAACGTTATTCGCCGGTTATTAACGTTGTTTATTTACAAATATGGGAATTTTACTATCGTTATTTTCTAGTGAATAACCGTATGAAATGGGAAATGTTGATAATAAAGTAGATTTCCAACGAGCTATGATAAGGTGACCGCTAAAAGCTAAACTAATTGGTAAACTAATAAAACATTATAGGGCACAGATTAGGCGTACGGCGTACCTACATAATATATATTATAATAATATGATGGTGGCACTACATTGGTTGAGGTTACATTTTAAAATATTATACTTATACAAAAATGTTATAGTTGATTATACCTTAGAATGTGTACGACTGTCGTCGTATGAACCGATTTGAAATGGCTATGACATGTAAATCGATCGTACGACTTTTAACGAAATAACGAAAAATATCCTAAAGAACAAACTGGATGATAATAAGTAAGTGATAACTCTTTCTTGTCTACTAAGGATTATAGTGATATTGTATTGAACAGGTTAGAAAAACAAAAATGTGTTTAAAAACTGTTGGTGAAACGGAAACAATGAAGGACTATCTTGAAGACTTGAACTACCTACGTTCGTAAGTACAATATTTTAATATTAAATAGAAAATAATGCCTTATATTAGACCGGTTGACGAAAAATGTGGTATTGTAATTATTTGGTCATTAACGACTTATAACGATAATTATGTACCTACCTACAGTGTTTGGAAAGAACGTAATTCATGAACGCTCGTTATTCACGCGTTCAAGTTAATATATTTTATTGAACGTTACTCGTTTTTTTCAAGTATAACGTGGACATGAACGACGTTTATATATTTAATGAATTTTAACGATTTTTAAGGCGTTAAAATGTATTTATTATTTAATACATTTTGATTGATAATACTATTATGATATATAATATATTTCGAATTATAATAATAAAATACATGAGATTCCAGTGGGTACGCCTGGACGAATCCCGGAATAAAAATCCCCCGGAAAAAAATCCCCGGAAAAAAAATCCCCGACCCTAGGAAAAAAATCCCCAGACTACAATATTACTCACAACCTCTTGCAAATGGTTGAACAAATATTTTTTAAACGTTAATTAGTATCTATAATTAATATTTAATTACAAATACGTATATTCTATTCTATTATAATATAATATATTATACAGTGAGTTCCGCTTAATGTGATCACTTTGGTGCAGAACATTTTGATTCTATTAACCGGTTGATTCTAAAAAGCATTTACAACAATGTTCAACAATTTCCTTACGATTTTTTAAAATTTTGTTTAACGTTGGTTGAGGAATTTTCAGAGCTAATGCGGCTTCTCTTTGAGAACATTTATCCAATTTATCGAAACGAACGAGTATATTTTTTTTTCTTTTATAGTTAAATCATTTCGTTTGGTCGACATTTTAAAAAATACGTCTGATCATGAACAATAAACCGAATAAACTAAATGACACAAGTACACGACGCCGCGACATACAAAGATAATTGATTGACATAATGTACAACGATATACAGTAATACTGATAAATTCAAAAATAAAATGGTTTTTATAAATTAATCAGTTTGAGATATCAGAAAAACGATAAGATTGTTCATAAAAGTGATTCAATTATCCGGTAATTAGTGATTCTAATAAAAGGTCAATTTAACATTAGTAGCATACAATTTGGTTTGGGATTTTCATTTTTGATTCTAATAAACGGTTGATTCTATAAACCAGTGATCACATTAAGCGGAACTCACTGTATAATAATTATATTCTATATTCTTATTATATATTATCAAATTTACATACTAAACCGCTTATCGTCAAAACGTCACAGAAAACGCAATATTTTATTTCGGGAATTCAATTTTTATAGAATTATACCTACATAAAATATATATTAGGTACCTATATTTTGTATAATATTTTTGTATACTATGTTTTAACTGTATTATTAATTGACGTATCGATCATTATAAATATTTTTATAATTTTTTTAACAATATAATATAATATATTATATTGTAATAGAATATAATATACGTATTTGTCATTAAATATTAATTATAGATACTAATTAACGTTCAAAATATATTTGTTCAACCATTTGCATGTGATTGTCAGTAATATTGTAGCTGGGGATTTTTTTTCCGATTGCCGCCTGGACACAAAACAACAATACAATAAATCATGGTTTCCACGATTTTGTATTCGTATTTAAACGATACATAAAAACTAAATTAAATGAACGCATTCGTAATTTAAAAGAACGTGAAAGTATTTCATTTGAATAAAATATGAATTTGAACATGAAAGAATTTATTTTTTTTAGTGAACGGGTACCTAGTATGTGTATTTGGTCGATAACTATTTATAATAACCGGCGAATAACGTTAATTTACGTTTAACGTTTTACCGTACTATACTATAATATATTATATTTATTTTTTTGGTACAAATGTAACAAATATTAGTTTGGAAAATATAATTACAATCAAAATATGTACTATGACAACTAATCTGTTCATCTTTCTAATCAAATCAAGTATAACACGATATTATAATTATAATTTTCCATTAAATTGAAATTATATGAACTTCTATGCTGGTTTAGATACGAGAGGAATACTTTTTATGTTCTTGTATATGGATATTTCATATTTTATATCGCTCACATAATATAACATCGCATCGGTTTTGAAAATAAAAAGACAACACCTATATAATATTATTTTCATGGAGCGCAATCGTGGTAGGTAATACGGGCCCAATAAACTGAATAAACGTGTTACAGCCTATACTCATAATATTATGTGTAGTCACCGCAGCTGCGTAGTTATTATACCTTTAAAATATTATTACTATTATTTTTGTTATATTATTGTTATCGTCATCATCATCATCATCATCATCGTCATCATCATTTCCGTGTATACAACTTACATAATAATATATACGACGGGTTTTGAGTAGGTAATAAATTTAAATATGCGTCGTCTATACGCACTGCACCCTCCCCGCCATCCACCTGTACAGATGCAGTGCACATGGCGTGCACGTATAATTATTCATAAAACGAGTTTTCTAGAAGAATGCAGGTAAATAATAAAAATGACTACTATTAGGTAACAAGCGATGCTCTGCAGGCCGTGATATAATATTATAATAATAATAATATGCGCTTAGCCACTTAGGCACGGTCCGCCGGATTAGGTACCTATAAGTCGCCGACATTCCGACGCCACCGCTATTATAGATTTACGAGAGATGTCACAGAAGGGCGGTGGGGTCCCGATGGAGTTCTCACGTTCATCATGGCCGTTATTTGAGACTCGCCGCCGAAAGAGTGAAACACTATAGGTACCAACGAAAAAAAAAAAACACGTGCAGTGCACACGGCCGAAGTGAATATAGGTATATTAACTGAATATTTAACTTTGATGGGAATCAAAATGTTTTACATAAATATATAATAACGAACGCATAAATGTATATATTATCCATATCCACCTATGAATAAAAAAAAAAAATAATCCCAATTTAATTTATGATATGCTTAACGCTGAGCCTACGAATTATATTCATTAAAAAAAAAAAACATATATATATCTACGATCTACGATATAGCCGATCCATAGTATAATATGTTATTATATTGTTTTTGACAGTCACGTTCCATCTGCCTAAAATATTTATGCCTCTCTTCGCCTTACACGCACCGCACCCCTGACCACCCATCACGATGAACATTACTATGCACCCTCTGACCCAGCACACAGGACGTCATGTGCAGCTGCTAGCAAGCCGGCGGCGGTGAGAGTAATATAATAAAATATTATCCTGCCTCACAACCTTATGTTCACATTCAGATTTATAACATTACATAATGCTTGGGAAATAATTTTTTTCTCTTTCTCTCTCTCCATCTCTCTCTCACTCTCACTCACTCACTCTCTCTCTCTCACTCTCACTCTCTCACTCTCTCTCTCTCACTCTCACTCTCTCGTTTTGTAGTCGTCTCTGGGCGTATTCGGATAATACACGGACTACGCAATAGAAAATTACCTACAACCAGCTGCTCAAAACGATTAACGATACAAAAATATGGCCGCCACACGCGGTTGGGCACAATACGATATTTTTACGTGGGAATTGGTAGAACGGTTACACAAAAATGAATACAATATTGTTGGGTGTCATCTTGAACGATATTATAGTATGATTGTTACCATGATGATTGATAGTGGTTGGGCAAACATTAGTCGCACAGTGGAAAAACCGGAGTGGTTAAGTGGAATTCCAAATCACGATGTCACGAAATGCGACCAAACGACTAGGTACTAACACATACTTTTTACGAAAACACTGAAAAAAAAGATTTGTTTAAATCGAGTATTATTAACTAACACTCATTATGTATCACGAACGTCGTCGCGTCGTGAGTCCTTCTTGGCGTCCCTCGTGTCTATTTTATCATATAATAATAAAAAAATAACTATTATTATTATACTATTCTGTCTGGAGTAGGTAGGTGTCGACAGGTTATCGCTTATAAGTTGTTTCGTTACATTTACGAGATTGTATATTATTTCCTATAAGTACGAAGACGTGTCTTGTTCCCAATTTGTGTTATCGTAATTTTTTTTGATATTGTAGGTACCTAGCTTTATTTAGGTATATTATTTCTTGGTCGCCCGTGTTATTTTATGATAGTAATAATATTATACCTATATACTCTGTCTGGAGTATCGACGGGTTATCGCTTCTAAGTTGTTTCGATACATTTACGTACAAATTTCTGTACCTACTACACTGTAGTATAGTATAGTCTGTGCATTTACGTGATTGTGTATTCTTCAGGGCTTGCAAACGTTATAATAACTTTATGATTATAACGTTATATTTGACAAAAAACGATTGCAATTTATTTGTAAACAGAATTATAACAGAAAACGATAATAAAAAATAATTATTAAATACCACAAAATAAAACAAAACAATCAGCAAAATATATTATATTATATTATATCATTAAACAAAACATAACGCAAATCGTAATTTATAGAATACCATTCAACGAAAAATAACGTAAAACGTAAAACGTAATTTATAGAATATCATTGAACGAAAAATAACGCAAAACGAAATATTTTAAAATCTATTTATTTAATAGGTCTATTGGTTTTGTAGAAACATTTATTTCATGTAAACAATCTAAGAATTGATTATATTATATTCCGTATCCGGGCCATTACCTACCTGCATTAGTTATTATTTTTAAATTTAATAAGTATTAACACAATTTTAAATAATAATAAACTCAACAATTTAATAACGTTTTAATTCTAAATAACAATAAACGCAAAATTGTGTAACGTTTTAATTGTAAATAACATAAAACGGATTTTTTTCAAATTTAAGGTATTTCTGGTATTCTTATAAGTACGATAAGTATTTTGTTCCTTTTTTTAAATTATATCTTTTTTGTAATTTTTTAGGTAAATTTTTCTATGAGCCGGGTGTGTTTCGTCGTGTTTAGATAAAACTGTTAAATCGTTCATAATTTAGAATATTATTAGTGTGATATCAATAAACGATTTGAACATGACATACCGTTAGGTACTCGGTGGTGTAGGTGCAATGGTACCTCATTTGTGTTCGTTAAAATTAAAATATGCGGTCTTAGTCCCACGGTAAAAGCATGGCTTTTTAAAATTTGGGAAACGCTTTTATCATAATAATAATAAATAATAATACCTATACCTACTCTGTCTAGAGTAGGTATCGACTGTTTATCGCTTGCTGGTTGTTTCGTTACATTTACGTGATTGTATATCATTTCATATAAGTACGAAGACTTAATGTTTTGTTCCCATAATGTGTTATCATATTTTTTGTTGTTTTGTAGGTAGGTAGCTAATTTTTTTTGGTTACATTTTTATAGTCACCAGTCATATGATATTATACCTACTCTAACTGGAGTATTGACAAATTATCAGTTATTGGTTGTTTCGTTACATTTACCAGCAGACTTCTGGACTACACTTTCGTCTGTAGTATTACAGAAGTCTGTGAATTTTCGTGATTGTGCATTCTTATAATAAGTACGAAGGCATGTTTTGTTCTCATTTTGTGTTATTGTATTTTTTGTAGTTTTGTTGGTAAATTTTTTTTGGGAGTCGAGTGTGTTCTTCGTCTTTAGATAAAACTGTAAAATCATTGATCATAATTAAAGACCGAATTTATATGTTTTTACATATCGTTACTGGGTCCATGCAGTCTTATGAGAGCAAAAAATGTGCACGGTCCGTTAAATTTCGAATGCGTAGAAAAAAGTTTTTGGATACTTGAGAATATTTTCATGGGTTAGAGAATATACATTTACAATTTTTTTTTTTTATCAATAGTATTCTATTAGAATACGCAACTCTAAATACCTAATTAATACCTCACTATAAAAATAATGTTGAAAAAAATTTAAAAATGCATATTTAAGCAAATAATGATGTTTATTGATTATTTTTACATATTTTTGAATATTTTTTTTTTTATATTTTGCATATTTTTAAACTTTTAAGGGAATATAAATCTGGTCTTTAATCATAATATTGTGAGTGTGATAGCAATAACCGATTTGAACACGACATGACATTATAGGTACTCAGTGACGTAGGTACAATGGTACCCACAAATGTCTGTGTAGAAAGAGATCATTAGTGAATATTATTATTACTCATTAATCATTAATCATTAGATATATTATATCGATCTAATGACAAACGTTGTATAATTTAACTCAGAGTTTAGAATTCATAAAATTCAAACGACCATCAGATTTTGGACTGTGTTTCCACTACTGCCTTAATTATTATTAACATGGCCGTCTTCTATTATATTTGTATCCGTTGAAATTAAAATATTCGGTATGAGTCCCAAGGTTTTTACATGGCGCAATTAGTAGCTCGCATTTGACATTTGACAGTAAAAAATTGGTAGAAATCAAGGATTTCTTTTTAAAAACAAACCAGTAAAACGTTTTTTGATGTTCTAAACACGATTATTGTTAAATATTTACGGGCACAGGAACGGGTTATAAGGTTTGTACTCATTAGGTCTGGTTAAATGCAATTTATGAATGCTTCAAAATCTGTTGAAACGTCTATATGTATTCATTTTTTAGGATTGCTATTAATTATTATTATATATTAAAACGGTATAACCAATTATACTTTACTATATGCGCATAATATATTATAATATGTACTATAATTTATATGATATTATAAGTAATCAAACTGACACCTATTACGATATTTTATTTTTTTTTAAGGCAGTATCATACATTTTATCAACAGTGTACGGAATACATAGGTACCTTTTTACCGTGTAGGAACATTCGCCAAATGTTCATGTACCTAACTAAAATTAATTATCTCATTTACTTTTACTCATATATTTTATTTATATCTATTTACTGAGTAATTCACCAATCATAGTCACTCCCCCTCTATTTTTTTTAGTTAAACTTGATTTTATAAGCAGATACACTTACCTTATCTTGACAATTTTACTGTAACATACGCATATTATAATGTTTAACAGCTACCGCTTATAATAGCGTATGTGTCCAGTCGTATAGATACATTAGAAGGTTGTATTAGTACAATTAGTACAATTTATAATATGACATAATATTAATCAATACCACCAATAAGTTATGAGTGTTAATATTTAACTAAAATCTGAAACCTATACACGGCTATAAAATATAAACATATAATTAAACGGTGTATTTAATTTGTATAAGCTATGCAGATTATACAGATTATCTATAAGTTCACATTTTTAAGAAATACGTTAAAATCGTGAAAATGTGAAAATTATTTTGTAGTTAAAAATGCATAAAACGTTTATCTTTTAATTTGCGTCAACCGTTTCAGCAAAATCCAAAAAGTAACATAAGCTATTTTTAATTGCAAAGTATATTTATGTTTTTTCAATCTTAAAAATAATAGTAATAAATAAAGTTATATCTGCCTATACTTTTTCGGTAAATTATTTTAAAAATAAGTACGAATGAAAATAAACGTTGCAATGATGCACCTAATCCAAAACGGAAATCTGTTGGAGTACCCAAACGAACGAAGCAAACGAATGGAATCTACGTATTATCTTACAAGAAAAAAAACAATTAAAAATTAATTTTGGACCATCTAGACAGTCAGAATCTTAATTTGTTGCGATTAACATAAATTATGATTTAAGATAATTTATACTTTTGAATTGTATTTTTTTTTAGTAATTTAAAAAAAAAAATTGGTAAAATGTAAAATGTAACATGTAATATTTTCGGTTGAATTAAATTTAAGTAATTCAATAAATAAATTAAAAACAATCCAGTTTTAGGTTAAAAATTGGGAAGTGTGACTAAAATATATTTATTAATTTTTCGTACTACCACCACCTTTCACATACGACATTTTGTAGCCTTCAACGGATCACCAGTAGGTAGTATGTACCATGCATGGATACAAGCGGGCAAGCTCAAGCAACCCCCTCAAGTCTTAGGTACTTAAAGTATTTAAAAGATTAGGTACCTATGTTTTCAGTTTATCAACTAAAGTAAAGAGGCTGAGGAGCAATACTTTACTTAAAACATATTAGCAGGGTTGGGGTTTTATAACACTTAAAATTATAAATATGCACTATAATATTACAATAAATATCGCTAAATATGCGCTAAAAATATGCAATAAAAACAACGAAGCATGCAAAATAAAGGAAATTTATTCATTTTTTAATTACTTACAATGTATTATAGGTCGTTACTTCAGATTTTAAAAAATTTAGTCACTCTGATCAGAATCCAAATTAATTGACTATAAACGCATTCGACGATCGTTCGTTGATAATCGCAGTATTAATGGACAAAAAAACCCCAAGAAAATCAGCAGAATAGATAATAAAAATTAGAACCAAATACCTAATACGAAATTATCGTAATAATTCGATTGACAAAATTCTAAAAAGAAGTTTACTAAAATATAATTTCGGTATAACCGGTATAAATCGGTATATTTAAACGGTATAACCAATTATACTTTACTATATGCGCATAATATATTATATTTATATGATATTATAAGTTATCAAACTGACACCTATTAAAATTGTTGTTTTATAACAGTTAGATTTTCTTCAACAGTATCTTTTCTGATAAAAAAGTGAATCTAGTTGGTACCTTGGACGTTCTAGTAATTTTCAACAGCACAGCACCGTAAAATACAAAATAAATATTAAGGAAAAACAGAATTTTTTCGACAAAATGGATTTTGAACTATAAAACAACTGACCTTAATACATGACATTTTTACAGAATGTTAAATTAGCATTTACTATAAGCCATAATATTTTCAAAAAATGTTCACTAATTTTGAGCTGTTTAAGGACATTTTCCGTTTCCAATTTTTTTTTTAGTTTTTTATTCTTCAAAATATATCAATAAAATGTTATTTGTCAGGTAAAAAGATTGAAAATATAATAGAAGGCTCCTAATATATTGTTTCAAATATTTAAAATCCATAGTTTTTTTTTTTTATAATCATTTAAAGTTCAACTATTGACAAAATACGTAAAATTCACAGATTCATAAAAATGTTTCTATTTAAAGTAAATATTTGAAAATACAATACAAGATTCCACATAAACTTATCTAGCTTTATCATAAAAAAGTCTAAAAGCAAGTTAAATTAAATTTTTATGAGCTTTTGAAGTTCATATTTTTAGAAGATTGGATATTCAATCGATTTCTCATGTAGCGATTTTGTAATTTTGTTGTAGGTAATTCAAAAACGAATACCTGTAAACACAATGACATTTCACTGAATGTTTATATTTTCATTGTCTGTACACAATAACATTTTGAAAGTATTTTGACTTTTTTTGAGCTATTTACGGACATTTGTCAGTTTTCAATTTTTTTAGTCTTTTTTTTCTATAATTGTCAATAAAATTGTATTTCTTGGGTAAAAATGCGTGAACAATTAATACAATGCTCCTGATTATTATATATTTTTATATATTATTATATATAATAATAGCAGTTGAAAAATATTAAAAACACACTGTTACAATTTTTTTTTTAAAGCATTTAAAGTTCAAATTTTGACAAATGTTATCAAATTTAAAATTTAATAATTATTTTTAGTTAAACATTTATAAAATTTTAACTTTTATAAACAAGGATTGTAAATTTAAAACAAGGTTTCGCTTAAATAAGTTATATATAAATTACTTTATTCACAATAATATCATCAAATATTGTACTTAGTAATATCATAGGCTGACTGACCATCTTCGCTCCGAAACGTTTTTCTTATACAATGATATTATACCATTGAATTCAAATTTAACACCATCCATGACAGTGACCCACTTGTAACCTACTGTACAGCAGAGCGAAACTCACTTGCCCAATTTTTTTTTTAATTGTTAATTTAATCTCAAATTTGGATGAAATTGGATATTTAAACGAAGAATAACGACCTTAGTTACTTTGTTGTAATTTAAAATAGGTACTATAATAATAGGCTAGCAGTCGGTCTCCGCCCAGTATCGATTTCCTTTACAACGATATTATTTAATTAAAATACAACACCATCCATTAAGGTTATATACTTGTAACCTCCTGTACAACAGAGCATTAATAATTTTTTGTTTCTTGCATTGTTTAATATATTATTTAATATTTATGCAACTAGAAATCAGAAGTGTACCTTTACATTTCATGTACTGATAATTAATATCCCATGCGGCTAGTGTTTTACAACAATATTTTTCACATTTTTATTGGCACAACGTTTAGATATTATAGCGTAAATTGGCCATCATAAAACTTAAATGTAAGAACATTATCTGTGTTCTCTATTTGTTTTTTTACGATATCTTTATTTTTAAGTGAATTATGAGTGTTTAAAATATTACATAATAATAAAATATTTTTTACTTACTCATAGTTCATTAAAAAAAAAAATATCCTAAAAAACCAACAGATAATGTTCATACATTTAAGTTTGATAATAGGTCCAATTCACTATAATATTTAAGCCAACAACACAAAATTGGACGACACAAAATTGCTGGACGTACATTTTTGTATGTCATGCGTTAGTAAGACGGAGAAAATACATATGGGTACGACGTAAGTCCTAAGTGTTTTATTAATTATTTCTTTTTAGAATTGATAATTTATTTATTTTAATTATTATTAAGTTCCTAATAATAATATACCTTTATGGACATATGGTAGCTATTATTATAGCTATTATTCGTTACGTAACAACTAGCTCAATTTAAAAAACTGTCATACAACTTTAGAGACAAAATGGACCTATACTGTATACTAGTATACTGTTAATTAAGAATATTAGCTATTAATTTCTTCATCTTCTGTATTCAGAGAACACATTGACAATTTATTTTTGAGTTTTTTTTTTTTTTTTTTTAACACGTCATGTAAAATAAATCTCATTAGGAACATTTTATTTAATCGTCAAGCTTTATGATTATCGAACGAAAAATTATTTCAATATACATCGATCGTAAAATATAGATGTAGGTATAGTTGTATGCCTACCGAGATCATAAACATTTTTTTTAATACCCGTGTAACCAATTAATGAATTAAAGCATCCAGCAAAAATGTCAATAGAAAACAACAATACAGCTGCATTAGTCTCAAATATATGCACAATCACCACAACTAATTTCGTAGAAAAAAGTATGTATAGGTATAATATAAGTGATTTAAGTGAAAATGCAAATCAGAAACCAGTTCAACTGATTTTACAGCAGTTTCCTCGCCAAGTTATATCAAATAAACCTACATATTTTAATGCATCGTTGACCGTTGTACTTAAACAAAGTCCATGAGTCGAATACTCTATATGACTTAATAAAATATTTTGTTTTTACTATTGGCATTTTAAATTGAATATAAATATTGTTTAAATACGTGCTTAAACATTAGACTTAGGTATTGCGATTGGAATAATGTGGTAGGTAACACCACACGAGTAATTTTCGATTTTTTATTATTTGTTTTTTAGCTTAGTTACTATACCTACATGGCTACATCGACTATATAAGTACAGTTCTATCAGATTTTTATTGAATATGAGCTTGATACTTTTCCAAACTCATTTTATATGTATTACTACATTTATGTTTAATTGTGTTATCTGCTTTAACTATAAATAATTAGTTATATTAATTAAACAATAGAACATTAGAATTTGATCAATATTGTTACAAATGATTAGCTTGTTAAATATAATAAAATAAATAAAACATGGTACAGAAAGTATGACGGCTAAAATTAAAAATAAATTCACTCCTTATTTGATAAGCTAAACTTTATCTAGGTATATAAATAGTACTGAACAAACTACAGAGCAGAATGGGCTTCCCAAATATTTTGTGTTAGACTGTTCGTGCACACTCAATTTTATAATAATTAATAAAATAACAATATAGAATCGATTCTAGCACACAATGCAATATTATAGAGATATGAAACATACAGAGGTTATACCATCGATGACCATTAAAAATATTAATGATAAAACATATTTGAATCCCTTAAAGAGGAATAGAAAAATTGGTGGGCAAGTGGGTGTCACTCTGCTGTACAGTAGGTTACAAGTGGGTCACTGTATAATTGATGATATTACATTTGAATTCAACGATATAATATCATTGTATAAGAAAAACGATTCTGAGCGAAGAAGGTATGTCAATCTAGGTATAAACTATAAGACATATTACAGTAAAACCTCTCTATAACGGACCCTCTATTAGACGGAATCCTCCTTATAAAGGAAAATGTCAATAGTTTTCTATTAATATTTCAATAGTTTTTCTACCTCCCTATAACGAAAAACTCTTTATAACGGAAAAAAATTGAGTCCCAAGCGGTTCCGTTATAGGGAGGTTTTACTGTATATACATATCTATGGTATTAAACCAAAAATTGACCAATAATAGGTAGGTACCTATAATAAATTCCAAATTAACCATATCACAATATCGATTAGGTACTTATAACGCGTTATACATCAACAAAAACCGTGATACTATCATAGATATATAATAGTAGACTTTAGAAGTTTCAAGTACCCACGAATAATATTATTCAATCACAACAAAATAACTAAAATAGTTATTCTAAATTTTTTAATATGTAATTTCGTCCAAATTTGAATTTAAAATGTCTGTAAAAAATAACTGTGTTCATATATTTTTTAGATTTTTTGGTTACAGTATGAACTATTTATGAGAACCTTTGTTTTAAATTTGCAATCCTTAGCTATAAAAACTGAAGGAAATCGCTACATGAGAATTCGAGTGAATATCCAATGTTGTAAAAGTTTGAATTTCAAACGCTCATAAAAATTTAATTTGAATTTTCAAGCTTTCGAAACCAACAAATAAAATTGTATTAATATTTTTAGAATAAAAACTAAAAAAAAAATGGAAAATGAAAATGTCCCTAAACAGCTCAAAACAAATCATAATATTTTAAAAATTTTAACGCGTGTAGAAAATGCAAATATAAACAACCAGTGAAAATGTTATGTATATACGTTAATTATTTTAGAGTCACACCAAAAACCAAAATCGATTTTTTGGAAAACCGATTTTGCGTAAAAATTTCCGTTATTCCTTAATTTTTATGTGTTTAATCCCGGCGCTTGTGAAAACTATAGGAAATTTTAAAATACTTATGTTGAAAATCGAAGCATTATTTTGAATACTTATCGTGTACACAGACACAAAAATAAAAAACAAAATAAAGAACAAAATAAAAGAATAAAAAAAAAACAAACATCATTGTAAAATCAATACATTCATCGTTCCACTCAGAATCTAAATTCCTGTTCGCTGTGTTCGGCGAGTTTAAAACCACTAAAATAAAAATAATATAATAATAATAATAATTTCACAACATTTATATATTTTTAAACAATTCACAAGGGGAGGTTATATGAAGGTAGATAGGTATAGTGTTTTGTGTGTGATTAAGCCACTGATCCGTGTCTATAATTGAGCACGACGTCATCGGAGTGTTGAGGAGTCTCATGGTGGACTAATATAACTTACATATTATTGAACACGTAAATATTTATGTGCAGGCTCGAACAATACTTTCGTTATATTTCTCATGATGTTTTTGTTGGTATTTTGGACGGACAGGTACCTACGCACAAGCACGTCATAATAATAATATTATTGTTGTAATAGTGGGCGGGAGTGCAGCTGATCACTGTGGACCCCGGAGGAGGGACCGAATAGCACGACTAGCGCCGCCGCTGCGGCTGCAGCTTATAAAATAGCTCGCTAAGGGTCTCTCGCTGCCAGTGCGTTCAGTGTACCGACTTTTTCAAATTCACTATTCGTCTTGCACGTTTCTCTCACACATCCAGATTTTCATCGTTTGTTCCACTTACGTTTATTCCATCTTCTCTATTGTCTCACGTTTACAGAAAACAACACCACAATGACGTCGCCAGTAGTAGTTGTCATGTCGATTTTCGCTGTTCTCATCATTTCTAGCGAAGCAGACACCATAAGAGACTATGAGGAATTTCCAGGAAGTAACAGTAAGTACCTAAATGCATTTTATCATTTCGTTATTAGTAAAACCCAATTTTTTATACCGTTCGACTCATTACTGTTTTTATATTTGATGAACATTTTTTTTTTCAATTTCGAAATATTCTTTGGATTTTCAATAAATATTTTTTTTATTTTAAATATTACTTTGCACTCATTATAGTTCATAGATAGTTCACAGCACCGTTTGATAGACCCGCTTTTTTTATGAAATAGGATCACACTCGTGGTGCCATCTTCCTAGTTTTTACAGAAGTAATGTTTTCGCTTGTCGATATTTTACTTTCAGGACGGATGTATACTTAACCGAATTGCACATGAAGTTATTACATACACTTTAACTGAACTTAAGTATTTACTAAGTATTGTACTCTATCCGAAATATATATAGCACCGAATTTTATATTTATTTTATATATTTTCCCCCAAATCAATTCAGTAGAATATTATATTGTATAGGTATAGTAAAACAATGTTTGAACAAAAATGAAATAGTTACCTAATTATTATTATAGGTACTATTAATTTTGGTTTTTTTTGTAATATTTATTTTTTCAAGTGCCTTATATCCAGTATAATTACTTTCCCGACACCAATAACCCGTTATAAATATCAAACCTATGTACTAATTTCTTCTATTATGATGTGTTTAGTTGTCAAAGGCATGTGCCCAACAGTTGGACTTATCGCAGCAGAATACAGAGTGACTGTCCTCACCGAGATGAATTCGGAATCGCTGTACATCGGTGGTTGTGCTTCCATCGACTTCATGTCACCTGACGTTTCAAAAAAATCATTTAGCTTGTGGATTGGTAGTTTGAAGAATGGCATGCAACGTTGCCGTGAGGATGGTACGTATAACAAATTATTGTTTTAGTACAATACTAGACTCTAATACTCTATACTACTGTTATCAAGACTCTAGAAAATCTATTCCATGGGGTAAATGTAGTATAACATATCTCCTACATGTAGCGCATGCATGTTAATAAAATATTATATTGTCAACTATTTCATTCGCAATTCATATTGACCGGGGAGGGCTATTTGACAAGATATAATGAATTTTCCATAAAATGTTGTACCTATATTAATATAATATGTCAGTATGTTAGGTACCTAGGTACATCCAATGTTTACTATAATAGTAATGTTGGTACTACTTTTTATTACTATTTTACTCATCACAAAAGAAAGATAAGAAATAATAATCGCACACAAAATACAAATTCATTTATTAATAACCAGTTTAGTTAATAGGTGGGTACCTAACTGATATTTTTAAATAAGGTAGGCAAGTGCTATTCAAGTGATTTATTTTACTATTAGTAATACAGTACGTTGAATTATTTTTTTATAAAATTATTAAGTTTCAAGTACCCACAAATAATAATTTTGAATTACAAAAAAATAACTAAAATTGTTTTTCTATGTCATTTCACTCATTACAATGAATTACAATAATATATAAATATGATTTAAGAATCAAGAATCACTTTGATCTCGTATTTTTATTCTGTTGACCATGTGCGACTATTTAGATATGGATCACTTCAACTTTACCTGTGTGTCCTTGCCACAGTCAGATGATTTCATGAAGGGAATTATGTTTGCACAGCTATTAGGCCAAGTCAACAACAAGGAAAGCAAACAAAGATGTGCCGTAAGTATATAGTATTATGTCTATAATTGGGTATGCTAACAGTTATAAAATTAACTTGAGATCAATCACTCCATTTTTTCAGTTCCGTATAATCAATTTAAAAATCGTTTTTTTTTTTTTCAAATTTTGAACTAAACAACTGTACTCTTGTCTCAAACTTTAAGAGTTATCTCATCTATAGGCGGTAGGCTTCTGCGAAAAGTGGTGGAAATGCGGTAACGTGGCTAACACACGCGGAATGCCACGCTCTCTGGAGCTTTATTTTATTATTCTGACCTGTAGTTTCCATTTTGCTAGGATTAACACGGTAAAGGATCTTTTTGGCGACGGTCGGTCGTCGGAAACAATTAATGCTAATAACGACAAAACAGATTTAATCTATGGGTGCGATGTAATGCTTGGTCTGGGGTGACCTGTTAAATATTAGATATGTAGGGAGAGTTGTGGGGGGGGGCTGTGGAAATGATATCCGTATAAAATTAATATTATGTGTGAATACATCATTGTATCAGTTGTAGCAGTTAATCCTGCATTCCTATATTATGTAGATTTTAAAAAACATAAATGTTACAGTGGTCTGACTGAATGGGACGGAAATCAGTCTGAGGTTACTCTTAGATTTGAGACAGAAAATAGATTCATCTAGATTAAACGAAAATGTAACATTGTACTATAGTTTAATTAACGATATACTTATCTATATATATAATTTTGTCGAACTATATAATATACCTATATGTACACGAATAATGAATGATATTATTCATTTTATATTTTCAATTTTACAATTACAATAATATCTACTTATCTTTGAATTTTATAATAATACTATAATATACCTACCTCTTTTAATATTCATAATATATTCAGATATTATCTGTTATTATATTATTATGCTATGCCCCACAGTCGTTTAGTTTATATTGTTATTGTAATTTAAATGTAGGCTCTATAATACCTACTCTTATCTTTGTTGTTATACTTATACACTTCAGGACACATGAGACATACACTTACATAGACACTTACACATTAGACAAATTACTTTTTTTTTCTTGAAAAATTGTATTAGAAGTTTAAAAAGAATTTGTATTATAATGCATCTAAATAATTATTAACTATTTGTCTCCTTAAAACGTAGGGACGGCAATTTGATGTAATTTTTAGATGATAAAATTTTGCTCTTTGACGCAGCCACCCCGGATACGAGCTTACCTCAAATTTGAACTTCCTCGCATGATATGATAAGATTCATTAATTATTTTCTGTTTCTCTCTTTCTTGCATATCTACCGAAGATTCACGACATGGTCAAAGGAAACTCAACGATGTTCAGAATTGCGGTTAGTGGTAACGATTCATGCCACGGCTTGGCTGATTTACTACAATCAAACCTACAGACAACGATTCCCGATGGTGCCATGGTACTGCAATTGAACAGAATCAGATTGGTATCTAACCAATTACGATCAGGAGACAATACACGGTATGGGTATGGTCATTCAAATGTTATAAAACACTATTCAGGTAACTGGGTGAATAAGTTGTAGGTACCTACCTATTAACCTAAATAATCATTTCCTGATTAAAACTATTATAATAAAAAAACTTCGAAAAATAAACCAATTGTGTTTTTTATTTATAATGTAGTACCTATAACCAGTATAGGTAAACTATCGAAAACGATCGGAAATAATATTTATGATATGAATTTATAAATTTATAAAATTAAATTAAAAACGTGTTTGGATGCGAGATTCAATAAAATTGAACTTATAGTCATATCATATAAAATAACACATTTTATAATGCTTTAATATGAACTTTGCATAAAATGCATACGAAAACAAAACATCATGGGACAGATAAACCACTCTCCAATTATTTTCGTGTTTTTGCTCTGTCATGTGGGTTTTATATTTTTAACTGTTTTAATAGTACAATATAGGCATATAGGTAACTAGTTTTATTTAACCATACTCATTGATATGCATACATACTTACCTATAAATGATGCATGTATGAGATGTAAATGGATTAAAAAGTTATAAAAATAAAAAATAAAATATAATAGGAATTAAAATAATCTCTGAGACTTTGGTCAACTTTGGAATACGATAGAAATGTATTATTATTCGACAGAAAACAACGCACGGAGAATAAATAACTACAGTGTCATACATTATGGGTATTAATATATTATACATATTATATTAGGTATCGAATGTATTCAACAACAACTTCATATAAAGAATTCAACTTCCACGTGTTAAACATTAAAAAAATATAACTGAAAGTATGTATCTAAGTAGGTATTAATTAAAGCCAATATCGCTTCGTGTTGAAAGTGCCAGTCGACGAGAAAAAACAAATATCAATATGAATACTAGTTAAACTATTTAGTAACTTCAATGAATTAGCCAAAAGATTACTAATTTCATCTGGAGTAGGTACCTGAATAATATTAAGTTTTAACTTTTCACCTATTAAAAAAAAATACTTGTGTTCAGGCGTGGATACAAGGGGGGCTGTGGAGGCTGAAGCCCCCCTTAGGCTTTAGGTACTCAAAAATATTTCAATCGTGCCTATTGCCTATATATTATATTGCATATGCAATAAAAGGTAATTTTGTTATTAATTTGTTATTTTATTATTATTATTTTATAATAGAAATGTATGAAACGTATCGCTTGTACTTTTGAGTCTTATTAAAAAAAGGTCATAATAATTTGTTGACTAAAATGGAAACATTTTATGTAAAATAGTTTTATAACATTACAAGCACTTATTATTTATTTAAATTGTACAGAATTAACATAATTCCAACAAGATATTTGTACATATAACATCTAGTAAAATTATAAGATACACAATGAGGTTCTTTAATAAAATTATAAATTTCCAATTGGTTATATTAATAAAAGATTAAAATTATTACCAAGTATCCACCTACCCGGTAAAACCTTGTTTTAAATGAGCATTTCTTAGCTATAAAAGTTGAACATTTTATACATTTTAGTACAAAATCATTTTAAAATTATAAATTTGATAATTTTTGTCAAAATTCAAACTTTAAAGTTTAAATGCTCATAATAAAAATGAGGATGTGTATTTTTAATATTTTTCAACGGATATTGTAACAATATATCATTAGGCTTGTCTTAAATTCTCAATGTTTTTGATTGAATAAATAATATAATTAATAGTAAAATCAATAATACATTTTATTTATTTATTGTTTAAATTAACAAATGTTTTAAGTTCTTCAAAATCTGTAAACATTTTATTAACACTAGGTATATTTAAAAACAATTGGTAAACCGACCTACATTAATTGTATTGAACTGGTAGTGTGTGGCTCAACTTTGGCGGTGGCTGTGTGGTTGTCACTAATTTAAATTATATTATAAAAGTTTTAGTGAGTTGTATTGTAAAATTTTAAAAAATTAAAAATCATTAGAAATATTTATTTGAAAAAACGAATTATTAATATATATAATCCTTACTTTAACTATGGTGATTGAGTTTCCTTCTTTTTATTAATTAATTATTAATTATTCCTTATCCCTTATCGCACATAAGTCCCGATACATTATCACCACAGACTTCATCTATACTACACTAGATAAGGAACTCCTATACAATGTACATTGTTACAAGTGAAGCTGTGCTGTGAACGGCCGGCATTCTGTCGGTTGGCAAAACATTTCATTTATTATTTTATTATAAAAAATGTACTAAGAATAACATCTTTTTTAATGGTAAAATAAAATAGTAAATGTAAAATGTTTTATATAAAATATCTTTTTTTAAAACTACAGGTTTAGAAATAATAAAATACAATACAAAATAAACCATATTTAATCTTATTTGCCTTATAAAATACCATACAATTTCTAACCGACATGGAAGCTTCAATTCTTGGCGGGAGTTCGCTATCTAGTACTATATAGAAATCTGTGATTATCACACTCGTAACGCGAGCTATGCCGCGGCGAAATGCCTTCTTTTTTATATTTTTACGTTGTATGTAGGTATGTACCTGTAACGATTGTTTATATTCCATGATAGGCGCCGTCGAGCGAGTAGATAATCCCCTCCACCCGGCGCCGGCTGGTCCGGTCACGGGAACGACGCCGACGATGCGTGTGGCCCTCGCTCTCTTATCCCCTCCACGCCTCGCCGGCTAGTCCGGTTACCCGCACCCCGCCATCACCGCTGCCGCAGCCTGTTGCTGCCGGAGTGCCGGACGGCTTTCTCAGTTGTGTGGGTCTCTAGTCCTCGTGCTCTGTTCGAGTCGTCGCCGGCACACGATTCCGTCGTCGATAGTACGATAGCGAGGTGAATCGCAAAACACACCTAAACAGGTCGAAAGTTTTGTAGGACACCAGCTCGAAATATTCCCGAAGAAGACTCGGCCGGTAATTTCCGACCACTGCACAACCGACGACGTTCGACGTATCACCGCCGCCGCTACGATCACCATGTCGGCTCTGACCACGACCGCCGCCTATAATGTCGCGTACTTCAACCCCGCCGCTGATGACAACGACGACAACGACGACCACCACCGCCGCCAGTTGCCACCATCTACGCTGACGGAAGTGCAGTTGGAGATGAGCTACGGAACGCCGGCCGCTGCCGACCACAACGCCACGTCCAGCAGAGATAGCCTGTTGACGCCCAGAGCATGGATCGGATGCCGTCATGTCGTCACGTTCATGTTGTTTCTCGGTATGGCCAACGCTTACATAATGAGGACCAACATGTCAGTGGCCATAGTGGCCATGGTTAACCAGACCGCGCTAGAAAGGGACCCGACCATTCCGGACGACGAATGCGAAGGGTACTACACGCCAGCCGCGAACAAAACCGTACACGGTATGTCCAACGAAGGGTCATTCACGTGGAGCACGTCCCAACAGGGCTATGTTCTCAGTTCGTTCTTTTACGGTTATGTCATAACGCAGATACCGTTTGGGATACTATCGAAGACGTATGGTGCCAAGTACTTCCTTGGCATCGGCATGCTCATCAACTCGGTATTTGGCTTCTTGGTGCCGTTGTCCGCCAACTTCGGTATTTTTTCGCTGATCACCGTACGTTTCATTCAGGGACTCGGAGAGGGTCCCATAGTTCCCTGTACTCACGCTTTGCTCGCAAAATGGATCCCTCCGAACGAGAGGAGCCGAATGGGAGCGTTTGTTTATGCCGGAGCGCAATTCGGCACTGTCATTTCAATGCCACTGAGTGGTGTGCTCTCGGAGTACGGGTTTGCCGGAGGATGGCCATCGATATTCTACGTGTTCGCCACAATCGGCACGCTGTGGTCAGTCGCATTTTTGTGGTTCGTACATGAAGATCCCGAATCTCACCCCACCATACCGCACGACGAAAAGAAATACATAATTACTTCCGTTTGGGGAGCTGCCGGTGTGTCCTCTCCCCCCGTGCCGTGGAGAAGCATATTGAGGTCAGCACCGTTCTGGGCCATATTGGTCGCTCACATGGGTCAAAATTACGGATACGAAACGCTCATGACCGAGCTGCCGACTTTCATGAAACAAGTGTTGCACTTCAATATAAAAGCCAACGGAACGTACTCGTCACTGCCGTACCTCGCCATGTGGGTGTTCTCGATGGCGGCCAGCCATATAGCTGACATGATGATATCCTCGGAGAAGTTCACGCACACCATCACACGCAAAATTGTGAACTCCGTCGGTCAATTCGGTCCCGCGATAGCGCTGATCGCCGCGTCCTACACGGGCTGCGACCCGTACCTGACAGTGGCCATACTGACCGTGGGAGTGGGTCTCAACGGCGGCATTTACTCGGGTTTCAAAGTCAACCACCTGGACATATCGCCGCGGTTCGCCGGAATACTGATGAGCCTGACCAATTGTCTGGCCAACTTGGCCGGTCTGCTGGCCCCGATCGTCGCCGGCTACGTTATTGACAAAAGGCCCACCCAGGCAGCCTGGAGAGTGGTGTTCATAACGTCGGCGGTCGTGTACATGGTGTGTTGTACGGTTTACATGGTGTTCGGCAGCGGCACTCGTCAGCCGTGGGACAATCCGTCCAATGACCAAATTAACTTTGAGCACAAGAAAAACAAGAAGAATAACAACATGGCCATGGACAGCGGGGACACCGTTCAGTAACGGAGACTCCAACGTCAGTAACGTGGTGATTGCGGTTCCTTATCACACAGCTGTCCCGATGCGTTACCACACTCACAACGCGATCTATTTTTTTTATATTCGTTTTAATTATTTTATAATATTATATTCGTTTTGATTATTTTATATTGTATTCGTTTTTATATTATTATGTTGTATACGGTTGTTGTGTATTTTTATAATGATTATTTATGTTCCTTGGCGGCCGCCGTCAAGCGCGTAACCCCTCCACTCCCCGATATTAACTAATTTTAAAAACAATATTTTACAATTTAAATTTAAAACAATAATTTCACATCAACTATTTTCTATTCTAATCTTTCGATTCTGTCTTACATTATGTACGTAATTTTTAATTTGTACTCCAATATTAATCACTTTAAGTACCTAAAAAAATTAATAGTATTTTTGTAATTTGATCATTATAAATAATTTTTAATACACATTTTAATGTACCTATTACATATTCAAGTTTTTATGACCTGAGATGATGGTTAAAACTCAAATTTATATCAAATTAATTTAATATTAAAGCTGGCGGAATTTGAGACACAAAATATATTTCATACAAATAGTTAATTTTGATGATTAAAGTAGATAAACAAAATGTTTTAATAATATTTATTTACAGTAAAATCGATTTAAACTATTCTAAAAATATATTCAAAAAATTATAAAAAGCATTACCTATCTAACTGTATTTATTTATTTCGGTCAAATTAATTACAGTTCAATAATTACTATAAATTGCATTAATAATAGCCGAAACGTATACCAAATAAATAAATAATAATAAACTATGAATAAGTAACCAATATGTATGCATATTCAGTTTATAATGATTAATTATTATACAATTTAATTCCTTTGGATAATTTTTATTTTGTGTTTAATACAATATTGTATAATGCGCTTATTGGAATCTGTCAAATTTAAATTATATTTCTAAAATAAAATATAATATTTTGTAATGTATTTGAATAACTTACTTTTGCTTCATAAGATTCTTTATCTGTATGACTGCATAGTACACTAATATAGGTATGATGTCTAACAATCAATGGTGTAAATTTATCAAATGGTTCATCCTTAATATTATTAGTTACCTATTATCAATATAAATATTATAAGGAAGGTAGGGTCATACTTAGATATATACATAGTTTATAAACGTCGGAATTGAGTTATTTGAGTTCACTTTCTTCTCTTTACCGTCCTTTTTCTTCCTTATAGATTTCTTCTATTAATTATTTAGATCCATCCTTGATTTTTAGATTCTGAGTGCGGAGCGATGAATACCTAGTTATTATAATATAGGTTTTGTGACTTAAAATGAATGTATTTTACAATGATTTTTGTGTTTTTTGTTTTTTTTGTGTATTTTTTTTGATTTCAATTTAATTATATTTCACTATTTCAGTCTATAATTTAGTTTTGGGTTGGAAAAAAATTGTTGTAATCAATGTTTATTTATTAAGTAATAATATTAGTTTATGAGCAAATTATATAATTCAATATAACTCTAACAATAAGTGCATCAAGTGGTGGTGATGCAATTAGTGATGCCTGTACAAAAAAACACCATCATAATATCATATTATGGTAACAAAGTACTGACAAGAGACAAGTAGACAACAATATACCAAAGTGTGATAGCCCTGCAACAATCATGTACCTATATTAATTAATTATAGGGAATTAGAAAATATCTAGTTAAATTCCACATTACAATAATATACCAGTTTGATTTGGTGAAACTTTGAAGTACCTAGGTATTTCATTAAATAACAACATTTCATACTTAAATACTAACATTTACACTAAATACATTCATAATCAAATAAAATAAACCAAATGGATGGTTAAAGATGTAAGTATTTATGCAATTCAATAATTGTATATATTAACATAACTAGATAGTTATTTCATCTAATACATTTTTCAAGAAATAATTAATGTTTATGTAAATGTTAATTTAAATTAAAATATATTTTATAATATTGTTAAGTCCTTCTTTCTAGACACAATTGCAAATAAAATAATATAATAACAGTTTATTTAATTAACAACCATAATACAATTTTCTAAACATAATCAAATTTGTTTTTTAAAAAACCTTGAATATTCTTAGATAGTTAAATAACTACTATTTAGTTACATAAATTATATTCTAATCATAGAATAATAATTCTAATTGATGACAATAACATACAAACGTATTTTATAATTTATTACACACATAGGCTTCTACTGTATTTGTTTTATATGAATTACCTTTTTAAAACCTAAATAAATAGTTTTCTCCAGACGTTCAATAGTTTCAAAAGACAATGCCTTAAAATGATCAGTTAATGAAGACAAGTGATCAGGAGTTTTTTTATTCAAAATTAATCAAACAGTTTTGCATACTTAATGTAAAAAAAAATTTTAATTTTAATAGAATAAATAACAATTATATTATTGAGTTATAAAAAAACAAAAAAATCCTAAAATCATTATTGTTGATAAATTGTGTGGATAAATATTTTATGCACTTAAGAAATATAAAAAAAAATGTAAAAATCATAAGTTTGTTGTTATCAACTAAAAATATAAGTTTGTTACTAAAAGGACTATTTAGATGTTAGACTTTCATGTACGAATCTAAAATAAGAAAATTGTGAGAAAGTTATGACTTGAAGTTAATGAATGGGCAAATAGATGTTATGATGTTTTAAACAATTAAATAATAACCACAACAATAACGACGAATCAAAAAAAAACATAGTAAGATCGAAAAATTAAACCTTGGGTAACGACAACGATCAGCTGGTCGGGTTTGTGTATCCCTAAGTGCTTTTTAAATTATTGTTGTACTAGTAAAAATAGGTAGATTTACAGTTGCATTAAGTCTATTTGAATGGTTATTAAAATCTAAAAAAAAATATATGAGGACCTATAGATTATGCCAATGTATCATCGATTCCGCCAGTATCGACTCCGCCAGTTCACTATTTCGTTTAGTCTAAAAACAGCCTATCGTCTTTAATGTTTTAATTAATTTACCCATTATATTTATATAATATATGTATATTATCTTTGTTGGCTTTATTGGTTTTCAAACTATTTTAATTTTTAAACAAGTTGAATGTTGAGGATGTAGAATGTTTTGATAAAAAAATTAAATTATTGTAAATAACCAAGTTACATAGAAAATGTTCTTACTTCTAGGATTAACTAACTATATATTTTATTTTATTGTTTTAGTCTTACAATTTAGATGATAGGTACTTTTAATATAAGCTAAAAGTTTATAGTTATTTTTGTGAAAGCCTGACTTTATTTTAACGGTCAAATAGAAACACATCACGGTAGCCAGTTTATCAAAAACTGAAGAAAGACAAAGAATGATGTCTAGTAAGACATTTAGTAAACTGATCTGTTTTTGAAATACACTTGTTTATTTATTTTATTTTGTCAGGTGTAGCAAGTATAATGCCTCAATTTGCTCAACAAAATCCTTCAATAAATTATTCTAGTTCACAGTCCAAAAAAACTGTTGAAGAACCAGTTCTGACTTAGAAGTTCAAAGAAGTTCTCAAAAATAACTAATACAATTTATATGAAATGTAAAAACATTCTTCTTGAATATTATCAAATGCAAAATGTAGAAGTATGTATTTAAGATAAAAATACTTACCATAGTATTATAAAGTATAATTTGAATTATAATCAACATTTTAATTTTGCTTTATTATATAGGATATAATTTATTTATTATCTGAAGATGAAACTTCAGTAGTCCGCACAAAGCATGAAGAGTTTGTGAAATTAATGTCACTTATAACTTAAGATAGTAATCCAATTACACTATCAAAGTGGCAGAAAACATTTTTGCTGAACTTTTATCTAAACAAATTCTTTCTGTGGAGGCCATAACTCAAGGGTAATTAATTATTCAGAGTATATAACATTCTAATTCATAAGAATTTTTTTGATTTCAAGATTTCATGCTGTCCTTAAAGATTGGAATGATTATTTGACATATTAACCTCAATTCTTCTTCTATATTGGTGCCATTATTGGTAATATTTTTATTTATGCTAGTAATTGAAGTGTACAAACATCCTTAATTTAAATATTTATTTTTTTATAGATCCTTTATTATTATCACAGAATGCTTCCTTTGATTTCAAAAATGTAAAAGATTCTTAAACATCAATACGACCAGACAATTCTAGTAATTTTTTTACAGAAGTGTTCAAGTAAATTCTTAGTTCCGAGGAAAAGCAGAACATTAAAGAAGTAAGTTATAGTAGTTAAAATTAATTAATTTTTTTAGATTTTGAGTGGATCAAAAAGGTATTCATTTTGTGATTTTTATGTTGTCATATTTTCTTTGTTGAGATGTACAAAAGTTCAATCTAATTTAATGGTCTAGTTTTCTGGCAGCAAATCTTATCTAGTTATTTTGTGAGATGATTACTAATGTACTAATTAAACAATCTCAGTTTAAATTAAAAATATTTTTTGTTTTCATTAATTCAAAAATGATAAGTATAGATATGCAATTTGTACTGAATAATTATTGTACTATTTTCTTGGTAAGAATTCAAATTATTTTGCCTTGGAGCTAATTAAAAAATAAAAATTATGCATGATGCATTTTTGTTTGTTCATGAAAAATCTTGAACATTTAATACAAGAGTGGTCTCCCTAAATTTGATTTACAGGATTGTAAAACAATCAATATACAATATATTATACACAATTTTCTATGATTATTGACCAATCTAACTGACAAAATTTGATAGTTAAAATATGTAAAATAACGATTATAAATTATAAATCACTTATAACCTAACCCAGGGGTCTCCAAACTACGGCCCGCGGGCCGGATACGGCCCTCGGACAAGTTTTAACCGGCCCGTGGCCCGCATAGGACGCATAAGTAAATATAGATAAAACAATTATTTAAAAAATGTATTTATATTATATTATATTTATACCTATTTATTTTTATTTAAGTATATTGTAAAGTAAACAATATTCTATACAAAAATATAAAGTAAACATATTATTTATATAGGTACCTATATTATCATAAAGTTAAAAATTATATGTGTTAATAAACTTTTGGCCCGCTAAGAGCATTTGATTTTTTTTGTGGCCCTTGAATAAAAAAGTTTGGAGACCCCTGACCTAACCTAACCTATTATAATATATTAAATACACTCATCACTCTGCTCGGGATCTAAAAAACATTATAAATGGGTATTGCTAATTCAATATTTTATTGCTCATAATTTATTTTGTATTTGACTTACTTGTGTGAAATTTTGTTTGGCGGGAGATAAGCATAATTAAGTATCTACTTGTCTTCTGCCGCCATGCACCACTTGTGAGTCAAATCTTTAATTTATCTTTAGGTATATTAAAATATAGAGCGATAAATAATTGCATTGGCATTACATGTTATATGTCGTATTTTTAATTTATGGTAATATGAATTACATTATTTATACAATTATCATAGACTTTAAAGCAACTTTCGATTCAAAATTTGAATACACAAAATTATGATTGTTAGAAAGATAATCCATTGAAGAAAAAAACTATATTTTTCTATATTATAAGTAGATACCATTGTCGGACTATTGTCTCCAGTTAAATATAAATTAATAATATGTAAAATTGAGGTTAGGTTAATGATACTTTTAAAATATTAAAAATTGTAAAATAAAATTGGCATCAAATATTTAATTTTAAACATAATCTTCTCAACGTCTGTTTGTATTTTAAACATAAATATACATTTTTCCTACCCTATCATAAAATAATTAATTCTAACTTGTAAGTTAAACAAAATAGAGAAATATAGATGCCTAGTGTAATAATTTGAAATCACTGAAAGTCGTTATATTATTATACCTAGGTATATCTACATAAAATAAAATATATAAGTTTCTGCATAGTTTTGTATGTTCTAAAAATAATTATAAAAGGTGGGCAAGTGGGTGAAGCTTTGATGTAGAGTAGGTTACAAGTGGGTAACTGTAATTGATGGTGTTAAATTTAAATTAAATGATATATTATCATTGTATCAGAAAAACGATTCTGAGCGGGGACGGTTTGTCAGTCTGGATATTGTTATTATTTATTATTATATCCTATAAGTTGAATTTATTTTATAATAGGTATTATAATTTTTTGTTTCGTCAAATTTTATTTTAAATGCATTAATAGTATGTTTTTCATAATCAATCATTATAGTTTTTGAATATAAATGTTGATTAAGATGATTATAAAGCATCAAACATTCCATAGGTACCTACTTAAAGTAATCTTTTATAAGTGCCTAATATTTAAGTAAGGTATTAATTATAAAAATTGTTAAGATATATTTGAATTAATGTGTATGTGATATTTAATTAAAAATTAAGGTTTTAACTCATTCCTTTAGTCACAATTAGGTAAATCATAGTTATTGCACTTATCAGAAAGTATCAATCATCGACACAATAGTTATTAAACTAGACAGTAGCATCTTATATAATTTACTTCTTATGCTGCTTTTCAGATAACAAAATATATTTAAATACAATACAAATAATTGAACAGGAATTCAACAGGTAATAAACCAATAACTAATTACTATTTAAATAATCATATTTACAGTCACAATTTACATTTATTTTCTCTTAAGCTATATATAACATATTACTTAATTTCTATTTCTATTCATGAGCATAAAACTAGGTTGAAACAAAATATTAAAATCTAACTATGCAAAAGCTGTATTGACCTAGAAAATGTTATTTTATTAATGGTCCGAAATTACATATTTATTTTAATATAAATATAAGTAATTTAAATGGTCTAATTAAATTTAAGAAAATATTAAACTTTTAGATGGCCTATATAAAATATACATATATGATACATATATATATATAATATATACTTTTAAAACCACCACAGGCCCCATTAAGATATATTTAACATAATTCGTATGTGATATGTAGGTAAAAATTAAAGGTAATTTTAAGGTTTTAACGCATTCCTTTAGTCACAAAGTGGTAAATATTAGTTTTTTAACTTTTTAGAACGTATCAATCATCGACACAAAAGTTTTTAAAGTAGACAGTAGCATCTTATATAATTTACTTCTTATGCTGCTTTTCAGATAACAAAATATATTTAAATACAATACAAATAATTGAACAGGAATTCAACAGGTAATAAACCAATAACTAATTACATATTTAAATAATCATATTTACAGTCACAATTCTACATTTATTTTCTCTTAAGCTATATAAACATAATTACTTAATTTCTATTTCTATTCATGAGCATAAAACTAGGTTGAAACAAAATATTAAAATCTAACTATGCAAAAGCGTATTGACCTAGAAAATGTATTTTATAATGGTCCGAAATTACATATTTATTTTAATATAAATATAAGTAATTTAAATGGTCTAATTACCTTTAAGAAAATATTAAACTTTTAGATGGCCTATATAAAATATACATATATTATACATATATATTATATAATATATACTTTTAAAAACCACCACAGGCCCCGTTAAGATATATTTAACATAATTCGTATGTGATATGTAGGTAAAAATTAAAGGTATTTTTAAGGTTTTAACGCATTCCTTTAGTCACAATTTGGTAAATCATAGTTATTGCACTTATCAGAAAGTATCAATCATCGACACAAAAGTTTTTAAAGTAGACAGTAGCATCTTATATAATTTACTTCTTATGCTGCTTTTCAGATAACAAAATATATTTAAATACAATACAAATAATTGAACAGGAATTCAACAGGTAATAAACCAATAACTAATTACATATTTAAATAATCATATTTACAGTCACAATTCTACATTTATTTTCTCTTAAGCTATATAAACATAATTACTTAATTTCTATTTCTATTCATGAGCATAAAACTAGGTTGAAACAAAATATTAAAATCTAACTATGCAAAAGCGTATTGACCTAGAAAATGTATTTTATAATGGTCCGAAATTACATATTTATTTTAATATAAATATAAGTAATTTAAATGGTCTAATTACCTTTAAGAAAATATTAAACTTTTAGATGGCCTATATAAAATATACATACATTATAGGTACATATATATTATAGAATATATACTTTTAAAAACCACCACAGGCCCCGTTAAGATATATTTAACATAATTCGTATGTGATATGTAGGTAAAAATTAAAGGTAATTTTAAGGTTTTAACGCATTCCTTAAGTCACAAAGTGGTAAATATTAGTTTTTGAACTTTTTAGAACGTATCAATCATCGACACAAAAGTTTTTAAAGTAGACAGTAGCCTTTTATATAAATTACTTCTCATGCTGCTTTTCAGTTAAAAATTATATTTTAATACAATACAAATAATGTAACAGGAATTGAACGGGTAATAACCCAATAACTAATAACATGTATAAATAATCATATTTACAGTCCTACATTCACATTCCACATTTTTTTGCTCTCATGTTAGAATTTTTTTTTGCAAACATGACATACTTTTAAACTACGTTTATCTGTATCTCGTTGTACTGATCTTTCATGTTTAGTTCTTTTGAAAATATCATTTATTAATTTCGCTACATCCGAATCACGTTCTTTTTTGAGCAATTTCGCAGCAGATTTAGCAAGTAGCAACTTGTCATAATCCAACTAAAAACAAGAAAAAACATTTATGAATAAATAAAATTTACAACGCTTAATCAACAAATCTTACTCGAGCTGCTGTGTCTGTAAGAATATTTAATATTTCAGTTAACCACAAGAATACTTGAGCTGCATTTTGATTATCAGGATTTTTATCTGGATGGCATTGTAGAGCTTTCCTCCGATATGCCGTTTTAATCTGATTGAAAAAGCAAATATGAATAGTAATACATCATGAGTGATTAGTAGGGCTTGGGACTTCATGCCCTAAAAAACCTTAAAATATGCATGCATTTATGCTCTAAAGAATCACTAAATATGCTATTAAAATATGCATTTAAAATATATATATTATATTTGTAATAAACTAATAACTTATAATTAATAAATCATGATAATATTTGTAGATATGACAGATAAATAGATACATTTTATTATATAGATTAATTTGATTATTTTCATTTATTTATTTTATTTCTTATTTTGATTTTATTTTTTGACTTATCGGGATAAGTACTGGGTCGGTGTACCGATAAGTAACAATGCAATAGTGATCGACAAGAAGAACACAAATACTAATATTTTAAAATATTCATTATATCTCAGGTCCAGGAAATCTATGTATTATACAATCATATAAATAGTTGTCAAATATGCTAAAAATGCAAGTATAAATTTTAAATTTAAACTCGTATTGCTATGAAAAAAATGTCTATATTACTTAGCCATGTTTTTAATGATTATTTATTAAAAACATGCCAGCTCCTAGAAGTTCCGAGCCCTAGTGATTAGAAATTTACTTACCTCCTTTTTAGTAGCCGACCGTTTGATTCCAAGTATCCTATAAAGATCTAAATCTTTCAAATCAGAATCCATTTTATAAAATATGCAGTATAATATTATAATTACGAAAATGTACCAAAAATCAAAATGGCAAATTGGCAAATTTTCCTTATTGTTATCAGTTGATGCATTTAGTGCGTTCCACAACAAATGTCACTCGATACTGTGACGATTTTACGATATGTTTCCAAAACCAACGACTTATTACGGCGGGAAATTTAAAATTCAATGACAGCATAAATTGTTAACAGGAGGTCCGTGGGGCGCGCGTTATTATCGATTTGTTGTGAAACGCACTAGGCGTGTATTCGCCATAGGCGAGAAATTAATTATAATATAATTTATTATCTGTGACTTATATTATGTATTCGTTTAATTCGTGTTTTGACAGGTTGAGGTAAAAATTGGTGGTGGCGGTTATCGATAGGCTGTTTTTAGACTAAATGAAATAGTGAACTGGCGGAGTCGATACTGGCGGAATCGATGCTACATTGGCAGAATCGATAGGTCCCCATATATTTTTTTTTAGATTTTAATAACCATTCAAATAGACTTAATGCAACTGTAAATCTACCTATTTTAACTAGTACAACAATAATTTATAAACCACTTAGGGATACACAAACCCGACCAGCTGATCGTTGTCGTTACCCAAGGTTTAATTTTTCGAACTTACTATGTTTTTTTTTCGATTCGTCGGTATTGTTGTGGTTATTATTTAATTGTTTAAAACATCATAACATCTATTTGCCCATTCATTAACTTCAAGTCATAACTTTCTCCCAATTTTTTTATTTTAGATTCGTACATGAAAGTCTAACATCTAAATTGTCTTTTTAGTAACAAACTTATATTTTTAGTTGATAACAACAAACTTATGATTTTTACATTTTTTTTTATGTTTCTTAAGTGCATAAAATATTTATCCACACAATTTATCAACAATAATGATTTTAGGATTTTTTTGTTTTTTTTTAATAACTCAATATTATTGTTATTTTTTCTATTTAAATTTAATTTTTTTTTACATTAAATACACAAAAGTGTTTGATTAATTTTGAATAAAAAAACTTCTGATAACATGTCTTCATTAACTGATCATTCTAAGGCATTGCCTTTTGAAACTATTGAACATCTGGAGAAAACTATTGATTTAGTTTTTAAGAAGGTAATTTATATAAAAAAAAAATACCAAACATATTATATATATATTATGTTCATCTTATCGGAAGTGTGAAACACTTGTCTTTGAACTGATTATCAAATTGATGGATTATTTATTTAATTTCATAAATTAGCTTTTTGTATACAATTATAAAAATTGCTTTAAATGTTCATTAATTGATTTAGTTTTTGTAATCCTGATTGATCATATTGGTAAATAGTTTTTTCAAATTTAAGTATTAATTATACTTACTAAGTTGAATTTAAAAGTAATATTTAGGTTTATTTTGGTGTAATAATAATATTAATATTATGTAATGAAGGACATATTGAAAAAATATTCACATTTATACATTTTGTTTTTTAAATCCTGATTGGTCATATTGGTAAATAGTTTTTTTCAAACTGAAGTATTAATTATACTTACAAAGTTGAATTTAAAAAGAATATTTAGGTTTTTTTGGTGTAATAAAAGTTGGCAATAAAAGAACAAAGTTTTGTACTTCTTTTTTCATATTTATGTTCAGCTATGCAGTTGGTACATGTTAAAATACAAAGATTCTAAAATAACATCTTTTAAGAAGTCAATGATAAGTTAAACGGCTTATTCGAATTAGACATAGCTCAAGAAATTAATTCTGCTAAAAAACTTACTGAAATTAATTCTTGCAAAGACTCAGTAATTTTACTGACCTTCCTGTATTTGGAAAAAAAACTTTTATAGTAGAAGCATAGGATAGTACCACGCATTTTTTTTTGTCTCAATAATGTTTAATAGAAAAATCACATTCAGGTGACTAATTTTAAGTTAGCTTTAATGTTTTAATTAATTTACCCATTATATTTATATATATGTATATTATCTTTGTTGGCTTTATTGGTTTTCAAACTATTTTAATTTTTAAACAAGTTGAAAGTTGAGGATGTAGAATGTTATGATTAAAAAATTAAATTATTGTAAATAACCAAGTTACTTAGAAAATGTTCTTACTTCTAGGATTAACTAACTATATATTTTATTTTATTGTTTTAGTCTAACAATTTAGATGATAGGTACTTTTAATATAAGCTAAAAGTTTATAGTTATTTTTGTGAACGCCTGACTTTATTTTAATGGTCAAATAGAAACACATCACGGTAGCCAGTTTATCAAAGACTGAAGAAAGACAAAGAATGATGTCTAGTATGACATTTAGTAAACTGACCTGTTTTTGAAATACACTTGTTTATTTATTTCATTTTGTCAGGTGTAGCAAGTATAAATTCTAACTTGTAAGTTAAACAAAATAGGGAAATATAGATGCCTAGTGTAATAATTTGAAATCACTGAAAGTCGTTATATTATTATACCTATACCTACATAAAATAAAATATATAAGTTTCTGCATAGTTTTGTATGTTCTAAAAATAATTATAAAAGGTGGGTAAGTGGGTGAAGCTCTGATGTAGAGTAGGTTACAAGTGGGTAACTGTAATGGATGGTGTTAAATTTAAATTAAATGATATATTATCATTGTATCAGAAAAACGATTCTGAGCGGGGACGGTTTATCAGTCTGGATATTGTCATTATTTATTATATCCTATAAGTTGAATTTATATTATAATAGGTATTATTATTTTTTATTCATTTCTATGGTTATAAACAAAGCGTTAGAAATTAAAATCCCATCTTCAGCCTATGATATTACTAAGTATATTTGATTATATTTATGTGAATAAAATAATCTATATATATAAAAATGGAGACAAAAAATTCGAAATTGCATCAGTTGAGAACGGCTTGGCCGATTTTGTTCAAATTTTTTTTTAAGATGTTCGTAATTGCCAGGTGAAGGTTTTTATGAAAGAAAATTTTTAAAAAGTCAACCGAATAATTAGAAAAACGTCAAAAACTATTTATTGATGGCTGGGATTTGAACTCGATACCGTTGTCTTTATTTACTCTATGGTGTATTATATTATTTTGGTTGCTATTGGTTAGGTTAGGTCAGATAAAATGTTTTTATATGAAGAGAAACTTCGTTCAAGGTCCACAGATCATTTGAAATGAACCATATTATTTAAAGTTAGGTCTTCCGGAATAGCCTCCAGCTTTTTTATTTCTGAAGGAATGAAACCAAAATTAGATTTTATATAAATTAGATTAGCCTCTAAACTTGATTTAGACATAACTAAGTTATTTTTCTTCTTTTATAGTAGTCGAATCATCATGATCAAATTCAAGCAAAACTTTTTTTACATAAGAAAAATTCTCACAATAGTAATTTACAGCATTTAGCCAGGTGATGAGTTCGGGTGGCTAACATTTGTGTAAGATATGGTGATTTCAAAAATAATTTTTTATATAATTTTCTTATAAGTTTATTGATATCTCGAAAATTTGATCTTATTTCTTCCGCAATTTATGAATTGCATGCACCACACAGGGTACGTGCACCATTTTTGAATACAGAGTGCAAAATATGGCTTGTCCTGCTTTCACCATAATATATGGGGCAGCATCAGATATAAAAATGAGGACATTTTATCGTGTTTTATTCTTTCGGGCCATAATGGTAAACATGGCTTTATCGAACGCTTTTGTTATGGTTGAACGATTTGTTTTTTCCAAGACATTAGAATATAACAAAAATATGTTTCCTGAATTTTCTGCTTCCAGGGTACCAATAACGATATTTACTACATAACGGCCTTCGACATCTGTCGTTTCATCTACACTAACCAAATTTTTTTTATCGCCTACATAGTGTCTAATATTTCGTATTGTATTTAAATAGCATTTTGCAACATAATGTAGACTCGTCTTGAACTCTAAATTTTATATTTTTTTTCTAAAAAATTTCTTAGATTTGTTATGTTTAATTTAGAAAGTGTAATATTAGCTGCTAATAATGTTTCACAAAGCTCTAAATTAAATTACTATTGATCACTATTATTTGTTAATTAATTAGATAATAGTACATTAGTACTTGATTATTTTGTTTCACTTCATTCAATTTTCGTTGAATTCCACGAGCATGCTTATCTCGACTGATGTGCTGATGAATTGTAAATTTCTTTTCGGAAACAACTGCAATATTATAAACTTTACAAAAAAACACCATCCGTAGAAAAAATATCGGCACTAAACTCACTCACAAAACTACGGCTTCCTACTGTTGACTTAATTTTTAGCATAGGTATTAAGATTTTTAAAGTTTTAATAATAATTTTTAATATTAGTCGTAATATTATTCGTTCAGTATTGTGTACAGTTAAGTGATCTTAATATACGAACCACATAGGTAGGTACGTGTGGTATTCACTACTAACGCTACTTTATATATTTGTAATATTACGTAAAAATGACCTTAAAAATGCAATAAAATGCATTTAACACAAAAAATTCAAAAAAATGCAAAATAAAAATTACATATTCTAAATTGTTATAGCAAATTTAGTTTTTGGTTAGAATTGAATACTCAGCACGTCTTAAAGAAAAAAAAATGCAAAAGTCACCAAAATCCTAGCTCCAATTATAACATTGTACAAAGTATCAAAAATTAAAGAATTCTATACGTATTAAATTTTTTGAATTTATGAGATTTTCTGACAAAATGTTTTTACTATTTTGTTATTTTACTTTAAAATAATACACCATCAAATAAGGCTTTATAGTTTAAATACTGTTTTTCTACACGGATGACTATATAGCAGAGTGGCGCAGTGGAAGCGTGCTGGGCCCATAACCCAGAGGTCCGTGGATCGAAACCACGCCCTGCTAGGATTAAATTTTTTGCTTTATTTTTAGTTTCCTTCCTACTCCAATGGTATTTTTTTTTATAATTCATAAATCATAAACGCTTGGAAGTATAAATGGGTGATGTTGTGTGTACCTTAGTCGTTATAATGCTTCGGTTTAAAACTTCAGTCTGTATCTTATTCGATGGAAAAGTGAATCTATATAGTTACCAGCATTGGGGCGGTCACTCGACAATATACGACGCAGGTATACACTACAATAATCCGGCTTTCAATAATTAAAATTTAAAATTTACGCTTCAACAATCAGGTTTTATTTGTAATCATGACATGATACATTATTCTCGAGAGTAAAGAAATCATCATGGAAGATTATTTGGAGGTAGGCAAGCAAGGGTTAAATTGTGGCAAGGGTGGCACGGTCCCGGGGCCCATCTTTATCCCCAAAATTTATTTTTTTATAACTTACAATAGTTAAAAAAAAATTATTTTAGTAGGTAGGTATAGTAGGTAAATTATAATTAATAATTATAAAATAAAATTGTTCTCAATTTAATATCACGAAAAATTGCTATAATTAATGAACTATGTTTGCCAACAATTTTGTTTGTTTTTTTGAACATTTTAGATTACCGATTTAACTATTTAACTTTTAACTTTTAAGTATATAAAAAAGTAATTATAAGAAAAAAATATTTAGCTCTTGTCAATTAGGTATTTCAGTTAAAAGTTATATTAATGCATATTATAGGTACTAAATTTTAGAGGACCATAGTTAATAACCTAGCGAACCAACATTGGTCATTAAACTGTCAAAATTTTCAGAAAAAAAAGCTTTACTGGAATTCATAAAAAATGATGGTGGTTACCATATGAAAAAATAAAGTCGATTTTAATATTGGTACAACTGCGTGTTTAAAAAGGTGCTCTGCTATACAAGTAGCTGGTTAAAGTGGGTCATTGTATAATGGATGGTATTAAATTTGAATTCAATGATATAATGTCATTGTATAAGAAAAAAAGATTCTGATCGGAGACGGTATGTCAGTCTAGGTATAAGACATATTATAAACTTATTATCTATCGTATTAAAAAAAAAAAATTATAATACAATCTATAATAAATTCCAAATTAATTATATCACAATATCCATTAGGTAATTATAATGCATTATACGTCAACAACAAACCCTGACACTATCATAGTAAATACTCAATAGTCAGAGGCGGATCTAAGAATTTTTACGCCCGGGGAAAATATTAAAATTAAGCCCAATCATAGACCAAGATTGAAAATACAATATCATTCCCTACAATTGTTTTATCATAACTGGAACTAAAATTATAAACATACTTATTAACTTTTAAACACATAATAATATATAGTAATTAATATATTCTGTTGACTGTGGTGTAACCAAGTTTATACTAATAAACTATCACACCAAAAACACTTTAAATTTAAAAACTTAGTTAACATATTGTTGATACATTTTTAATTACTGGAAATACTGTAGTGATTACTTAATTGTATTTATTATTAGAAATAATAATAATATTAGTTATATAATATAAATGTTGAAAAATAATCAAAACTTTAATTACCTACCTATCCAGTATCCTGTATAAAAATTATAAACCCTTTTGCTGTTTTGGTTCTATGCGCCTCAGCCTTCAATTATAATAGATTTTTATGGTAAAATATAAAATATTTTATTCTGATTAGGGTACACAATTTAGGCCAGTAAAAAATTGTATTTAATTAAACAATTTATAATAGAAAAAAATGAAAAAGTAAATATTTAAAATCAAATCTTTTTTTTTAAACATAAACAAATGTATAACTATCTTGGTAAATATTATAATATATAATATTATAAACTATATATTAACATCATTTTCAATATACAGATATAATATAAGTATCGTACGTTGATTGATAATCTTATAACAGTTATTGTGTAGGTATCAGAAATTTTAACAAAAACACAGCATCAATAAATGCCTAGGTATAGTAAAGTTAGTAGTTACTAGTTACATTTTCACTCAGAATCTTAATAATTATTGTATATTAGTTGTATATGCTTACAGTAGGTATGCTAATGCCAGTATACCAGTATATACTTAGTATACTAATACGAAACTATTCATAATACCATTAACTTTATTTTTTTTTTTTTTTTTTCATTAATTCCAACGTCATCACTACAATAATGTGAAATAAAAATGTTTTCTTAACTTCTATCACCAAGCATTAAATAAAGAACTAAAGAAAAATTACGCCCACTAAAATTTTACGACCGGGGATCAATCCCCGGCTTCACCCCCCTAGTTCCGCCATTGTCAATAGATATAATATAATAGTGTACTTTAGAAGTTTCAAGTACCCACGAATAATATTACACAATCACAACAAAATAACTAAAATAGTTATTCTAAGTTTTTTTTTATTTAATTTTGTCCAAAGTTGAACTTAAAATGACTATAAAAATAAACTGTAATTCTGTATTTTTTAGATTTGTTGGTAACAGAATTAACTACTTACGTGGAATCTTGTTTAACATTTTTAATCCTTAGATATAAAAGTTGAACATTTTATAATTTTTTAACTACAAAATAATTATTCAGTTTTAAATTTGATATATTTTGTCAAAATTTGATCTTTAAAGTTTAAATGCTTATAAAAAAAAATTGTGCTTATGCATTTTTAATATTTTTCAACTGATATTGTAACAATATATCAGGAGCCTTGTTTTAAATTTTTACACTTTTTGGTAAAACAGATAAAATGTTATTGATATTTATAGAATAAAAAACTAAAAAAATTGGAAACTGAAAATGTCCGTAAACAGCTCAAAAAGAGTCAAAATATTTTCAAAATTGTATAGTGTATAGGAAATGCTAATATAAATATTCAGTGAAATTTTCATGTATCTACAGTTATTCGTTTTTGAATTACAACAAAATAAGGAAATCGCTACATGAGAAATCGAGCGAATATCCAATGTTGTAAAAATTTGAACTTCAAACGCTCATAAAAATTTAATTTGACTTTCTTATAGACATTTTTTTTTTTTGATAAAGGTAGATAATTTTATAAGGAATCTTGTATAACATTTTAAAACCTTAGATTTAAAAAGAAAAATTTTTACGAATTATTAACTCAAAATAATTTGCTAATTTTCGTGATTTTTCCATATTTTGTCAATTTTTTAATGCTTATAAAAAAAACTGTGACTTAGGATTTTTAATATTTTTCAAATGCCATTGTAACAATAAAGTAGGAGCCTTATACATATATACATAATATATAACTTATAAGCCATTTTCCCTTATTCTATTTGACCATTTATACAAATTTATGTATAAACATATAAGTGATATATGATATTATAATACCTACTTTAAGCTTACAAATTATTTTTCAGTTGAAAACATAAGAGAAAATAGAAATTGTGGTGTGTGACATGCTTGAGTACTGGATTAAACATTGTACTAAGACCATGTAACCATGTCTGTTTGTGTGGTGAATGTTTTGAAGGTTTAGATTGATTGATTTGTCCACTTTGCCGAGCAGTTATAATGGAAATTGTTGTTATTTTAGACTAATAAAATTATATTAATAAACATAATATTATACCTAATATACCTATTACCTACCTATTGGTGTTTCATTATTGTTCTATATTTACCTATGATATCAAAGCAATATTTCCCTACTGCATTTTTTACTATAATTTATTATGAGTGATGATTTCTGAATTCTGTTATTGTAGGTACTTAAAACACAAGTCCTGGATGTAACATACTATTTTTTTTTTAAATAAACTATTTATTCAAATAATACAAAACCAAGTGTTCTATAAACATTTTGGAAAACTTCCTTCTATAAGCAGTGCTTGAATTGAAGCTAGAAAGTTATTTTCTTAGGATTGACACGCTATACACATTTACAATGATAGAAATATTAACAAAACACAAAGTAATTTATTAAGTTTACAATTCATATAAAATTTGGTTTAGGTATTACGTAATATTAATATTATTTAGTCTAAGACAGTGCTTCTCAATCTTTTTAGTACCCTGACCAGAATTTCCCCCAAAAAATCTTTCGAGACCCACATTGTTTCACTTTTCAAAAAGTAGGTTGTAAAAATCAAAATTTGTATTATAATATAATTATGCATACATTTTTATTAGGTATTTAGTATTTTATAGGTTTATAATTTATTAGTATGTTTTTACAAAATATGTACTTTTTATTTTAATCGCTTATTCATCAACCATGTATCCATTATCACATTTTTGTTGATAATTTGTAGCAGAAATAGCCTCAAAACGAACGCACAAAACACTCGTATTATAAACTTGCACAAACGGTAAATAAAAGACTCTAAGATGTTTCTTAAAATTATTATTTAGATAATTGAAATATGTAGGACGTAAGTCCTAAATAATCAACAAATTTCTGACCTATACCTTTTTTCGTATAATTAAATACTAAATCATACCTTAAAGATTCACGTTTACTGATATTTGCAGTATGAGTATGAGTTAAGTTTTTTTAGTATAAAGATTGTAGAATATTTTTTATACAGCAAATTAAGATGAAGTACACATAGTTCTTTATAATTAGGTACCTACCTATCATTAGTAGATAAATGTATTTTTATTTTAAATTTTACATCACTAAGTTTACCTATAGTGTAGGTATTTGTGTATGCGTTGCTTACACTAACTAGTAATATTGCTCATGGCTTATGCATATTAGTTACCTACCTATCAATAATAAGTAATAACTAATATATGTTACAGCTAGTGAACATTAATCATGTATTCTACATTTTTTTTTATTGTTCTGTTTAATATGAAAATTTATAACATTTAAGTTTCATTATTAAATAATGTGTCATGTTTATTTTAATTGTATTTCATAGGACATAAATATTACGTATTATACTTGTAATATATTTAAATTAAATAATAGTCGGCCCGTCGGCCGTACGATATTATATTATTATAATATTTTCGAGGGATTTTTTTCGTTTCCCTGACTCACTCTCGGCGATTGCACACCCAGTTGCATTTAAACGGGTTGTAATAATTTATTACAATTATTACAGAAAGTTTAAGTCGTCGTCGTCGTCGTCGTCGTCCGGCCCCACAGCCGTAAATCCGCTGACTGCGTCGACTAGAGTCAAAATAATTTATATTATTATGTTCACGCCGTACAGTAGCTACATAAGATTATAAAACATACGTGTATTAATGAATTATGCTATAAATATACATAACAAACATACTATATGACGTGGGTATGCGATTTGGCTCTTCCACGAGTGGTCCACTCGGAGGAGGGCAAAATTATAATATTATAATTACAAACCGTTATGGCTACAGCTCGTCGACGCCACATCATAATAATTATTTTACATGGAGTGTAATATACACAAAAACGAGATATAAATCTTAAGGGGCCTGGAGCTTGATTAATTTTTGGTCGAAAATATTATGATATTAATTTTGAAAGCAGATTTGAATTCGTCACTAAATTATCTATGATTTGACAATTTCATTTTTCTGATTTTTATTTTTTTTTACTTAGAAATTTACTAACAAAAAGAGTGAAAATAGAACATATTCATAATTAAAATTTAAATACACTAATATAGAATATAAAAATGTACGGCATTCAAAGCATAGTAAATTTAGAGGAAAATTCAAATCTGCTTTCAAAATTTAAGGGTCCTGGTCGTGACTTTTCAAATTTTCCTCAATTCTATAAAATTTGAAAATTAAATTTTATATTTTAGTTGCCACTTCAATTATAAGACTTTTCCACTAATCTACTACCCAATACCTATTTAGGATGGGGGGTTGATAGGGTGTATTATATGGATCAAAACACACTTTACAGGAAAAACTCTCACACCTCATAGATTGGTCCGATTTCCGTATTTTTTTTTTTTTTTTGTTAGATAGAAGAATGTTTTTTACTTCGATTTTTGATTACTTTGCTAAAAACAAATAATAGTACAAAAACTAAAAAGTTTTAAAAATGGATCAAATTCAAACTTGTAATATAAGATTTCGAAAAATAAATTTGAAAATCCAAGTCCAATGCGCCCTGCAATAAGTGAAATTTCTCTATTTAACAAAAAAAAAATTACGGAAATAAGCCCAATCTACGAGGCTTGAGAGTTTTTCCTGTAAGGCAAAACAGGTTGTGCTCAGGCCCCTTAAATCGGAACATCCTACTGAAAGTAGTGACTGAAATCACGGTAGTATTTTTTGAAAAAAAATGTTCCTAATCTTATAAAGTAATATTTGGTGACATGCGCGTAGGTAAAATGACAGACGTATTATGATGCCCCTATACAACTTGATTGGTACTACGAATTACACACACTAATGTTAATTTACTTTCAACACATTCACAAGAGCCATATGAACTGAAATATAAAATGCCTAGTTTTTACTCCTTAGAATTGATTACGCTCCAGCTCCCTTAAAACGCGTATACGTCTGGAGAAACCTCGTCATATATTACGATGTAGGTAGGTAAATTTAATCTCATTAAATCGTAGTGTTGTATAATATAAGTTTAAAAGGAAATGCGAACACTTTGTCAATAGTGGCAATTATACGTCTACACAGCTGGATTATTCATATCGTTGTCAACTATAAATACAATTTGTAAAAAAGAATGTCAACCCGATGTGGTTTAATTTATTGATATTTAATGCCACCAATACTGCTGGCTTCACATATTATTAATATTATTATTATTATAGAAAACTGGTGACCATATCGTTTATTGTTTATTGTGTAAAACTGTAAATGTTTAATCGAATATAATTAATTTTTTTTTTTATATTATAACATTTCGAGTTTCGACAGTGATTTTTTTTAAGAATTGTACCCAATAAGTCTAACCTTTTTTAAGTTTGTTATTTATATAGTGTTTTAAGTAAAGTAAAGTAATGTCGACTTCAAATAGCTGCCAACACAGTATACTTAGCGTTTCACGCCTGAAGTGATATTCCGTCAACCAATTAAGATGTGGCTACTGGCTACAGGTCGTAGTTATGCTTATGAGTTATGACGCTTATGTTATAGTTGTAGTTAGTTTCTGTTTCACTTGCCTTAATAATACTCATAAATAGGTACCTATAGGTATATTACTATATTAGCTGTACCTACCTACAATTCAATGTTTAAATTATTACATACCTTGCACGGTAAAAACTGGTGATTTAGGTATAAGTAACAGCAACTATTATTAGTTAATTTTCCGTACTCCGATTGACGTACGTTATCATAATCCTTATTATTTATTAATTATAATTTAAAATTTTTTTTTTTTTTAATAAAAAAACAGATTTATGATATATTTATTATCTCAGGAGATATCGCAATGGGTAAATCCTCGCGGGACATTCCGTATATCGTTATTATAATATTATGTGCCGTATCAGTGTACGATATTAATTTTTATCTATCACACACTAATAAGTCTCGATCTTATAGGCGTGCGCAGGGGGGATGCCCGGATGCAGGGTATGCCATGGAATCCCCTGCAGAGTTATCATAACCCATCGAGGTATATAAACTATACAACTGTAACTATATAACTATATAACTGTATAGTTTATATACCTCGATGTCATAACCATATTATAGTTTTTAGTTGTCAATGTATATACTCATCCGTCTACTTGGGATTTCTAGTTTGAAGATTTTCAGATTTTGGACACGTTTTTTTTCCCTGTTCTCGACGTATATAAAATAGGCTGCGTAATATATACGTATGTTTTATGTGTATAATATAACCTACCTCTATTTACCTATATTTAAATACTTCATTTATATAGGAAGTATATGCGTCTATATACCTATTACTACCCATTAGATATATATAACACACTAGTTGATTCCGTTTTTTCAACATAATAATATATAAATAGTGGCTTGGCGGTTGTCATCTTGGTGTATGTATAGAGAGTTCAGAAGAAGTACATAACATATTATTATTGTGCAATAATTGTATCGATTATACGCTATTGTTATTATCTAATGAATTAAATTCATATATAATATTATAATTTATAATAGATACCGCGTTTCACATTCCTCATTAGAAAAATAGGAAACGCGCTTTCGGTTATATCTGTAGTCTTCCGACTCGTCCACGATATCGATCATAATTAATATTAATCGTCACGTCGAACGTTGATTCCGGACCAATCACGAAGACACGAACAATGAGTACTCCAGTGCACCATTATATATTATATGTAACCATAATATATAGGTACACCGTGTTATCGACTATACAGGCACTGCAGTGTTATTGACTATGGACGGTCCTGGTCATAAGTGGTGCTTCTTATAGTTTGCATGTATAGATATTGCCATGTAACATGTTGAGTGTTGACGATACATATAATATTATTATATATTTATATTATATAATAGTACCTACGTATATATGTACGCGCTGCAATCTAGCGGTCGTGGATTGCTGACATCGAGTATAGATTCCGGTCGTTTCCATTTATTAATTATTATTTTACTCGAGTATAGTTCACACGGCTACGAAAAAACCCTGTCGTTGCAAATCAACCGCAGCTGCTGTCAACGGCGATACGCGTCAAATACTGCCTATGTAGACAAAACGGACAAAAGATGAGATTTTTTTCCACCGAAAACGTCGCGTAAACAAGATTCGGATCACGACGGTCCTCGGCGATTCGTCAAACTCGTCACCACCACTGTAACTTGGTGTGTGTTTTTTTATTAATTATTTAACCAGTGTCGGTCTGCCTTATGATTGGGCCCCCGGCACAGTAATTTTCAATGGGCCCTTTACAAAAAAAAAAGGGTTTTGAAATTTATAATTTTTATAGCATATTAAGGTAGTTGCATTTTCCGCGTACATAAGTATATTTAATATCAAATTAATACTTTCTATGATTAAATAATCAAATAAAATATATAACTGTTCAGTACGTAGTACGATGGCTAACCTGGCTAGGTAATTGGATCCAGTCGGTGACTTTAGATACAAATACTAATAAAAAAAAAAAAAAAAAAAAAAAAAAAAACGATTTTGTTTTTTAGTTGTGGTTCACAAAGGAATAACAACGTTAACTTAAAATGTTCTTCAAATATAATATTATTTAAAACAATAATCTCTTCAATTATTGACTAGAAGATGCTAATTGATCAATTATTTCATCTTTTTGAATAAATTTGATTAAATATTCTTCTACAAATAAGAAAATTAGTGGTTCAAAATGTTCTTGACTGATAGACGATCTTAGTATTGTTTTTAAAATTTTCAATTTTGAAAAAGCACTTTCACATGAAACTTGTGTAGAAGAAAGGGCATAATTCTGGTTTAGCAACTTGTCGATTTTTGAAATTTTTTTTTTTTTAAATGTGTATTTTAGGGTACTTTATAAGAATGTAAAAAAAAAGGCCGGACAAACTTCGTTTTGAAATTATAGCCATCCAAAGTTTGCGATTTATACGCATGTGGGCAACACTACTTTAATGATGCGCGGAGGAACTCGTGTTTTTTTCCCGAGTGCAGCGAATAGCTAGCGAGTGGCAACGCTAGCCGATTATTTTCCTTTTAACAACTCTGTTTAATTCCGAGGCCTACGCAAAACCAAAACAAATCGGGGGATGTTTTCGATTTTTTTGTCAAAGCGTTATTCAATTCTAAGGTATTAAACAAATCAGATTTTGATGTTATTTCATAAAGTATTTAAATAGTGATTTATGTACAGCGATTAGCGAACATAAGTTAAAGTGTCTGTGTGCGAGGTGCGTGTCTGTATGTCTGTGTGTAATACTGTGTATCACTCGTATTAGTATATGGGTGAAGGTGTACCTTATTATTGGAAAATTACCGTAAATCTATTTTTGTCTCGTCAGTGCCGACTGCCGACCACGGCTAAAAGATATAATATAATTATATAGGTAATAGCCAATAGGTATATGGCATAAATCTGAAGATCACGGACTAAGATATTGTAATCGCCGGCCTCAATAATAGTATATACTAATATTTATAACCAATGGTTCAATGTTTACAAATTGATTTGATTGGAACCCGAGTCTGGAATCTCGAGTAAACATAATATTTTTTTTCATTTAGCTATGGGCCCCTATACATGAAAATATCCAGGGGCCCCCGGCAATCGCCGGGTAGGCCAGACCGACACTGTATTATACGAAGATCGGTGTATATAGGTGTGATGATATAAAACACTTCATATAGGTAATAATATTATGACCGCGTGTACCGGTCGACAAACCCATCATTCGGAATCGTTTATTATTTTAAGATCGTAAAACTTTATAATTTACCACCGGTTATCTGCAGTCTGCACCTATGACGATGATGTATATAGAGTATATTATAGGTTAAATGCCGCAACGGCGGTCGCGATGTAATAATAATAATAAATGAAAAAAAACAAAACTCCATCGTCTCAACTGCAGCGAAGGTGCCGGGTGCACAACAGTCTTTTCACCGGACCAAACGAATTCGGTCCATTGCAACATGACTTAACGTCTTAACCTGTGTTTTTGTTTTCGATTTTGGAGCATAGATAGGTAATATTTCCGACAAACGTTGTGCGAGTTCCAACACAAAAATATTATTATTTATATTGTTTATGCGGGGCACATTTAGTTGTGCAAAGTATAAAATAGTTTAAAAAATATAATATTCGTCGGGCCAACCGGTCGTGCGCTTATCGTGGTCTTTCGCGTACCCTCCAAGAAACCAACACGTAAATAGGTACGCTTTTTGTGATAACCCGAAAAACTCCGACGAGTGACCAAATAATATTTTATATTATTATTATCACACTATCTGTGGCCGAAATTATAGAAATATCGTACGTCGAAACGTCGAGGGGAAGGACGCGTCCGGCGGCACGGCAGCAATACAATATTATAAAATTAAACACGCGGGTATGAGCAGAGTGTAATAATATTACTTATATTATACAGCAATTTATACCATAAACACGCTCATACGCCACGCTTGTAAACTTACAATATTGCATATAAATATATATGTTATATTGTTATTGAAGATAAAAATAGTAGAATTATTATCGATTTTTTAAAAGGAAATTCCTACAAATTAAATGTTAACAGTTTTTTTTTTATCACCATTCATATATTATTTTATTATTATATACATTTTAATACATTGATACATATAATACATATTATGAATTTGTAAATTTTGTAAACCAGACTTGTGGCATCATCATGGAGAGTAATTTTGTTCAAGGGGGGATATAAAAGGACAATAATATAGGGACTCACGGCTTGCGCCACGGAGGCTACACTGTTATAGGGAGGGGGGGTTAAAAAAGAGGAAAATGATACTTTATGGGGCAGCGAAACTCCGATTATCCGAACACCAATCAAACGGACGTCCAATTAACCGGACGAATACACAAAAGTCTTTTATAATTCCAAAGATTGGATATTTTAAACTCGGGGTGCAAAAGTCCCTATAGTTACTTCAATGGTCAGTTGTTGTCTAATCGTCGAATAGTTTAGTCTGTCAATTGTTATAACGAGTGAATTGTAGTGTTACAATTTCACTATATAGCTTTAAAAATGTCTTATGTCAATCATCCGGATATTAATTGTTTATCCGGACCACCCTTGACATTAATTAGTCCGGATAATCGGAATTCTACTGTATTATAATTTATAACTTCAACTTTTAAAAAGTTTGTCACTCCGGAAGTAAAGGTTCTATCCACTTTGCCCAAAGAACTAAAATAATATTATAAAAAACAAAATAATCGTAATTAGTCATTTTTAAATTATGACCAAAATGTGATTATAAATGCTATACCTAATTGTCTAACTTAATATTATAAATGGATTTAATAATCATTAGAGTTTTTTGGAAATTGTTATGTAATATCCAGTGTCCTGACATTTACTTACCTACCTAATAGCTATAGCTATAGGTAGATACTATAGATACTATAATATATTAATTCTACAGAAAAAGTACATAATATTATTCGTTAATCGTGCAATATTTCTATTTTCTATATTAGACATTTCTAAGTAAAATGTAGTTTAAAGATAAATTGAAAATGATCCTCGCCTCAAGGAACATGTCATGTTCCCTTTTTCACCATAGTGTGTGTTTAATATTGTTTATATCACCATTTTTTATAAATTATAAAAATTTCAAAAAATTTTTACTTTTTTAAATCATAAATAGGTATAAATATATCAATAAAAAAAAATGGTAACAGGTTCCCACTTCCTATTTACCTATTATTAAAATATATAGGTAGTAGGTACTTTGGTTAGTTTATTCAATATTAAGATTCAAGATTGTTTATTTATTATTAGTATATATTTGCAAACAAAAACAACAGATTGTACCGAATTACTAACTATTACTTTACAAATGTTATATTGTACATTTTGTACGGTTGTAACTTATAAGTATATTTAAAAAAAATCTAAGACTCATTCCACGTTCACTGAGTATAATAGGTCAGTGGCGTCCGCAGGATTTTTCAATGGGGGAGGCTTGAAAATTAGTTACAATTTTCTTTTCATTTTGTCCAGTCTAATAATTTCAGACGTTTATTTGAGGTATTTTAAAATGTTTGTAACTTTTCAACTTTTCTGGTAGAAAAAATGCTCTGATCATAAGCTTCGATGATGCCCGGGGTATGTTTTTGGAAGCAAATTGGATCTAGTTGGTACTATTAGGAGGTTGAAATTAAAAATGCTCAGTGCTTTTAAAAATAATTTGAGAAAAAAAATGAAAATTTATTTAAATGTTTGGTTATACCGTCTTCACTTGGATTGTTTTAGAATAATTAAATTTTTTTTTTTCTATAAATGTCAATAAAAAATTATTTATTCGGTCAAAAAGCTTAAAAATGTAATACGTATGTTTTTTTATTATAGCTAAAATATTAACGATACATAGGCATCATGCTTATTTTTTATAAGCATTTAAAGTTCAAATTGTCAAAACCACAGTTAATTTGTAGTTCAAAACTTATAAAATATTAAATGTGTATAGCTAAGGCTAGACAATTTAATACAAGGTCTTTCATACAAATAGTTCATACTTTTACCGAAAAATTACAGATAATTTATGAAAATTGGTATGTTACAAATACAATGTTTTTTCAAAAATGAATTCATTCTGGTAAGACATATTTAAAATTTACGTCTTGCTTACTATATAGTTGACAGTTTAACTTGATTAATATTTTTTTTGAAAAAGTAATAATAATACGGGTAATGGGGGGGGCTTTAGCCCTTAAGCCCCCCCCCCCTTCGGACGCCACTGTAATAGGTTTATTATTTTATAAAATTACTCAATATATAAAAAAAAAACAGTAATATAAGGAAAAAAGTAGGTACCTACATACAATTTATAGTTTATGCTAATAATATAATTTAGTAAAATATAATAATTAAATTTAAAACATAAAAAAGGATATAAATAACAAATTTTAAAAATATTCAAGAAGAATAATATTCTCAATTAATGTGAGTGGTGTATACTGTTGTCCTTATAATGAATATCATATGGCATATTTGTTCCTTGTCAGTTGAGCTATAAGATTTGACCACATACAGTATATAAATAAAACAAAATTCAGAACTGGCAAATATATTTAGGTATAAAATGGTTACTTGTAATACTTTATCAAATATTTAATGTTTTATTATATCATGCTTACCTAAGTAGGTACTCTTTTATTTTTTAGATTCTGAGACCTAAACGGAGTGAAATAATGTACCTATTGGTTTTACAATGTCTTTTTTTGTCTGTCAGCAACATTTTATTTACTAAAACTGCTAAGGTTTTCAAGATTAGCATATTTTCGAATAGAAAAGAAAATCTAGTTGGTTCTTCTGGGAGGTAAACTAATCATAAAATATTTTAATATTTAATTTGTGAAAATAACCACAAATTGTTGTAATAAATTTTTTGGCCTTTAGGGCTGGGGAGGGAGATCAAATCCTGAAGTATGTAGTTATATAATTTTTGTAAAGTAAAAACCATAAAATAAATTGCCAGCTTTCTAGAGTTGGTAAAAAGTAATTAATCTGTAAATTAAGGTATAGGTGGGTAAAATAATTATTGTACATGACTGCTTACACCACTGATGACGTCACTGCTAAGTAACGAGTAAAGTTACTTAATTATTTTTTAAAAGCAGTTTAAAAGTAACTTCTAGAATTCTACTGAAATAATGATATTATGGGATATAATTTACACGATGGAGATATAAAAGCGTAAAAGACTCAATAAACAATAGATAATAAAAAATGAAAATAAATTCGACGGTAAATTCTATAGCAAATTACAAATAGGTATGTAAAAAAAAACACAATATTTTTCATTTTTTCTGTTTGGTCCATTGTAAAATGTATGTACGAGGTATATTATAATATACATACGTGTATGACTTAAAATAAATTTGATTTTCTTCTGTGATAAATCATAATATTGTTATACCTATAGAAAGTCGGTAGATATGTATTTTCGTGTATTTTGTAATAATTTAGGAATATCCTAATACGTTCTGACTCTACTCCCTTATATTCTAGCTATAGGCACACTATAATACTTTAAACGTAAGTGAATATAAATGATATTTGATAAAAAGCAATATGAAAACTTACGTAATTTTAAAATCCGCAGTAAATAACAAGTGTGACAGAAGTTGAATGCTTTCTGGCCAGCTTAACATTGAATTCACACTTTTTATAGTGATATTAATTGGTGTATCAACTAGATAAATGAGGCTGTTATATTTTTTAGCCTAAATTTTAATTAAAAAAAAAAAAAGGTGCTCTGTTGTACAGTAGGTCACAAGTGGGTCACTGTATAATGGATAGTATTAAATTTTAGTTCAATGATATAATATCATTGAATAAGAAAAACGATTCTGATCGGAGATGGTATGTCAGTCTAGGTATAAAACATATTATAAACTTATCTATCGTATTAAAAAAAATTATAATACAACCTATAATAAATTTCAAATTAATCATATCACAATATCCATTAGGCATTAGGTACTTATAATGCATTATACGTCAACAAAAAACCCTGTCACTATCATAGTCCATACTCAATAGATATATAATAGTGTACTTTAGAAGTTTCAAGTACCCACGAATAATATTACACAATCACAACAAAATAACTAAAATAGTTATTCTAAGTTTTTTTTTATGTCATTTTGTCCAAAGTTGTAAGTCCATAATTTACCTAAAATAGGTACCTATAATTAATCCCAAATTAATCATATCACAATATCCATTAGGTACTTATAACGCGTTATGCATCAACAACAAATCCTGATACTATCATAGATATATAATAGTTTACTTTAGAAGTTTCAATTACCCACGAATAATATTATACAGTTACAACAAAATAAGTAAAATAGTTATTCTAGGTTTTTAATATGTAATTTTGTCCAAATTTGAACTTAAAATGACTTTAAAAATAAACTGTGCTTCTGTATTTTTTAGACTTTTTGGTAACAGAATTAACAACTTACGTGAAATCTTGTAATACATTTTAAAATCTTAGATTTAAAAAGAAAAATGTTTACGAATTCTTAACTCAAAATAATTTGTTAATTTTCGTGATTTTTGTTATTTTTCATCTGCCTTTGAAACAATATACTAAGAGCCTTCTATTAAATTTACAAGCTTTTTTAACCAACAAAATTGTATTGATATTTTTAGAAAAAAAGCTAAAAAAAATGGAAAATGAAAAGGTTCGTGAACAGTTCAAAACAAATTATAATTTCGAAAATTTTATCGTGTATAGCTGAAAATGTAAATATAAACAACCAGTGAAAATTGCATGTATATACATTCATTTGTTTTAGAGTTACACCAAAAACCAAAATCGATTTTCTCGAAAAGATTTTGCTTAAAAATTCCCGTTTTTCTTTAATTTTTATTTTGTTTTTCACTGCGCTTTTGAAAACTATTGGGAAATTTTTAGTTTTGGCTCACCAAAGTACCAATTAGATTTACTAATGTATCTTTTTTAATGTCCTAAAACGTGATGACGGGCACAAAAAAAAAAAACACACATTATGTAAAATCAATACATTCATCGTTCCACTCAGAATCTAAAATAAATATAATTAATTAATATACATGTAATATTATGTAAGCCATTGTAAGAAAAATATTAAGAAATTAATACTTCAATGACAGCTCTACGAAATTCACCACCTGGTATCATGCAAAGATCACGATATTTTTCTTGATATATTAATTATCATCATTTCATTAAATACCTTTTCAAATCTTCTATAATAATCAAAAATCAAATTATAAATTTGTATTAGTTGCCTTATTTCAAATTATAACATAGTACATAGTATTCGGTATTAATTATATATTATGTTTTTTATCTCGAGGGGTGGACAGGGGTTTTACATGGTCTATACGTATATAATGATAATTGATAAGTGATGACTATTACCTATAGGTCTTATAAATTTATTTTTATTACAAACAGATATTTTTGGAGTATGTAACTTTAACAATGTAATTATTTTAATTATTTACCATTTTACATTATACATTGATTTTGTTCAATCAACTAAATATTATGTATGTCTAATCTGGTAATATGGACACCCTTCCAATTACTCTTAAAATCTGGACCCCTTCCTAAAATTAATATTACTATTTACTAGTATTGGTAGGGTTATTTATAAAATATTTATATAAATTAGTTAATTTTTTGACTTCTGTCTTTATTGTATCTGAACTAACAATAAATTGTTTTATTTTGAATATTTACTATATTCATAGGCGTGCGCAGACCTCTGAGTCAGGTACGGCTAAATTCAATCTGATCACCCACCCCTTGTCATGGTTACACATTCACACAAGAAAAAAATTATAGACATTTTCACTACACTCTACAAACTTTTAAGTGACTCTTTTGTTGGTTACTGGAAAATGTAAACAATCATTTTTCATTATTCCATATTTCACACACACAAAATTCATCAATATTTAATTAAATTTTAACCAAATATAATCTAATAAAATAATTTATTCAAATACGTTCAAAGTATAATAAATAATATTAAAATTTGTCAATTAACATTAATAGGTATTTATTTATTATTATTAATTATTCATGGTAAATCGATTTTAGGGCTATTAGTTTATGAGATATACATATTAAAATTTAGATGAGCGGAGTAGTGGACATACATTTTGCAGGATAACCCAGTACCACTTAATTGTAAATACTTATAACGCATAGACTACTCACGTCTAACACTAAATTCGATTTTTATGTATCGAAATACTTAAAAAAATATTCTACTTTGGAATATGAAATTTAAACTCTATGTCGTCAAAAATAAAATAAAAAAATTAGAAGGATAATTTTTTAATAACAAAATTGTTTTGTAAGCGTCTCGAAACTATGTAAAAAATATTTTCAAAATCAATTACACTTTTTGAAATAATGAGTGTTCAATTTTAAATAAATCGTCCAGCCGGATAGTCTCTCGGGTAAACACAAACGTTAACGAAACTATAAAAGGGCTATACCTACGTTTCGTCATGTCTTCATAAGGTACCAACCCACCCACGTATAGAAAAATCTCAGGTAGGGCTAAAGCCCAATCAGCCCTACCCGTGCGCACGCCTATGACTATATTATAATATAGTAAACTGATGGCGGGGAATATTATAAAATTTAAATAATAATGAAATATAAATATTAGATATTAATAGGTTAAAATAATTTTTTTTGCTAAGTTGAATTCGTTAATTTATAAATGCATCTCGCATTCTGTTGACATTCGTTGATTTCCGGACAACCCGCCGAGTGCTGGTGAGTGATGAGTGATGACCATATTGAAATATATCTCAATCTTATTAATCTTAATTTTATAGCTAAGGAATGACAACTTAAAACAAGGTTTCTATAATTCTATTATTCTAAAGTTCATACTTTTACTTTGATCATGGTAAATAACATGATTTTTATTTTATTCATATCTTGTTTGTGTTTATAAGGGTTAAGTATTTACCCTATCTAGAAGCAGTATAGAAACGTACATAATATTATACTTGCCAAAATTTAGAAAACATACAAATCGAGTAACTTACGAATGTTTGTTGATTACGTACATATTTTTATGTGATTTAGATAGGTATTTAGATATATGTTATTTGGTCAGGTAGCCATAACTCGCTACACCTCACGGACTTTCAAAGGTTTTTGTAGGGATACGATTTGTAGAACTACAAAAATCTTTAAAATTTTACATGAGGTAAAAGTTTACAATACACATAAATACATAATATATAAGTTTACAAACACAATATATAAATCCTATTAATATTATAAATTCGAAAGTCTGTGACTTTGTTACTCTAAAAACTCTAAAAACTACTGAATCGATTTTAATGAAACATTACAATAATTTAGCTTATACATCAGAATAACACATAGGCTACAAATCATCACCCTAGGTCCAACCAGGGGATGGGCTCAAACGGGGATTTAGAGATTTAGGGTGGAAATTTTTGTTTATAAATGGTTGCCATTTGTTTTAAAACTATTATAATAATAATTATTGGTTATCTTGAAATAAGTGTATTCATTCAATGCATTTAATTTTTTGTACTCTGTGCTATAATGTATCACAATTACGTAAATATTAAGCGTATTATACTCACATATAAGTTACGTACATGGTACATAAAACAATCACGATTCCACCTCCACGTATTCGTGGACGAGAAGGAAATATTGGTCGACAGACTCGGCATTCACAATTAGTCCAACCGTTTAGGAGGAGTTCAGTAACATACTCGGTATAACTTTGATACTTTAGAGTTAAATTATAAAGTTACGTACCTACAAACATCACGGGGTCCACGATCTACAGCAGGTACTGCTGCGAATCAGAATTTTTATTCCGGGCAACGGAAAAGTTATGATAAATTTTGAACACCATACAGTGAATATTAAATAACGAATTGAACAAAGTTTGAAACATGTAGAGTTGATACATTTAACGGGTAACGAAGTGCACGGGATCAGCTAGTGATTAATAATTGTCTTTTGACAATTTTTCATAATAATTATCAGTTTACATTTATTGACTAGATTACTAGACTAGAGCAGCGGTCCCCAAACTGTGTGGCGCGCCACCCAAAGGAGGCGCGAGCACTTAACAAGGGCGGTGCGGCGCGGTTGGAATTTTATACATATTGTTATTTTTAGATCAATTTTATGTCCGATAAAAATTTTGAGGAGACGATTATCTTATCTTATCCATACGATTTTGGAACAGTATTAAAGATGAATATCCTGAAGTTAGCAACAAAGCTTTACGTATATTAATACCATTTGCCACTTCGTATTTATGTGAAGCAGGATTTTCAGCTATAGCCGTATTAAAATCAAAATATTTCGGTCCAAACTCAATGTGGAAAAAGAAATGCGTGTTGCAGTAACTACATTAATTCCTAATTTTGAAAAATTAATAAACGAAAAACAAGCACATTGTTCGCATTAATTATTTTGTATAGAATAAAATATAAAAGTTTACTGTTTTTTTTGTCATCAAAATTTAAATTTAAAACTAATAAATATTATATATTGAACAATTTTTAACCTATTTTATTGAATATTCTTTGAGGGAGGCGTGAAAAAAATGTTTAATTATTAGGGAGCCTTGAATGAAAAAAGTTTGGGAACCGCTGGACTAGAGTATTACATTTGATTAAAATACAATAATATTTTTGTTAATTATTTCACACAATATATAATTTAAATACAATAAAAATAGTGGTTAGTAATTTTGATTAAGACAATAATACAATAATATTTCAAACTTTAATAATATTTCATGTTAGTTTACATATTATATATTCATTGATTACAATACAATGGTCAATGTTGGTTAATAGTAAAATGTATATCGTATATGATATAATATTTAATATCTCCAATGGTATTGCAGACCAGTATATTTTAATAAGTGCGTATTTAAATACATTTATCCTTATTTATATTTTATACATAATAATAATAATATTTAAATACATATTATTCTGTTCTACAGTTGGTAGGCCGTAATTTTCCGAAAAATAAATGATCCAGATTGATAAAACCCAGGAAAATAAAATTCCTGAATGTAAGACCATATTATTTTTTGAGGTTTTGTCACGGACACTTAGATTTTGGGAGCTGCGAGCCGACTTGTAGTCGGATGTTATAGAGGACTTTAGGCCGTATCGATGGGTACCGAGATCGAGATTATCCTACTGTTAAAATGTACAATGTATACACAATGGTATCTACTTATTAATAAAATGTGCACACTGAAGTACTAACCGGAAATTGTTATTGTTTTCAGTACTACTTTGTCGGTTCATTAATTTGCTTGGCAGGGCTTCTGTTACATGGATTGTGTTTTGGTAAGTATAAGATATTAATTTTACGTATTATATATTTATATGATGAATCTAATTAAAATAAAATAAAACGCTGTTTGGGTTATGCTTCTGATTTGAAAAGTAAAAAATAAATAATTTTTTTCACAGTCATTAGTATAATTTACTATTTATATTATTATAGATCTCCCAAAGTTAATAAATGGAAACGACAATGAGCGAAACGCATTTATATAATTTGATAACTAGCTCTATATTACTGATCATAAATATAAAACTATCATTCGTAAATTTAGAATTTAGAATTTAGAAATTTATATCTAAACCTTAAGGCTTAAACGCAGTTTTTTTAATAAATATTTTAAACCAAATTATCAAATTTGGATGAAAGTGGACATTTGAACAGAGAATACTGGTCATAGTTGTTTTTCGTACGGGTTCTTGAGACTTTTGAAGTAAGTATACAATGTGATTTTTTAAGGATGCTCATCCTATATTTGTATGTTTAAATTACACGTATATTAAAATTTTGATTTTTGGAATATTTAATTACACAAGGAGATTATATTTTCGTTTACCTACTTGATATATTCTGCACCACTTAAGGATAATCATGTGATAATACAAACTTCTGTTTTTCAAATAAACCCCCTCTCCCTTTTTTTACTTTTAATTATTCAGCAGATATGTTTTTGAGAATTTTTATGTAACTAAATCAAAATTCGAACGATTAGTTCTTGAGTTGTATAACTCTGTGTATTAAGAATAATATGTCTATGGTAATGGCTTAAGTAGATTTGAAAATTGTAGTAATTACTATTGATCTACAAATATAAATAATTTGTAAAAATGATTCAACATTCAAGTACCTATAATGAATACTATATTTAATATTACATATAGCTTATAGTTTTGTAAAACCATATTTAAGAGGACTCTACAAACGCATGTGTTGTGTGCGTCTTACAAACGCGAAATATACCAAATTTACGCTAAAAAATTCAAGTTGTATGCCGTGGCCGTTAGCTTAAAAATTAGAGTGAATCAACCTATTATGAAACTTGAGTGGTAAGAACATTATCTGTGTTTTGTTGGAAGTTTTTTTACGATAATTCAGTTTTTAAGTGAGTGAGTTATGCGTGTATAAAGAAAACTTGAATTTCTGAGCGTAAATTTGGTATGTTACGTGTTTATAAGACGGAGACAACACATGCGAGTGGCGTCCTCTTAAGAATTATTATCCTTAGTACAAACATTTTTCTAACTCAGATACTACTTATTAGAATTTAGATACATCAACGTTTACAAAAAAATTACCTGTTAAATAATTTGCAGTAAAGGGGAGGGGGGGGTGTTCTTATTTGAAAAATAGATGTTTGTATTGTCACTGGACATTTATTAAGTAGTACAAAAAATATCAGAAATTTAAAATTATGGTATTTAGGTAGGTATACTTAAAAATTCTAAAATCAGAATTTGAATAAATGGAATATTAAGGATAATAATGAGGATGAGCATGTTTAAAAAATCACCCTGTATATATCATTCCCACAATAACATTTTTGAAGCAATGTTTTTGAAAAAAGGTAGTATTGCTTAGGTATAGTAAAGTGTAATATAAATTACTTTCATGGCAATAATATCATAAAATATTCTGAGTAGTTAGTAGTATAGACTTACAGGCCATCTTCGCTCAAAATTGTTTTTCGTAAACAATGATTTTATATGATTTAAATTCATATTTAAAACATTCATTACAGTGACAAACTCAACACCTACTGTACAGCAGACCAGTACCCACTTGCCCACCTTTTTATACTTAATAATGAATTTATTCAAATTCCAATATTTGAAATTTTTTAATATACTTAAAGATTAAAGACCATAAAAAATCTTTTATTCAAGGTTTTTGAAGTTTTTTTTGTACTCCTCAAGTACTATCCAATATGACACAAATTTTCATTATTCAAATAAGAATCCTCCTCTTTCACTGCAAATTATTCATTGAATCATTTTTTTTTTTTAAATTGTTAGGTACTACTTTAACAATTTTAACATTACAAATACTATAACATGTCTGATGATTAAATTGTAAACACATGTTAACGTATTTAAATATTTAATTCAGATATTTTTTAACCAACATTGAAATAATTAAATAACAAAACAATAAATAAAAAGTGTTTATAACTATATTAGTATAGGATATTAACTTAATATGAAACTATTTTATACTGTTTTTATAAATTAAATATAATTTATTCAATGTTTTTTTTTAAAATAATTTTATTATAATATAGCTCCTACACAGTAAGATAGACAGTTATTCATCTTAGATACTCACGATATTAATAAACACGAAATTACATTTTTTGGAGACTCTAGTTAATACTTATAATATGGGCCCATGATGTACATATTATAATAATAATATCAACACTGTAAACGGTGAAAAATACCGTAAACATTATCCATTATTGTATTATTTATTACTAGTTAATAATTATACGGAATAATATTAATACTATAATAATTATCTACCAAATAAGTAATAACTGAGTCTGAGGACTAGAAGTACCTACTTATAAACCTGAAAATAAGTATGCATTAAAAAGACAGTATTTAATTAATTTTTTACTGTAACATTAGTTTATTTCTGTTAATTAATATGATACTTTAAAATGGAAAATTCTACTATATTCCTATATTTTGACTATACATAGGTACTGTTTATATTATTAATACCAAATGTATTATGTTATATTCTTATTTCTTAATAAATGCTCCGTATTTATAATTATTATTATTATATGCAATAACGACAAATATGCAAAATAAAATGTTCAGTGTAATTCACTAGTAAAATGAAACATATTTATACATCACTCACATTGTTCTACGACCTTTCTAGAAAAATATGAAAAAACTTGAAGTCTTCAGCCATAGTACTAACTTACCATGTCTGGTAAAGTGTTGTTTAACGCTAACCGTCTGATAACAGATTAAACCACAGAATAAAAACCACGAAAAAAAAAACCAAAATGATAATATTATAATCAATATTTTTGCGATATATCTTTTTCGATTTATTTTTTATTTTATGTAAACTGCGGCAAAATTAACCTTTTTCTAAAAGTTGATATGTAAACTGCGGCAAAAAAAAATTTTACATAATACAAACTGCGACCAAACCGATAAGATACATTATACAAACTGCGGCAATTTGTTTTATATACCTACCTTCTATATACCTATATTATATTATAGTACCTAAATCATATATACCTACCTATGTGTACCTATGTACGTATATTATTATTTAATTAATTATGTGATGTTGCGTCTTGCGCAGATATTGGTAAGGTAAATCCAAATGTATTTTTAAGTTTTAACGAAGCATATCGGTAATATCGGTTCCTTCACTTTTGATAATGCTAGTTAGTATCTACTTACAAGTGCTAAATGTTAGTAGAGTTAAAAGTTTAATATTTATTCAACCTCAACGTGATGGAATTTACAACAATGTTTAGCCAGAATGGCAAACAATTAACAGTGTTAGACAATTTTAAATTCAAATTTAAATATGAATCAAAAATAAGTGGTTTTTGATTATACGTACATTACGATCTCTTAAAATAATTTTTAATAATAATAATATTTTCAAATTTAAAATGGTTTTTCCTTTATTTTTCTCCTAATACTCTATGAGTGTCTAGAAGTTCTATTGAGTATAATATTATAGGTAATGTTCATGTTACAAGATAGGGTACAAACTACAAACGTTATCGATCATGAAGTTAAGCCACGGATAAAATACGAATTATAGCTGTCATAATACGTATTATACCTAATTAAACGATAAACGTATAATATATAGGTTATCGTATCGATATTTATAAAGGTAGTACATATAGTCATATAGAAGGTATATAAAACAAATTGCCGCAGTTTGTATAATGTATCTTATCGGTTTTGTCGCAGTTTGTATAATGTAAAATTTTTTTTTGCCGCAGTTTACATATCAACTTTTAGAAAAAGGTTAATTTTGCCGCAGTTTACCATCTCCCCTTTTTCCTTTATTCTATTACTGTTATTTAATAATAATAATAATAATAATAATAATAATATTTGTATTGTAATTATTAAATTATATTAAAAAAATATATATATAATTTTAGTATAATGATTGTATTTAGATACTATAGTAATCACAGAATATAATAGGTACTATACAACAAATTCAACTAATATTTTTATATACCTACTGCAGAGTGATCATAACTTATATTCTATTCATGATTTAATTATGCTCATTTGTATACATTTTTCTCAATAAAAATATAATATATCCTAATATTATACTTGTTTAATATAATAATTTATGTACCCATATTTTTAGGGTTCCGTATTTCAAAAGAAAAAAACGGAACCCTTATAGGATCACTTTGTTGTCCGTCCGTCCGTCCGTCTGTCAAGACCGTTTTTCTCAGGAACGCGTGGAGGTATCAAACTGATACTAATAATTTCTATATGATACTCAGGTCTACTGTCCCTGGAAGCTGTAGAAAAATCAACCTTCTAAGCCAACGCAATCAAAAGATATAGCCATTTAGGCCGCAAATTTCCGCAAATTTTCGAAACTCGCACGGGAATCAAAACCTACAGGGTACTTCCCGTGAACTTAGAATCTTGAAATTTCGTACGAAGTCACGTCTTATAGTACAGATATAGGAAAAATTACGAAAACCATAAATTTTTAGTTTCATCATATAAAAATAAAATATTTTTGACAAATTTGAAAATGTCAAAGTTACTACTTCTTATCTCATGAACGCGTTGAGGTATTAAATTAAAATTCATATTAAATACTTAAGTCTATAATACCTTTAAACTGTAACAAAATCAAACTTTTATGTCAACGCAATCGAAAGAAATAATAACAATTTAAGCCGAACAATTTAACAATTTAACGATAAAGATACCTTTGTCATTAATTTATGATCCTCCAGCTTTTCATATTTTGATGACTTGATGTTATAAATTTCATTTTGCAATAAAAATACCATAACTATGACTCGATTGTCGTGTTGGTTGAACTTTTACTTATATACCTACAGGCGGTTTGTACGGAACCCTCGGTGCGCGAGTCCAACTCGCACTTGACCGGTTTTTTTTCTCGAAACACGCTTATGATTATTAAATATAATAAATAATAATTATTACCATCATATTATAAAACCTATAGTAGCTATGTCAATTGAAAATAAATAAATGTCTTTGTAATAAATTGGACACAGCTGGGCACTAACTAGTTAGTTTTAATTCATATTAATTGTGTAACTTAACTAGTTGAATTCAATGTGTAAAATAATCTAATCTAACACGTTAAAAATAATAAGTACAGGGGCGTAATTACGGGGGGGGGATATGGGGGATAGATCTCCCCCCCATGAGCTGTATTTATATATTGTCTTATACCTACAAATAGTTCAAATAAAAACTTATAAATTATTACGAAACTAAAAAAATAAAAAAGTTTAGAAGTTGTGTACCCGTATATGTATAAATATTTACCCGTTAACGATAAGCATGATTTCAAAATAAATGGTCTGATTCATTTTAATTCTTATTTATTAATAAACATATATTGGGTGCCTTGCCACACACTATACCTAATTTTGAATAGATTATAGATGGTAAGTAATCCGATCATTTGAAAAACCACCATTCCATAAACATAATATAGTAATAAAAATGTAACTAAGATTTATATTTCGTAGAACGAATAATAGCCATAGATACTAGGTACTAAGAACGCGCGCCGACACAAAGTATCTACATTGATTATTGCGATTACCTACGTATAAACAGTAAACACTACACAGTAGGTATACACACCGACACACCACACACCGTGTCGTTCTCGCATATTCACAGTGTCACTGTGTCAGTTACATTTTTATAAGCTAAAAGCAAAATGAAGCAAAAAAAAAGAAAATTACCAGCAACTAGCAGTACTTTATTGAATTTTTTTAAAAAGAAGCCTGGGCCTGACGTAAGTATTACAATTTAAAATACTAAACATTATTAGACCCGGAATTAAATTTTTAATAATATTATGTATGACGTATTCAACTTATTATAAAAATTAGCATTACTAAAATTATGCAAAATTAAATTAACACCAGTTAAAAAAAGTACCTATTAAAAATATAATTGCAGTCACTGCAGTTTATTCAATAACTATTAGTTATGTCATATTAATTATTATAAAACATTTAAATGAGTTTATTAAAATATTAAAACATATTTGTAAATGTATAATGTTATGTAATATAGAATGATTATATTTAGATGTGTTGAGTTATTAAATTATACAAAATATAGATAAGGGGGTGTGGGCCGTGGGGGCAAAGGCCCCCACAAGTTTACCCTACAAATTTATTTTGATCCCCCCCCATTAAACATTCTCAGTTACGCCACTGAATAAGTAGGTAACTAGTTATTTTTGTAGTTTATTTTTTAATTTATTGAATGTTTCATTTTCTTATTTCTTTGAATGCTAATGATTGATATTCCAAGAAATTAAGGTTATTGTCTACCTATTCGATACATTTGATCAAATTATCATTTGACAGTTGTTTCATTTAATTTTTCATTCATCAACAATAATTCAAGTTAATTACCTACCCACCTAGGTACTTAATAATTAATTTATATAATAATGTATTAATGTATTACATTTGAAAAAATGTTTTTTTAAATTTATATTTTAAACTAAAAAAAAACTAATTTCTAACTTCTATCGAACTAAGTTCGAAATTCGGTAAATTTTAAAAAATAACCATAGTTCTAACTTAGTTACTTATTATATTAAAGTCACTTAACTTTAATTAGTTGAAAATTTGACTAACTTGCCAATCTTTGTAATTGGATAAAATAAATATATATAAGTAATTATAATTGTATTAGGTATATTTGAATGTAAAGTTTTGAATGTATAATTTCTAAATATTTATTATAACATTGATAACCCAGCAAAAAGATTGTATATTATATTTTGTGATTATGCTAATTCTCTGATTATATTACCACTTTGTTTTTTTTCAAGCCGCCGCCTTTTTTCCTCGAACCGGTCCGCGTGAGAGCGCTTGGCGGACGAGGAATGTTCGAGAACTTTGCCCGTATCGCTCGTTGTTGCGCAATGTTCGTTATCACCGGCCGGCTTTCGCTGGTTGTACCCGTGTGCACGACAACGAGCCAGTCTGCCGTGAGCTGTTGTGGTTTCTATAGTTTTGTGTCGCTCGTCCGTTACGACGTCGTCGCTGAAACCTACAGCAGCAACACGAAATCACGCAGTGGCGGCTCGTGGTGTTCAAAGTAGGTGGTGTGCAATTATTGCAAAAGTTTGTTTTAAAAAAATTAATCTGTTTTAAGTATAAATGTAATAAGTTAAATATTTATTAGCATTAATAATAATAATAATAATAATAATAATAATAATAATAATTAGTATACCTATTTTATATTTTGTTTATCGCTTGCGACCGCCTGACGAGTGTGCAGCTGTACCTGCACACCAAAGTCACATATAATTGCCGACAACTCAACCACTCGACAACCAAACGTATTTTACACGGACAGACGGTGTTCAGACTGAGCTGCACACCAGTTGATGAGTATTTGATGCATAACTCGATTGCATTTTAGGAGTATAATAATTAATATAGTCGTTTGTTTGTTTTTAAAATTTAATTTTTTTACATAATAAATACAGTTTAACAGAATATATTGTATTAAAATTTATTTATTATTAGGTATACATTTTTATTATACATTTTCACTATTATATCTAATTAATCTATGTGGTGTCTGCACACCTAGGCACGAGCCGCCACTGAAATCACGTGTAACTCTTTTGCACGGCGCGTTCGGTCGAATTGTCATTTCATCCGCCGTGGTGAACTAAACGCACGCCTACAACCCGTGTTAGTCGAGTTACCTCGAGTAATACTTATTCCACTTGGAGCCTTCCACTTGGACCCGTCGCGCTCGAACGTGGGTCGTTTGGCAGTCCAAATCGTGTGCGATTCGTTGTGTGTTGTTCGTCGTGAACGATTCGTTGTGTGTTGTTCGTCGTGTACGATTAGTTGCGTGCGTTCGTTGGAGGTGGACATACACCGTCGTCGACACCGTCACTTTCCGCCGGCGCCATAGAGTAATATTACTCTATGGCCGGCGCATACACCGTCACTCTCCGCCGGTGCATAGGCCGTCGTCGACACCACCACTCTCCGTCACCGCACTCGCTGCCACCGCGGACGTCGGTCGCGTTTATAAATACGACGAATATGGGTCAACTCTATGGGCCGCTCCACTAACGCGTTCCAGTTAACAACTCTATGCAGCGATAACCGATAAGTTCTATTCACAGATATATAATACATGTGTTATTATATATCTGTGGTCCTATCTTCTTACTATTTATCGTATATTATATTTTGTGTATTTTGTATTACCTTTTATTATTTAATTATTATTCGCAGGAGACGTCCTTATTAATATTAATTTGTATTGCATTATTATTATTATTATTTTCTACGATCAATACAGTGTTGTTTAGCAACAATTCACACATAATATTATTATTCCTTTTTATTTATTAATATTATAATTAGTGGCAACAACCGTTGTACGGTGCGAGTTGTCGGGTCAACTGTTCGCAAGAGCTCGACAGCGTAGACAGTTTTCTTTTCCGGGATTCCAGATGTTATTACCTGCAGCCGGTCAACTTTAACTGGACGTCCGGACATTGTAAGAACGGCCCATATTGGTATAGTTCAATAGGTAATTGTATAAATTATTATATTCTGTGACACGTATAATACGTCTATATTAGGTATATTATTATTACTTTTTTCCAAATAACAATGCCAAATATTTAGGTAGGTAGGTACAGGGGCAGATTGGCGAATTTTTTCGGTCCGGGAAATATGGATCAAACCTGCCCTGCACTGCAAATGTAGGTAACCCCCCCACACATTTTTTTTAAAAGCATTTAAAGTTCAAATTTTGACAAAATTTATCAAAATTTAATAATTATTTTGTAGGTAGGTAGTTGAAAATTTATAAAACTTATAAATATTTTCCATTAACAGTTTTTTCTTTTCTTCTCGTACCTTTTCACCTCACCCTTCTTTCATTTTTCACCAGCGTCACACATAATTTAATTTGCACAGTTCAATTTAATTTTTACACTAAACACACTTCTGTAAGTACTGTAACTAGTTCGTGTAAAAAGTTTAAAATCAAAATACATACAAACAATGATAAGACAAGGTTATCGGTGTTATCAAGCAACTAACTGAATTCTACCATAAAGTATAAAATATAATTACTAAAATACCAATACCGAAGATTTCTAAATAGTACATTATCATCAATTTGAGGAAAAATAGTGTAAATACCAAATTTCCTACTATGAATTGCAATAGTTTAATATATATTAAAAATAATACCTTCGTAGGTATTTAATTTTTTAATATATTTTATGCTTAATTTTTAAAACTTTAATTTTTTTTTTGTAATCTTATATAATTATATTATAACAATTATAGCAGCCCGGCCGGCCCTCACAAGACCCAGCCCATCGGGAAGATTCCCGATTTCTTGATATTTCAATCCACCCCTGGTTAGTAAAATAAATTATTATTATCGTAAGTATCCAGTAGGTAAGCCAACTATACAACGAATTTCGAATTTATTATTATGACTATTATAGCTAATAGGTATTGTCACGTATCGGTTGAAATGTTATCGACTATCGAATATCTATAATAATCGGAATGATAATATTGTTATCGGCTAGTGAGGCCGACGGGTTTGCCCTCGATCAATTTGGTATGGTATTAATTTAGCAGTCGTCGAAAAAGAGCGAACGGGACATGTCGGCTCCGTATTATAGTGAAAATAAAATAATTTAATATTCTATTTGCTCAATTGCGTATAAGTTATTAATTTAAAATAATACCCTAATCAACCCGCTGAGTATCCGAAGTAACCAGTATCGGAAAGTTACAGTCCACTCCGCAACATTTGGTCCATCGACCCGGATATTCAGTGTTGATTAGGAAAGCGTAATTCGTATTGAGGCGTTAATCGAGTATAGTGCGAGAGTTAAAGTTACAAAGTAACTGCGGATTAAATAAAATTGTGCGTCGCATATGCGTGGTAAAATTGTTACGTGGCTTTTGCGATCAAAATAAATCGGATATTCGTATATTTCGAAAATCAAGAAAACAATATACAATACATCCATAGGGGCGTGCAGGCAGCTGGCAAGTACAGTACTACAGCTTATATGGTGTATGGCGAAAAAGGGGCAAATCAATAACCTCAGCGACGATCGAATTTCCCGAGCAATAGCTGGGCCTCTCGAGAAAAATTGTCTTACAACGTCTGGCATAAAGGTAAGAGTCTCTGATTAAAAATAATTCCTGTGTAAAATTTCCTTGGGTTTCCCCTAGTGAGTAAAAAAAAAAAACTTGTACGTAGTATGTGAAGCAGGTCGAATAAACGCAGATAACAGCCAACAGGTTTAACGTAATAAGTGAGATATAATATATATTATATTCAGCCGAAATAGTAACGCGAGAATAATTGATATGGCGGCTGACGAGAGAAATCTCACGATAAGACGCGGCCAATTAAAAGGCACGGTTACGAGATTCTTGACTTACCTACAAAGTGAAGAATTGGATCCAAATCAAGTATCATTAAGAAGGGAAAAAATCGAAGAAGTTTGGCATGAATTTGACCAAATTCAAACGGCACTTGAATTGACGGAGAATTTAAACGAAAGCACGGCGTACCGTAAGGAGTTCGAAGATCTATACTTTAAGGCTATAGTAGAAGCAAATAAAATTGTATCACTAGGAATGGTAAAAGAGACTACCTCTGAACGAGGAAGTATGGCGATAGCGAGCGAAAGAAGTACAGGGAGAAACAGTATGGCGCCTCAAGTGAAATTAGCAGCATTAAAAGTACCTGTTTTTAATGGGGATTATTTAGAATGGGCGTCGTTTTATGATACATTTACGGCATTGGTACATACACACCCGGACCTATTGCCCGTATCGAAGTTTTTTCATTTGCGCGAAGCGCTATCAGGAGAGGCGTTGAACTCGATAAGAAGTTTGGAGACCACAGCAAATAATTATGAAAAAGCGTGGAGCATTCTGTGTGCTAGGTATAATAATAAAAAAGTGCGAATTCAAGCTCATGTGCGGGCAATATTTGATTTGGATGCGCTGCAGAGTGACTCGGCAATAAAACTTAGGTATTTTTTCGATGCGTTGTCAGGTCACATGCGAGCTCTAGAGGCGTTAGAGCAAGAACCGGAAAGTTGGGGGCCGTTATTAATGCACTTAATTAGTACCAAATTAGACAAAAAAACGTTACAAGAGTGGGAGGCGGGCAGCCCTAAAGACAGGATTGCTGAAGTTTCAGAGATAATGCAATTTCTGGAAAATCGATTTAAAATATTAGAAGCCATCGAATCAGCGAAAAACGTACATAGTAGTACGCGAGGTGCTATTAGTAACGGATCGACAGGGCAAGGCAAATCGAACAAATATAATAATCAATTTTCGTCTTTAATGATAAGTGCGGGTTTAAAGTGTTACGTGTGTCAGTTGCCGCACACTATCTATAAATGTCCAACGTTAATTGCTTTACCGATAAAAGAGAGAATAAATAAAGTAACTGAATTAAAATTATGTAAGATTTGTTTACGTCAGCACGAAAATAAAAAGTGCTTTGCGAAATATTGCTTCAAGTGTTCGAAGCCGCATAATACATTGTTGCATTTAGCGCAAATTAAAAATGCAGAACAAGGTAACAAAAATTCAACTGAAAATGCAGAAGAGAGCACGTCGGCGGCATCGTCATCAATAAGTGCGCATACGCTGGTACAAAATGACGAACAGGTATTATTATCGACAGCGGTGGTGCATAAACACAATGCTAGCGGTGAAAACGTCGAATGCCGTATATTGTTAGATTCCGGCTCACAGTGTAATTTAATTACCGAAAATATGGTTCAAAATATAAGATTAAAAAGGTATCAAGTGCAGCACACAGTAATGGGTATCGGTGGGATAACACAACCGGTTACGCGGGCTGTAAATGTTTCAATTACATCGCGATATAATAGTTTCAATTTAATATTGACCTGCCTAGTGGTACAAAAGATCACACATTGTATGCCTAATAATGAGGTTGAAAATTGCGTAGCTCCCAATGATATAAATCTCGCGGACCCGTTATTTAGACGTCCGCAAAAAATAGATTTGTTACTAGGGAACAAACATTTCTTTGAAATAATATGTGCCGGCCAAATTAAACAGCACGTGGCCGGACCGATATTTCAGGAAACACGTTTCGGCTGGGTGGTAGCTGGACCGGTCTTAAGAAAGAGCTGTAAGGATACCAAGAACGTAAGTAGCGTAACACACACGACAGCGTGTGTGGAAAATGACACGCATTTTGAAAATTTGGTATCAAAGTTTTGGCGTATAGAAAAATTGGAGACGGACCCACCTTTAACATTAGAAGAAAAAATGTGTAGGAGTCATTTTGACAAAACAGTCCAACGGGACAAAACCGGACGTTTTATTATCCGTTTGCCGTTTAAAAATACAAATAACGCGTCCGCATTAGGAAAATCGTATCAGATCGCAAGGCGGCGATGGGCGGCGACCGAGAATAGACTCCGAAATAATATACCTCTACGCGAAGCATATACGCAATTTATGCACGAATATGAAGCGTTAGGCCATATGGAACGGGTAATTGAAAAAGAGGACGAGGAAAATAAAAAGAGTTGCTATTTGCCACATCACGCGGTTATAAATGAAAATAGTACGACGACCAAGGTGAGGGTGGTGTTTGACGCGTCCTGTAAGACAGAATCTGGCAACAGCTTGAACGATTTATTATTAAAAGGGCCCGTTTTGCAGGACGAACTATTATACATACTAGCGCGTTTCCGTACCTATAATTATGTCTTATCAGCTGACATTACAAAAATGTACCGACAAATTAAAGTAGCTAACGAAGATTGTAACTATCAGCGGATATTGTGGCGAGCCGATCCAAAAATGCCAATACAAGTTTATCGTCTTACCACATTAACTTACGGTACAGTACCTGCAGCTTTCATAGCAACAGCTTGTTTAGAAAAATTGGCTGAGACAGGAAACGATTACCTACGTGCACGTGAATCCATAAAAAGGGATTTTTATATGGATGACTATTTGAGTGGCGCGTCAACAAAAGAAGAAGCTATAAGGTTAAAACATGAAGTACTGTCAATATTAGGGCAAGCGGGTTTCGAGCTACGGAAGTGGTCGTCCAATGACCCTAGTATTATAAATAGTAATATGTCGGTCGGTGACAAAGGTGCGGGTAACGACGTGCGTGTTTTCGATTGTGCGATAACAAAAATACTAGGCCTATTCTGGGAACCGAGCGACGACGTATTACGGTATAAAGTAAGCGAATACGTTGAAAATACGGAAATTATTAACAAACGAAAAATACTGTCCGAAATAGCTACAATATTCGACCCCCTCGGTTTAGTAGGTCCAGTGGTAGTAGTAGCTAAATTATTTATGCAAAATTTATGGCAGTTACGTGTAAACTGGGACGAACAATTACCGAAAGACGTATCCGACGAATGGCTACAATACAAAAAATGTTTACCGCGACTAAATAAACTAGTAATTCCGCGTATGATTATTAGTAAACATAAAATCATAAATATCCAAATTCATGGATTTGCTGATGCATCGACAAAAGCTTATGGCGCATGTTTGTATTTACGTAGTACGGACGAAGTAGGTACACATACAGTGAGACTTATATTCGCCAAATCTAAGGTCGCACCGTTAAAAACGATATCATTACCGAGACTAGAACTATGTGCTGCGTTACTATTGGCGCGTATGCAGCATCGTGTAATTCCAAAATTACGACTAGAAATAGAGAGAAAATATTTTTGGTCGGATTCTACTATTACTCTTGCTTGGATCTCGTCACCGTCCACCAGGTGGAAAACATTTGTTGCCCACAGGGTTGGAGAGATTCAGGATTTATCCTGCACTAGTGAGTGGTCCCACGTTAGTACACACGACAATCCAGCTGACTTAATATCGCGCGGGTGTGATGCGTCACAAATTGCGGCTATGGAATTATGGTGGTATGGCCCGAAGTGGTTGTGTTTAAATAAAGAGGATTGGCCGGCAAAAAATGAGGTTTTACACCATCAATTAAATGGTAAAAATATTCCTGAAAAACAAAACGTTATAGAATTTTCCGGTATTACCACGGATACATTTTCTATATTTGACAAGTATTCGTCGTTGAATAAAATAATACGAATTACCGCCTATTGCGTGCGTTTTTATAATAAAATAAAAGAACCAAAAATATCAGAGTGCGGAGTTTTAACAACAACTGATTTACGTAATGCAAATTTGCGACTTTTAATTAAAGTACAAAAGGACCATTTTGAAAAGGAGTTAAATGAATTAAATTCGGAAAATGGTCAGGTATCGTCGAAAAGCAAGTTCTTCAGATTGAGACCGTTTCTCGACGAAGAGGGATTAATCCGTGTGGGCGGGCGGCTAAAAAATGCGTTATCATTAGGCATTTTTCAAAAGCACCCCATATTATTACCAAAAGAGTCCGCGTATACAAATTTGTTGTTTCAACGGGAGCATGAACAGTTATTACACGGGGGTCCACAAGCAATGTTAGCGTCGATCCGGCTGAAATATTGGCCACTTAATGCCCGGAATATAGCTCGAAAGACCGTGTACCGTTGTGTGAAATGTTTTCGAATGAAGCCTACCGTGGTACAACCAATCATGGGTAATTTACCTAGAGAGCGTGTAGAAATCCAATCTCGTGCATTTCAAATCTGCGGTGTCGATTTCGCGGGGCCTATAATGGTAAAACAGAGTTTAAGGCGAAATGCACCCGCGACAAAAGGGTATGTTTGTATATTTGTATGTTTTGCTACTAAGGCGGTGCATATTGAGGTCGTTATAGATTTGAGCACAAAGTCATTTTTAAATGCGTTGAACCGATTTTTTGATCGCAGGGGTAAATGTGCTATGATTTATTCCGACAATGCTACCAACTTCGTAGGAGCAAACAGGCATTTAAAAGAAGTATATCAACTTTTCCGAGATCAAAAGCATCAAGAGATCGTTCAATCTGGTCTGGCTACAATAGGAGTACAATGGAAGTTTATTCCCCCCAGGTCGCCTCATTTTGGGGGATTATGGGAGGCAGCGGTTAAGTCGATGAAATCATTATTACGAAGTGTACTATGCGAATCATATTTAACGTACGAAGAGTTATGTACTATACTCACTAGGGTAGAAGCGTGTTTAAATTCTCGGCCTTTAACGGCTTTGTCCTCGGATCCTTCCGATTTATTATACATCACTCCAGCTCATTTCCTAATCGGAGACTCCCTAATGTCTATACCGGAGCGGGATGAAACAAATACTCAGGTAAACCGGTTAGACCGTTGGCGTCGCGTTCAACAATTCTCACAAATTTTGTGGAAACGTTGGAGTCGAGAGTATTTGCATCAATTGCAAGAGAGGTCAAGATGGGCTAGTGAAAAGGGACCCAAAGTGGATATCGGCAGTGTAGTTTTAATTAGTGAAGATAATCTGCCACCCTTACGGTGGAAAATCGGACGAGTGAGAGAGGTGACACGGGGAAGTGACAACATCATTCGTACCGCGGTAGTAAAAACGGTTGATGGCGAGTTAACCCGGGCAGTGCGTAAGCTGTGTCCACTACCATTCGAAGGCAATGATGGTTAAATCAAAGGCCAAAATAAATTAATTCTTGTAATAAATTTTTTTTTTTTGATATGAATTATTTGTATGATTTTTATTCGTATTATTATTAATATGTAACAACAATAGAATTTTTTTTTTTTTTTTTTTGATACCTATTATTATTCATTATGTTACATTATTATGTTATGATATTAGTCCTGTACTCATGTATTATAATTATTGTTGTTTGAAAAATATTTCAAGGCGGGCGGCATGTCACGTATCGGTTGAAATGTTATCGACTATCGAATATCTATAATAATCGGAATGATAATATTGTTATCGGCTAGTGAGGCCGACGGGTTTGCCCTCGATCAATTTGGTATGGTATTAATTTAGCAGTCGTCGAAAAAGAGCGAACGGGACATGTCGGCTCCGTATTATAGTGAAAATAAAATAATTTAATATTCTATTTGCTCAATTGCGTATAAGTTATTAATTTAAAATAATACCCTAATCAACCCGCTGAGTATCCGAAGTAACCAGTATCGGAAAGTTACAGTCCATTCCGCAACAGGTATCGTATAGGTAATATAAGAAAACAATATTATTGCTATTGATAATCAAATTTTTGTGGAAAATAATTAATACAACGGACCTTGATAGTGTTACGAACCTCTGACTTATATTATAATATAATAGCAATAAGCATAATATGTACAGTGTTGGGTAGTAAGGTAACGAAAGTAATGCGTTACTGTAACAGCGTTTCTTTGCTTGTAACGCGTTACGTAATTTCATTAGAATTATTTCCAAGTCACGAAAATGTAATGGAAATTACTTTTGAAAAGTTTTTTAAACTTTATGCGACTAAATTTTAAGCGATCCTATTAACTATACACGTTTTACAAAGAATATGCTTGTTCAATTTGCCTGCAGATAATAATTGCCAAGAAATTAATTTTTTTTTTTTTTTGTAACGAGAAAGTAATGAGTTACTTTTCTATTTGAAAAGTAAAGTAATTTCATTACAATTTTATTTGGGTAACGAGTAAAGTAACTTAATTACTTTTAAAAATTAACTTACAAAACACTGAATACGTATTTTAACGCGATAACAAAATACCGAATGAGAGATATTTCATTCTCCACACCACACTCATGTGAATTCACAATTAATAAAAGTATTCAGTTAAGTAATCAAACTTCTATTTAATGAATTCTAACCTAAAATAATACAACTGTTTCTATAACGAAGACGAATCAACAAACCCACAACGGATACGACCGAGAGGGACTACAACAATAGGTATAGGTAGTGTTTGAATTTTGTTAAAAATACTTTTAAAAGGTATTCAAAATACTTTTGTTGTAATATATATAAAATTGTATTTAGAATACCAATTACACGTACCCAAAAATGTCCGATTTAATAAACCTATATAACTCTTTGACAAAATATCTAGGCTTTTTTAAGTCGATTTTTGATTTTAAAGGACTTTAAATTTTAGAATTTTTTCTCAAAAATCCCATGAACCAATTGCATTACATTTGTATTTATTTTGAGCACATATGATTTTAAATTTAAAAAGTGAATCCTAAAGAAACTAGAAGCTTATAAATTCAACCATTTTTCGAAATTACAATCTAACTTCATGAAGTATGTTTAATTTACTATCGCTTTTAGTAGTAAGCAAATAAGAATAGATTTCATTTTTCGCGAAGTATATTGACATGTGCTCGTGCAAGAGCTTCATCGGGCGCGGCATTACAGTGATTCTCGGACACACACACTAATGTTCATATTTTACTACTCACACATAGTCCATAATATGTTCATGTAATGTGAATTGCCTAAATATTACTCCTTAAAACATGATACACCTTCTTAACAATAAAATATTTCGTACCTATTTACACAAAACATAAAACAATATACGGCCGATTTGTGACGGATCTCATATTATTCTATGTTCTGTGCAAATATAGATACTAAATATTGGCCCTATATCATTTGCTCATCGTCTGTTTACCTGTAGTGTGGCAAGATATCGTACATCGTTTGAGTATCGGTGACAGATTATCGTTTGAGCATCGTCGGTTTACCTTCTCCCAACTATCGTTACATTATATTATGTTCATCAACAATCTCAAAAATAAAAGGGTATAAAAAATAATTGTTGATTGAAAGTTTAATGATTGTTATAAATTATATGTAAAAAAGAGATACAAATAATTAAAAATAAATAGAATTAATTCAATTAAATTGTAGTCATAATTACATAAATGTGCATTATACATGCATACCTATAATATATAATATTATATAGATAATGAATAATTTAAGATTTTTAAGTTTAAAATTAATAAAGATGCCTAGGCACAAGTTTTTGTTCAATGAGCATTTAGAGTTCAAATTTTTACAAAATTGATCTTTATCCCTAACAAAAAAATCGACTTCATTTAATATAGTACCTATCTAGTATAGATATTTTTATTTTATTTACAATATATAATTTACACAATTAACAATGAATTATTATTTTCATTATAGTATATTATTATATTTTGTTATAGTTACTTATATAATTCTATATAAAAGTTAAAAAGTATAACCATTATTTATGAATTATGATTATATATAACTTTTGGAATATATCGGTTAATTGTCATGATTTATTTAGTATGAATGCAAAATATTAAAAACACATCTAGATAAGATAAAAGATAAAAGAATATTTACCTAGATAAACTCAACACTCGTTATTAAGCAAAACTATAAATGTCAAAATATGCAAAGTATGCAACATAAAAGTCTAATAGTTAAAATGTTTATGTTATGAAACAAATTCTGTGCCATTTAGCATATCATATGATCAACCAGAATAAATATGCAAGTGCATACAAATACGAGCTGTAATTATAAATCATAAGCTACTCGTACAAAATTTGAATTTAATATATCTAAGTACTCCAAAAAAATTCTGCTTTTAAATATGGAACTAAAAATGAATGTTATCACTAATAAGGTAAACAATTAAAAAAATTATACTGAAAAAAAAAGTAAATAATATTTTTTAAAAGTATGTCGTTTTTTGACAACTTAAAGTTATGGAAAATTATATTTTAAAATCATTAATAGTTTTTCAAAGAATGAGTGTCTTATATTTACTTTGTTTTTAAGACTTTTAATAGTTCTGTTCTTAGCTTCAATTTTTGGTTTCATTCTTTGCAAATCTCGATCTTTTATCAACTCTTGACAGCCGGAACACATATTATTATCTTCTAAACTAATTTCAAAATACGCTATACATTGTTCAAAGACAAATCCACCCCAACATTTTTCTATACTATGAATTTCTTCTAAAATATTGTCTAACTATTTCGTTGTTGTAATAGGCATTTTAAAGAAAATCAAAACAATGTGCTAGGAATTTTTTACATAATACGCATAGCTTTGTTTTATTTTCTTGTAAAATAAACCCGTGTTCATCCCTTAAAAAATCTTCAGTATTGCAAACATCCATTATTACATTGTGAGGTTCTTTTTTCTATTGGTTCCAGAGTTATGGACAAAGTTATGGAAATTTAATACAAGAATACTGATATAATGTTACAATAGCAGTTAAAAAATATTTAAAATACATAGGCACAATTTTTTTTATAATCATTTAAAATTCGAATTTTTACAACATTTATCAAATTTAAAATTAAAAAAGGTGGGTAAGTGGATGTCGCTCTGCTGTACAGTAGGTTACAAGTGGGTCACTGTATAATGGATGCTATTAAATTTGAATTCAATGATACAGTATCATTGTATAAGAAAAACGATTCTGAGCGAAGACGGTATGTCAGTCTAGGTTTAAGACAAATTATATACATATCTATGGTATTAAAAAAAAAATTGACCTATAATAAATTCCAAATTAATCATATCACATTATCACAATACCCATATTAGGTACTTATAACAAGTTATACATCAACATCAATAACAAACCCTGATACTATCATAGATATATAATTGCACACTTTAGAAGTTGCAAGTAGGTACCCACGAATAATATTATATAATCACAACAAAATAACTAGGTTTTTTAATATGTAATTTCGTTCAAATTTGAACATAAAATGACTATAAAAATAAACTGTGATTGTATATTTTTTAGATTTTTCGGTAAGAGAATTAACTACTTACGTGGAATCTTGTTTTAAATTTTCAATCCTTAGCTATAAAAACTGAACATTTTATAATTTATTAATTACGATGATTAATAATTTTCAAGACTTTGAACAATTCTGTCAAAATTCGATGTTTAAATGCTTATAAAAAAAAATCACCGGAGCTGAACTTAAACCCATAACTAACCGTTTAAATTGGTAATGACCTTGTCCCGTGGAAAATGCCGTAAGTTCCTTTGAATCTTTTGCTAAACTTACTTGCCAATATCCAGCCTTTAAATCTAGCAATGTAAATAACTGTCACTTGCCTAAATGATCCAAAATTTCCGTTATACTTGGTAACGAGTGAAAATCGTTTAAGGTTACGTCATTATAAGTGCTCTAAAGTCTATAACTATTCTGAACTTCTGTTTTCCCCAGGCTTCCTCTTTCTTTTTAACTAATATTAGTGGCGCATTAAACGGACTCATTGATGTTTCAATAACTTCATCTTTCATCATTTGTCCTATTTGTTTTTTTATTTCCTGTTGCTGTGAAAATGGTAAACGGTACGGTTTTTTATAAATTGGTTTTAAATCTTTGGGAATTTTTATTACATGCTCGGCCACTGTGGTACACGTAAGACTATCACCCTCTAAATGAAAAATGTCGGAATAATCCTTGCGGATTTTTGTTATCGATTTACGTTCATGAACTTGAATTTGATCGGTACATATCAACGTCCTCACTTTTCGCTCGATGTTCTATGTCACGCATCGGGATGTGTGTGTAATCGCAGTGTGTTATTATGTCATTCTCGTATGATATTTTACGGATTTAACATATATTTGAATATTTATAAAAAAGTTAAAAACGGGAAAGTAACGATAAGCGTGTTAAATATATCCGAAACGGCACAGGATATAAATGTAACACTCTTATCGTTACTTTCCCGTTTTTAACTTTTTTATAAATATTCGCACAATATACATTTGTTAATAATTCTTGTTTATTAATTAATACATTTTTAATAGTCATTGCTTTATCTGCTATATCGATTTGTACTACTTTTTCTGAACGTGGTTGCAATGTAAAACAAATATTATTATCGTTTACTGTTTTACTCTCATTTATTGTAATTGTATTATTTGCGACATTTATTAATGAGTGGTTATCTATTAAAAACGTATTACCCATGATTCCGTGGCCGGATACCTATCGGAAAAGTTTTAATAACTACATAAAATTCTGTTTCAAATGCTTTATTATCTATTATTAACACTATTTCTGTTTTTCTTATTGTGGACACTATTTTTTCATTGATGGGTATACATTTTTCCTTTTTCATTCATTTCGGTATCTCCCTTTAAAACATTAATTTTGATAATGTTCAGATCCGCAACCTTGTCAACTAATAATTTAATTTGATCCCTATTGAAACTGGGTGATTTTAACGTTTTTCATTATTATTTTGTTTTTATACATTTCCTTGCAACTTGTCCATTTCTAATTTAGAGTTAAATTAAAGATCTTCATCTACCGCAAGTTTAAAACATTGTTCCAAGGTTTATGGATTCCTACTCTTTAGTACTGTATATAGATGATGTGGTAATCCTGTCATAAATATCTTCATAGCCTGCTTTTTAGTCTGGTTTTTAATTGATATGCAAATGCACAGCTGGCAACTTGAGAAACAGGCTGCTAAGGAACCTTCATAAACAAATATAATATGATAATAATAATTTATTGTTTGCAGCAAGTTGTTTCAAATTTCAGAATAGCTTTTCTCTGTCATTTTAATTTTAATTTTTTATGTTCTGTTTACAAGTTATCACTATGCTTCGTGGGGTAATCTGAACTCTGTAGTATTGTAGTATTGTTTTATACTCACGCGTCGTTACCTACCAAAATACAACTACAATCTATTGTTATTCTGAGTATCACAATTATAAAGTCGACCCAAAACATACACCCACGTGAATTGTGAATAATCAGTAAGTAACAATTTTTATTTGAGAAGTTAGTTAGTTAAGCCTTGTACATTTGTACCTCTGTAGTATATGTTTTATCTAATTAAAAATGGTGCTTCTTGTCAAAACCATTTTTTTGAATTTCCTTATCAGTACCTAGTGAATTTTGTTATTTAATGTCTTTAATTATACAAATTAAGTAAAATATAGGTAGTATTAATCTGTAATATAAATGTGCTTTTAAGGAACGGGTTCAAAGAAAGGTATGAACTTATTACATGAAGGAACATATTGAAATTTCGTTCATTTCTTAGAAGACCATGAACAATTTTATTTGTTCTTTTTTTCCTTCATTTATTACTAAGTTTAGGGAATTTAAATAATTTTTTTATCAAGTTTTATAATTTTTTTTTTAGAAATGTTGTCAATATGACAATATACGATAATATTGACAATGTTTACAACATTTCAAGTCAGTCACAGTATTCTTGTTGGTCTTAACTTTATACATTATATTAAAAAATTAAACAATTTATTACTACCTACAAATTATAATAAAACAATTTTAAAATTATGGATGAACAAAAAATGTTCTTTATTTAGGAAAGAGGAAAGGAACTAGTTCCTTTATTTAAGCCGAGAAATGATTTAGAGTTTTAACAAGATGAATCTGAATGTGAACTAATTATCCCTTTTTAAAAGATACGTTCCAACCACTGAATACCTACACAATTAAAGTTTTTAATATTTTATTTTGTTGGTGTTCTTAACTACTTATTCCGTATACTATTTTATATTTTACACTAAATAGACAGATATTAATAAAAACCTATTATATTATATTATTATCTTATTTTAGAGTATTCGAGAGTACAATACTTCAGTATTAGCCTGGGCACCACTACTACACAGCATTAACTGTTTATGATACAACCAGCAGCAATTTGTTAACAGACATATTTAAATATTGGCGTAGGTATGTAAAATTTTTGAAGAACCTCCTTTTTAGTTTTAGTAGAATGTCATGGCATTTTAAAAAATGGCTACAAAAATATATATTTGGCGTATCATTATTAGGGTGCACTGTTCAAATGTACGTCCATGATGTCGTGTAGACCTGCTTTAACCTTCTCACTGCTACACTATATCATATGTTCATCAACCTATTTAAGCTATATAAAATAAAATATTATTTATCTATAAGATCTAATTATATTATAAGTTTAAAATAATGCGAGTAATGTTTTTTAAAATCTCACAGTTCACGACAAAAATAATAATATTATAAAATAAAGGAACGTAATAGTATGTCTGGAGCAGAAAATAGGTTACTATAACTAGAACTGTGGACTAAAACAAAAATAATTTATCTAACAACATTACAATAATCATTAACAGATAAAACTCCATTAAACTAAACAAATTGTATTTACATGTAAGTAGAGTCCAGATTTTTAGATACTTTTATTCACTTTTATAAAAGTAAAAAATGAAGTAAAAGCCACATGCCCACACCCACATAAACAGAGATTACAAACCTACTAGGTAGAATATTTGCATTCCAGTTTTATGTTGTTAACTTTTAATATTAAAGTGATTTGGCCTATTATTAAATTAACATGTAAGAATATTATCTAGGAGACCGCATAAGATTTTATTGATATTTTAATTTTCAATTGAGTTATAAATAATAGGTAATTATGTAAAATATTAGAATTTAAAAATGTTTATAACTCAATTTAATATGAAGGGTTACGGGGAAAAACGATAATAGTCAATATTCCTAAAAAGTGGCCTTTTTTCCCGTTATGGTAATATTTAATTCTGTATTATATCATTTTACATAATTCGATTCATGTGTCGATTTGTTAAGAAACTAACTAAAAGGTACTATAATTATTAGATTTTTCTTTTTTTTTTTGACTATGATCGTCGCTAGAATTACCAAAATACCATAAATTAAACGGTTAAAGTTTGGCTCTCCAGACGTCGATATCGCTACCTCACTGTTTAGACTTTCAATCTTCAACGACCATAAATTAACCGGTTACAGATCAGATTTAAGGAGTATGTAGAATTGTGTGGCTACTCAAACAAAACATATAATTTTCGGGTCAGAAACACTTTTTATTAACTTATATAAACAAACACAAAATTAACAATCAAACGTATCTCGCAGTATTGACATACCACGACTGCCCTCACTTACTATTCTTTTCGCCTTATATCTATTTTACAATTTATCTGCCTCAGCATATTTGCTTCCCTGGCCTACTCTACAAATATGATTATTATTTTGTTTATATACATAGTCACCTATTACTACAGTGTATAATTAAAAGTGGAACACCTAAATATTTTCTAAATAGAAAAAGAACTCCATAACCTCCACACCCCCTTCAACAATAAAATCAAGCACATTTTCTAAAGGGTCCTTTTAAGGACCACCATCAGTTCTTTTCAGAGCTTCTAAAATACATAATATAGATTTGATTTGTAAACTGATTTGGTTAACATTTCTTATACTATACCATATAGGTACCTATTTTTGATTATATTTTAAGAAGTTGTTCACATCTAATATCTACTGTGTATTGAATACATCAATCTAAAAATGTCTTGTGTCCAATCATTATTCTTGCTTAGCATCATGTTGAGGTATTGAGATTCGTTTACTTTTCCAAAATTCCAATTTGCTGTGTTATTTGACTAAAAAAGGTGTTACAGATAAAGAGTGTGTTGCATGTGGTATTTATCTGGTTAGCAGTACCAGAAGGCGGCCGACTGCAGTTTTCCAAACCTGTGTAAATAATAAATAAGCTGGAAAGCAACTATGGCCGGTCAGTGCTTTTGTAACTGAAAGGTGGCTTCACCATGACCTCTGTTTATCTATATCTCTATGTTATTTATCTGTTGGTGTGTGTCCATAGACCTGACAATATAGATTCCCTTCTTGCCATTTTATCTATAAGGTTTTCACTTCTCTCGCTTGTACATTGTGCTGTATAATGTGCTCATCTTCTTGTTGTGTCTTTTTTTGTGCTACAGTTAGCAAGTCAACTGGTGACAGGAACGCTGTCACTAGCGTATCTGTAGACAAATTTTGACAAATTATGACCATTTTATAAGCGCATGTGATCCTCAGCGCCGTGTTTTGCTGCATTATTAAGAGTGTTTTCTTCGCTAGATGACCTATTCTGTCTACCCAGATCGGTGAGCCTAACAATAGGATAGATTGGAGAACACCGTCTAGTAACTTTTTTATACTTTGTTTGGCAGCACTGCAGTTTTAGATTAATTTATCCTGGATAGTTTTTATATAATATATATATATATATAAATATATATATATATATATATTATAATATACAGTGATATTATCACAGAACATTTCAATTTAAACTAAACTAAAAATGAGAGTGGCTTCTTGATTAATTTGAGGTATACCAAATGTTCTATTGGGTCAACTAGTTCATTTATAATGGTTGGAACCATGCCCATCTTACATGTTTAAAAAATTTGACTCACATATAAGCAACGAGTTTCTGAATTAGACGAATACACTTAAGAATAGAGAGATGTAGCATATTATCCATCTATTTGAATTTGGTATTTATTTATTTATTTTATTTTATTTTATTTATGGACAAGTATATAAATATATATCAATCAGTGACCAACGGCTAAATATGTGATACATGTGGATTTCCACCATCTAATTCAGAGACTAGTCCCTTATAATATGTGTGTCAAATTGTTTATACAGGTGAGAGGGGCATGGCTCCAACCATTGTGTATTATGATCTAAGATCCACACGTCATAGTAAAATAGTAAACCATAACTAAAGCTCAACATTTCAATCACATGCGGAACTATCTAAATTACATTTTTAAAAACTCAAATACTGTTAATTTTACTCTGTATTGCTTTGTGCAATAAAATGATTGCCACATGTAATAAAAATCTAATTCAGTTTCTACGTTTCTATAATTAGCTTTTTTTTTGAGTTTTGGTGATAACATAATAAATTCTTATTGTACATAAAAAATTCTTTTCTTCATTTGAGTAGGAAAGGAGTTGCTCAAAGAATGTGTCATATCCCCATGGATTTTTATTTCTCATTTATGCATGAACTAGGTGTGTATAATTTATTGATGTATAATAAATATAAACTAAACCTTTGACTCAACCACATATATATGTATTTAAATTTGTGAACTCAACCTTTAATATCTTGTACATAGAGATTCCCCTCATATTTTATAAAGCTGAACATGTCACTGTCAATGAGTATCCGTTTTAAAATCTATATTCAATGGTAAGATTGTTATACTCTTAGATCATATACTAGTATATGATCTAAGGTTATACTATATTTATACCACAAAATAGATACATTTGATTTACTAATAATTTACACTTCTTTTTCATATTATTAATATTGATTAATGTTACACAAATACAAAAAAAATTATAATGAAATTATTTATTCTATGTTTCGACTAAACCAGTCTTATCAGTATAAACATTATTGGTTTGTGATATTTTGTATTGTCCAATGATTATAGCTATAAAAATAAATAAACTTTCTAAATATGAAAAGTATAATATTGTATGTACCTAACTATCTAAGTAAAGAGTTTTTAGAAAAATATGGTTTAAATATATTTAATATTAGAAAATTACTGTAACAAACAATAATTATTATAAGTATTAGTTAACTCTGTTAAGTTATTTTAATTTTAGTTCTCTAATACTCATAAGTTTGAAAAATTTAAAATAGTTTGGATAACTACTCATTTTTTTACATTTTCCACAAAGTTGATACTATATCTTTTTATAAATAACAGTTTTTGGCTTACTATTTGTGTTGAATTATTATATGTTTATAACTTATCAAATAAAAATCATTGTAAAATGTCTTAGTATAATTAATTAGTATTAAATGTATTTTACAGATATATGATGGGAAAAGTGAAGAATAGGAGGAGAAGTCTAAAATTATTCAAAAGGTGGTCTGTTAAGAATTCTAAGAGATTGATTGTAAAAGAAATGACATCCAAAATGGTAGCAGTTGATGTAATAGAGGATAACATTGACAATTCCCTTTCTACTGATAAACTTAAAAGTATAAAAACGGTTTCTTCCAAAGTAACAGTACCAAACATTACAAATCATGAAATTATAGATATTATTGATATTGCCGGTGATGATAGTACATTTGAAAACCCTCCAACTATAAATAAAAAAAAAACTGCCCTAAACATCAATAATCATGAAATAATAGATATTACCGATACTACTACCTCAAGCAATACAAATGAAGGTGCCCATAAACAATTTTCAAGTCATACAATATCGTTTAATGACGATGATGATGATATCCAAATTATTTATGTTCGTACTTGTGATCAAAATAAATCTATTGAACTTATTACTCTATCAGACCAGAGTGATGACGAAAATACATCAAATCAAGAATTTGTTGAAAAACCAAATAGTTTTAAATCCATGCACAAACGTCTAGGTGTTCCTACAAAAGGCACATATAAAAGCTCATATAATAGTCCTTTATGTAACCTTAAAAGGAAACGGGAAGAGGTAAATGTAACTAAATTGGGTGACAACTTAGGAGGATTTATTACTGATACACAAAAAAATTCTTCAAACTCACAGAATGTTATTACGTTGGAAAAAAATCCTGTTAAGAAGTTCAAGCCACAAGTATCTTCAACAGGTACAACATTTAGAACCAAAAGAAAACTACGACCAATTATCATTGATGGATTAAATATTGGATTTTCGTGAGTTTTGTTTCTTAAAATTTGAATTATTTCATTACAAAAATGATAATTATAGCTTAAGAAAACATTAAGATCAAAAACAATTTTAATGTGATATTAACAGAAGTACTTGGAAATATTCTAATTTTATATTTATATATATTTTACAGTTTCCTACATTAGGAAAATTTATTATTCAACTTTAAGTTTTTGACTATCGTCAAAATATTAAATCATAAAATTGATTTGTTTTTAGACATGGTTCAGGAACATTTTCGGCAAGAGGAATTGAATTATGTATACAATATTTCACTTATCTAGGACATACAAATATAATAGCATTCATTCCACAACATCGAAAGGGAACCCCTGGGTCTACAACAAACACTATCTTAAATAATTTATTTAAAAAAGGGCAAGTTTGTTTTACACCTAGCCGAGTGGTCAAAAACAGAAGGATGACATGTCATGATGACCGGTAATTTAATGATTAGAAAACGTATTAGATTTAGCTTAACTCCGACTGATTCTAAGTCAGTCAATTATATGGCCCTTAGCACTTGTTGGTGCAAACAAAGAAACTATCTTTTTTACTAGATTCTTGTCGAAAGCATATTTTATCTTCATCAGATTTAGTTGATTTAAAAATATGAATAAAGGTGAAATAGTTTGCATGCACTTAGAAAGATTGTCTAATAATTTATTTATTAATGTGTCTAAAATCAATTAGGTAAAATTATTTTTTGTAAAAATTGTTCATACTTAAATCAACGACTTGATTATTTGAATTTGGATCTATATTTTTTGAAAACATTTTTCCTGTATCCGTCTTGATGATTTTTCAAAAGATCAGATTTAGCATCAATACTGAAACCTAGTAGCAAACTGTTCAGCTGAATCAATCATGTCACTAAAACTTTGATTATCATCTCTAATATGAGATAATGATAATATTATACGTGTTTTATATAATTTAGTGATTAATCTAATCAATTTCTGAATCGATATTTTTTTTCATGATTGCTTTTCAATATTCAATTGATATTTGTTGACAGCCGACTTTTTGTTTTTAACAAATTGTTGACTTGTTATGAAATATTACTAGTTGGTGGGGAAGGGATAAAACACCACAAAATTCCTCTATAATCTAGTCCAGTACCTATGGATTTGAATTTTGACAAATTTAGGTTTGAAAATATAGTTATTAAGTATATGATATATGAATATATAACTGATTAACTACAGTAAATTGTTTTAAAAATTACATTCACCATCTTCTTTATTATTATTATTTTTCCATAGAATTATACTCAACTATGCCCATAAATGTAACGGAGTGGTTGTTTCAAATGACAACTATCGAGATTTCTATGATGAAAGTGAAGCATTCAAAGAGATCATTGGAAATAGGTAAAATAATTATAATTTATGTTTTATACCCACTGAGTAAATATAAAATGTGTTTTACATTTTTACCTAATATAAAATGTAAAAATCGGGTAAGTGGATTTTGTTCTGCTGTACAGTAGGTTCTAAGTGGGTCATTGTATAATGGATTGTATTAAACTTGAATTCAATGATATTCTATCATTCTATAAGAAACACGATTCTGCCCGTTTCTCAGTCTGGATATTTTATATTGTTATTAATTATTATATCATTTAAGTTCAGTTAATATTATAATATTATTATTTTTTATTCGTTTCTATGGTAATATACAAAGGGTTAGAAATTAAAATCCAATTTTTAGCGGTTTCTTCGTAATTTTTCGGTGGTTTTTACCATAGAATGAAATAACTATTGATAAAATTGAAAAATGACCCCTTTAAAGTAACACCTTGATCCAATTTTCTAAAAGATAAAGTACTATATGTTGAAATAGAAGGACTCCTTCTGTTAGAAATTGTATATACAGAATTTTATATAAAAAAAAAAAAATTAAACACCATTGTAAAACCACTAGCTTCCTCGCTCCGCTCAGAATATAAAATAAACATTTAATTAACAATTTTCATTTTATAATAATAATAATTTTAACATATTTATATGTACACATAACTTATTTTCAATATTTTAATTAAACTATCCTTAGTAAGAAAATACAATTTTACATGTTTTTTTGTAAATTTATTAGTGTACAATAATAATTTACTCATTATCTCTTTTGTTTGTAGACAAGTAATGGTGACATTTGTCAGGGATGATATAATCGTTCCAGAAGACCAATACAATCGAAGATCAACTATCCGGACTCTTTCAGATATTTTGTGTTTTCCAGAATAAATTTATACTGTCTAACTGTTTAAAATATATTTCAACAAAGTAATATTTTAATTACAAATGAAAAGGAGATTTAACTATCCATGTATTTTTTTTTTTTATTATGCATAACTATTTCAAGTTATATGTGAGACACATTTATTATGTATACTTAAAAATATTTAAAACATTTAAGACTGATAAATTGTCTTTTTTTAGTAGGTATATAAATAATATTTTGTTAGTAATATAAGAAAGAAAAAAATAATGTGATTTTAGTTTACTGTTCAAAATATTAAAATAATTTCAATAATAATTGAAATACATTATTCATGACGTTGAAATGTTTTATTTATATCTAATAAATTATAGTTTTTAATTTTAGAAAGAAGTTATTTATTTGACATACATATAAAAACTAAAAAGTTGAGATGTACTAATTTTAAAATTAATAATAAATCATTCTCTACATTGAATAAGGTTTCTGAAGTCAAGACAGACTGTAGAAATTAATTATTGCTCAAAAATTAATCTTCTATATTAATATGTATTAAACTTTAATTATATATATATATTAATTATTATAATATAAGTAGCACTTATTAACTTTTGAGTCCACACCAACATACTGCTTTTGTACGTTATGATAGGTTCGTGGCATAAAAAGCTTAAAATGAATTTGAATATTTTGAAAATGTTGTTACGTATAAAAAATAATAATATTCAAGTCCCTAAGAAAAATATTTGTTCAGAAAATATTGTTTTATTTTCTAAGAATAGAAGTTTTTTGTTAATGATAACACAGATTTTAGGTTAGAATTAATTGTTCAAATGCTTCAATTTTCTAGTATCATTCCCGGTGGAAAATGAATTTAGTTCTTGTATTCCAATGGTCAAAAATAAAAATTCCCAGTAATATTTAAAAAAAAATGAGAATTTACGTAAATCCAGTTTTTGGCCAAATCCATTTTTTTTTTTTGCTGTTATAAGTGCAATTATGTAACTCGAAAACGAGTATCCATACTCTATTTTTGACATTTCTATCATAATATGTTTATATTAGCATAATGAAAACTTTTAAAAATAATTTCGTACATTTTTGAGAAACATCATTTAACATATAACATTTTTTTTTCATTAAATGTCGATAAAAAATGTTATGTAAGATCAAAATTCTTGAAAATGTAATACAAGATTCCTCATATGCTTTTCATAACCCATTTAATCATTTAATAAGTATCGATGATAAACTGTCACAATATGTTTTATAAATATTTAAAGTTAGATTTTTGACTAAGATAATTTTCCAATCCACTCCCACCAAAAACAAAATAGAAAAATAGGTGCATATAATGTGAAAAGTAAATGTTACTTATGAATATTTCAATTTTGTTAAAAAGTTAAAAGATATTAATTGAAAAGTTATTTACAAATAATATCTATATAAAATATGAATGAAAATATGTTTGTCTGTGCTGGCTCTGGCTGATTTATGAACTTAGAATAGTTGTTATTTTGAAGAAATTATTTGAAAAAAAAAATATTTTGTGTTACAATCTCTAAGCTGAGTAAGCGCCTTTGTTCTTGTTTTATCAAAAATATCTTAAATACAGACTTGTAAATGTATTTAAATACATATTTTTAAAATTAAATATTTTAAATAACGTGTGTCTCTTTTGAAAAATATAAAAAACACGTGCACAATTTATCAAATTTAAAATTTTTTAATTATTTTGTTATTAAAAAATATGCACATGTATTTCTAATATTCTTCAACTGCTATTTATGTTATTTATCAGGAGCCTTGTATTAAATTTATGCGTTTTTTGGCACAACAAATAAAATGTTAAACTTTTTCTTTTCTTTTTCCCCGAGATTTCAAAAACTTTTAAGAATTTTTTACTCTTGACCTTCTTAGATAAATATCAGATAATTATATGTGTAATTTTGCTAATATTTAGTGATGTTATATTTATTAATTAAAAAAAAAAAAAAAATACATCATTTAAAATATATTAAAAATAAAAGTTTAGTTAAAATTTTTAAATACATTATACGAAGCGTCATTCTCTGACTTAATTTAATAATAATACAAAGAAACTATAGGTAACAATCAAAAAAATTATAATAGTAAATACTTTTAAAATAATATTAATAATTCAAACCATGTTTGAACTACAACATAAAATCATATCAAAAGTTCAATCATTTAACTTATTTAAAATTACACTGTAGTAATTACATTTAGACGTTAATGTTAATATGTGAAAAGTTAATTAAGTTAATTAATTTATTGTCTCTCTATCAGTCTATCAATACTATGTACTTTTGATGTACCTATTTTGAACTACATTAACCATTTACTAACCAACTAGTATTAATTCATATATATATATATATATGCATGTTAAAATAGACTTACCTAATTCATATATTACAATTCTATATACATAGATGTATTAAATACATAATGCAAACTATTATATAGGTACTACATACATACATGCATAATTTGTATACATAAGTCATAACTAGGGCTCGGAAGTTGTTGCATTGAAAATCATGAAAATATGCAAGCAAAAATGCATTAAAATATTATCAAAAATGCACGAAAATATGCACAAAAAAGTTATATGCACTGAAATATGCGTTGATATATGTAATTCAATTATTATTTTTATTTTAAATGTAATTTATGACTCACAACACAGTAACACATTTACATCTAAATGAAAAATTATTTATAATTTAAATAATATATATATATATATACCTATATAATATATTAAAATACATTAAAATATAAAGGGTCGGTAGGTACACATTATATAAATTCATATAATGTAATATTAACAACATCCAACCAATATTATTAAACGCTTTAATGTTATGTTGTATTGTTGTTAAATAGTAGTTTAAACATTTTTTCCCACGTAAAAAAAAATCTATGAATAATACATCATACAAATTAAATATATAATAGTAAAATAATTTAAAAAAAATTTAACAATAGGTACATACACAAGGCAGGGACTGGAACCGTACCATGATAGGCCGGTTTTGGACCAAAACCTTTTGAAAATCTTGTTACCAAAACCGGACTGTAAGCCTTAAATACATTTTTTATGAACCGAAATATATATTTTGATGTAAAGGTTTGGGTTTTTTCGGTTCCAAAATCCTATAGATATTTTATCTATAGTAATAGGTATAATATAAAATAAAGTCAGTTATTAATAATAGCATATGATTTTAAAATCATAGATCAAAAAAGTTTTTTAACACTAAGAAATTTATTATGTATACAACAGAATAATTGTCATAAAACAAATTTCAAAAATCCAAATTTTCGTCGCAAACTTATGGCACATTGTCGTAAAAATGAAAAAAGGCGCATTTGGACTGGCTCGAGCTTGTTCGAATAGTAGTTAGCTAGTCTTTTCGGTCGCCGACTACTATAAGCCCAAATGTCCCATAGCCAATAGTGTTGCGCCGTTACCGATCCTACGAATTGTTCGGTTGTCGGCAACGAATTGCGTAAAGTGTTGAAGGCTGGAGCGGGGTCGGGTTACTCAATATATGCGTACAACTCAAATGTGAGGTCGGAAACACGGTTAATGTGTGTAACAAAATATAATAATTATAAATAAGTAACGGGCGCCCAAAATAATCAACTTAAAATTAGTACAAATACAAGACAGCTGGTGAACAATATTATATTTTTAAACCACCCACTGACACGTTGGGCAATCTAGCGAAACCACAGCCGCCTACTGTGAGTTTCGCGACCGTGGACGCACGGTATAGATCGCGTCCTCGGGTTGCGGATAGAGGAAAGCCCGGTTCCCTCGGTAGCTTCCGAGTCGGGTAGCCGGCGAATAACTAATAACCGGCCGCGGACAGCTTCGATTAAATGACCCGTAGTTCCGGACAGTATGTCCTCTGGGCCGGTTCACGGTCGCCGGCTGGGCAACCGACCCAGGCGGTGGTGCTCTCAATATGAGTTGAGGGCACGGGCGCCGGAGTTCGCTCCGTCCAGCAGCCGGGCGTCTCAGCGTAAGCCGGGTTTGGGCATGTCTCTGGGACACTGCGGTGAGTGTTACGGGCTCGCGGCTGATGGCTCGTCTGCTTAGAGTCCCTAATTCGGTAGGCGAGGGTGGTCGTCGCAAAGTGTCCCACCTTTGACTGAAAGGTAGGGCTGTCGTCAGCTTGGGCTGGGCGCCTCGGCTCGGCAGGCATCCGGGTCGGGGCGTTTGGCCAGACTGACCCAAGGACACGGGTCCTTGCTGAAGATAGTTCGAAAGGGTGGTGGCCGAGATTAATTTCGCACCTCGCGGACGCCCGTCCGCGGTTAAGGCAAACCAATGCCCGTTTTGCCGACAGAACTGGTAGACTCTGAGGGGGCGAAAGTCTGACTGAAGACGCTTCAGTGCCACGGGAGTGAGTGGGGCCCCGTCGGTAACGACGCCACTCACCGCGGGCGTCCAGTGATGGTTCACGCCCCTGGACGTCCGTTGCCGGTAGGAATCGTGGTGGTTGTATTCTTACGAATACTTTGGGGTTAAGTCAATAGATGCTTATTCTAAGTTCTCGCTGACAGGCGAAAACCTCTGATGAACGGCCGCCACGTCCCGGGGGCGCGAGTCACCGGTACGTTGTCGGTTCCTCTCGGGCGTCTAGCCGCTATACCGGTGTAGTATCATCGGAGGTTGAGTGTAACCAGAAACACTCGGTGTGGGGATAGCGCACAGCCAGACCAGGCGAATTCAGGCGGCACTCGGCCTGTCTTCTTGGTACGGGACCTCGGTCCCGGTGCTCGTGGTCCGTAGACGACGCGCGGTCGGCGAACTGGGCCACCGTACGTCGACCGTGAACCTCCGCGGCTCTCGACTAGCGCACAGCGCTAATGTGAGGTCCGCGGTTGTAGCCGCAAGGCGTCAAAACCCGGGAGTCTTCGTGACACGTTGGGCAAAATAAAAAGGGTCGACCTGAATACGGCTGCTTGCTGGCTCGACGACTTCGTGGCGACGATGATCCCTGGTGCCGACCAATGGAGGTCCCTCGCAGGAACGGCGACGGCGGACAATTCTTCAAATCGTCGCTAACACGACGGTGGATGTTGCTCGTACTTTAACGCGGGTAGCGTGAATGCCAAAAACGTATGGTAACGAAGTACCTACCTCCACTCGCGGGCTCTACGTAAAAACACGCGCACTGCGTAAGTCGTGAATGAGAGCGGAACTCGAAATTGTGGCGTGGTGTCAAACGTCGGACAGACAAGCGTGTTCACACTCGAACTTTATTATTTTACGCGATGTACAAAAGGGTGCGTATCGCGACCTCGATTACCACGCAACAAAACAAAACTTACTTCACTAGTATAGGTACTAGGTACCGATCGTGGAAGCTGATCACAGAGCTCACGGACACCTCGTGTTCACACGAGGTTTTATGACACACACGGGAACGATAGCGCGAACGTTGCGCTACGTTCAGCCGTTGGAAAAAAACAGTTTTGAAAATGTTCACGACGACCGTCGACGGCGGCGCGGGACTACGGAGTGGAAAAGCGTCGCTCGGAGCTTCGACGTCTAACGCGACTTGGAGTGTACGTGCTTTTGCCTTTGTTTTGGCGGCAAACCCGTTCCGCGTTCGAACAAATAGAATTAGTTTCATCTTATAGAAAATTTTCCCGGCTTTCCGAATATATAGGTTGATTGCGTCGCAAACTTATGGCACATTGTCGTAAAAATGAAAAACGGCGCATTTGGACTGGCGCGCGCTTGTTCGAATAGTAGTTAGCTAGTCTTTTCGGTTGCCGACTACTATAAGCCCAAATGTCCCAAAACTAATAGAATTAGTTTCATCTTATAGAGAATTTTTCCGGCTTTCCGAATATATAGGATTATTGTGGCAGGAACTTCCGGGACATGGTCATAAAAGTTAAAATCAACACATTTGTACTTGCACGCAGCAGTACGAAATAATAGTCCCCTGGGCTCTTCGGACGCCGATTTCTATGTCCACAAGACTCGCATAGCTGTTAGTCTTAGTATTTTCTTATAGACAATTTTCCCGGCTTTCCGAATATATAGGTTTATTGCGTCACGAACTTCCGGCACATGGTCGGAAAAGTTAAAATCTTCATATTAGGACTGGCGGGCCCTTGTTCGAATAGTTTTTACCTGGTCTTTTCGGTCGCCGACTACTATGTGCTCAAATGTCCCATAGCTAATAGAATTAGTTTCATCTTATAATAAATTTTCCCGGCTTTCCGAATATATAGGTTTATTACGGCACGAACATCCGGGACATGTTCGGAAAAGTTAACACATTTGTACTTGCACGCAGCAGTACGAAAAAATAGTCCCACGGGCTCTTCGGACGCCGATTTCTATGTCCACGAAACTCGCATAGCTGGTATAATTAGTTTTTTCTTATAGAAAATTTTCCCGGCTTTCTGAATATATATCCTTATTGCGTTGAAAACTTCTGGCACTTGGTCGGAAAAGTTAAAATCGACATATTTGGACTGGCGCGCGCTTGTTCGAATAGTAGTTACATAGTCTTTTCGGTCGCCGACTACTATAAGCATAAATGTCCCATAGCTTATAGAATTAGTTTTTTCTTATAGCAAATTTTAACTGCTTTCTGAATATAAAGGGTTAATGTGTCGCAAACTTATGGCACATTGTCGTAAAAATGAAATAAGACGCGTTTGGACTGGCGCGCGCTTGTTCGAATAGTAGTTACCTCTTCTTTTCGGTCGCCGACTACTATGTGCCCAAATGTCACATAGCTACAACAGGTAGTTTCATCTAATAGAGAATTTTCTCGGCTTTCCGAATATATAGATTTATTGCGTCACGAACTTCCGGCACATGCTCGGAAAAGTTAAAATCTTCATATTAGGACTGGCGGGCCCTTGTTCGAATAGTAGTTACATAGTCTTTTCGGTCGCCGATTACTATGTGCCCAAATGTCACATAGCTACAACAGTTAGTTTCATCTAATAGAGAATTTTCCCGGCTTTCCGAATATATAGGTATATTGAGTCGCAAATTTATGGCACATGGTGGGAAAAGTTAAAATCGGCATATTTTTACTGGCGCGCGCTTGTTCGAATAGGTTTTACCTGGTCTTTTCGGTCGCCGACTACTATGTGCTCAAATTTTCCATAGCTAATAGAATTGGTTTCATCTTGTAGAGAATTTTCCCGGCTTTCCGAAAATATAGGTTTATTACGGCACGAACATCCAGGACATGTTCGGAAATGTTAAAATCGGCACATTTGTACTTGCACTCAGCAGTACGAAATAACAGTCCCCTGGGCTATTCGGACGCCGATTTCTATGTCCACGAAACTCGCATAGCTAGTAGAATTAGTTTTTTCTTATAGAAAATTTTCCCGGCTTTCCGAATATATAGGTTTATTGCGGCACGAACTTCCGGCACATTGTCGTTAAAATGGAAAACGGCACATTTGGACTAACGCGCGCTTGTTCGAATAGTAGTTACCTGGTCTTTTCGGTCCCCGATAACTCTTTGCCAAATGTCTCATAGCTTTAACAATTAGTTTCATCTAATAGAGAATTTTCCCGGATTTCCGAATATATAGGTTTATTGCGACGCAAACTTTTACACATTGTCGTAAAAATCAAAAACGTCGCATTTGGACTGATGCGCGCTTGTTCGAATAGTAGTTTCCTAGCCTTTTCGGTCCCCGATTACTATGTGCCCAAATGCCCCACAGCTCCAACAATTAGTTTCATCTGATAGAAAATTTTCTTGGCATTCCGAATATATAGGTTTATTGCGTAGCGAACTTCCGGCACATGGTCGGAAAAGTTAAAATCGGCACATTTGTACTGGCTTGTTCTTGTTCGAATAGTAGTTACCTCTTCTTTTCGGTCCCCGATAACTATGTGCTCAAATGGCCCATAGCTTATAGAATTAGTTTTTTCTTATAGAAAATTTTCACTGCTTTCCGAATATATAGGTTTATTGCGTCGCAAACTTCTAGCACATTGTCGAAAAAGTTAAAATCTTCACATTTGTACTGGCGCGTTCTTGTTCGAATAGTAGTTACCTAGTCCTTTCGGTCGCCGACTAATATAAGCCCAAATGTCCCATAGGTAATAGATTTAGTTTCATCTTATAGAAAATTTTCCCGGCTTTCTGAATATATAGGTTTATTGCGTCACGAACTGCCGATACATGGTCGGAAAAGTTAAAATCGGCACATTTGTACTTGCACGCAGCAGTACGAAATAATAGTCCCCTGGGCTATTCGGACGCCGATTTCTATGTCCACGAAACTCGCATAGCTGGTAGAATTAGTTTTTTCATATAGAAAATTTTCCCGGCTTTCTGAATATATAGGTTTATTGCGTCGCAAACTTATGGCACATTGTCGTAAAAATGAAAAACAGCGCAATCGGATTGGCGCGCACTTGTTCGAATAGTAGTTAGCTAGTCTTTTCTGTCGCCGACTTCTATAAGCCCAAATGTCCCATAACTAATAGAATTAGTTTCATCTTATAGAGAATTTTCCCGGCTTTCCGAATATATAGGTTTATTGCGTCACGAACTGCCGATACATGGTCGGAAAAGTTAAAATCGGCACATTTGTACTTGCACGCAGCAGTACGAAATAATAGTCCCCTGGGCTATTCGGACGCCGATTTCTATGTCCACGAAACTCGCATAGCTGGTAGAATTAGTTTTTTCTTATAGAAAATTTCCCCGGCTTTCCGAATATATAGGTTTATTACGGCATGAACTGCCGATACATGGTCAGAAAAGTTAAAATCGGCACATTTGGACTGGCGTGCGCTTGTTCGAATAGTAGTTACCTGGCCTTTTCGGTCCCCGATAACAATATGCCCAAATGTCCCATAGCTAATAGAATTAGTTTCATGTTATAGAGAATTTTCCCGGCTTTCCGAATATGTAGGTCTCATGTTGTGCGAACTGCCGACACATGGTCGGAAAAGTTAAAATCGGCACATTTGGATTTGCGCGCGCTTGTTCGAATAGTAGTTACCTGGCCTTTTCGGTCCCCGATAACTATGTGCCCAAATGTCTCATAGCTCCAACAATTAGTTTCATCTAATAGAAAATTTTCCCGGCTTTCCGAATATATAGGTTTATTGCGTCGCAAACTTCTGGCACATTGTCGTTAAAATGGAAAACGGCACATTTAGACTGGCGCGCGCTTGTTCGAATAGTAGTTACCTCTTCTTTTCGGTCCCCGATAACTATGTGCTCAAATATCCCATAGCTAATAGAATTAGTTTCATGTTATAGAGAATTTTCCCGGCTTTCCGAATATATAGGTTTAATGCGTCACGAACTTCCGGCACATTTTCGTAAAAATGAAAAACGGCACATTTGGACTGGCGCGCGCTTGTTCGAATAGTAGTTACCTCTTCTTTTCGGTCGCCGACTACTATGTGCCCAAATGTCCCATAGCTAATAGAATTAGTTTCATCTTATAATACATTTTCCCAGCTTTCCGAATATATAGGTTTATTACGGCACGAACTGCCGATACATGGTCAGAAAAGTTAAAATCGGCACATTTGGACTGGCGCGCGCTTGTTCGAATAGTAGTTACCTGCTCTTTTCGGTCCCCGATAACTATGTGCCCAAATGTCTGATAGCTCCAACAATTAGTTTCATCTAATAGAGAACTTTCCCGGCTTTCTGAATATGTAGGTCTCATGTTGTGCGATCTGCCGACACATGGTCGGAAATTTAAAATCGGCATATTTGGACTGGCGCGCGCTTGTTCGAATAGTTTTTACCTGGTCTTTTCGGTTGCCGACTACTATTTGCTCAAATTTCCCATAGCTAATAGAATTAGTTTCATCTTATAGAGAATTTTCTCGGCTTTCCGAATATATTGGTTTAATGCGTAGTGAACTTCCGGCACATTGTCGGAAAAGTTAAAATCCGCACATTTGTACTGGCGCGCCCTTGTTCGAATAGTAGTTACCTCTTGATTTCGGTCGCCGACTACTATGTGCCCAAATGTCCCATATTTTTACCAGATAGATTTTTAGATGTGTTTACAAAAGAAAATATTTCATTATATAATCTAAGTTCGAAAAAATTTAATCTTGTTTATAATGAATTACAAAATTTAGATAACGAAAGCACAAAGCAATTGATACGATTTGAATAAAATAATATTATATAATTATATAATTATAATAAATATATATAATTACTTTTATAAATGGTACCTATTTATAAAAGTTAAAAACGGTTGTATTTATTTATCAAACGAATATTATAATAATAATAATAATTATAAAATAGGTCTGGATTCAATATTTATTAAAGGGTTAAATTGGTTTAATATTGAAACAGATTGTAAAATACAAATTAATGATAAATTTATAGAAATAAAAAAAGGAGAATATAGTATTAATGAATTAAACAAACAATTTCAACTTTTAGTGTTATCTTATGCTAATAAAAAAATTGAAATAAAATCTCCTTGTTATTATAATTTAGATGAAAATTTAAAAAATTATTTAGGTTTTCAAAACATAACAATTGATTTTTTATTAACTATTAATAAATCAACAATGTATGTTCCTACTTCCAATGATCAATATATAAATATAGAGAAAGAATGTCAAATTAAAATATATGATGATGATGTAAATTCAAATAAAATTTATAAAATACCTATTGGTATTTATTCATTAGCTGAATTAGATGCAATATTGAATACTGATAGAAATGATGATATAATACTTACAATAGATGAAAAAAATAAATTAAATATTGATACTAACTTGCATAGTTTTGATATCGATCTTTATTTAACGAATCCTATACATTTTTATACACAAGGTTTTTTTAAAAATTTTAATGGTGTTATAACGAGTTGAAGTAATAACATTAAAACTATGATAAAGGGAAATTATTCAATTGATCAATTGAATAGTAAATTACCATTAGGTATTAAATTACAAAATGATAATAATTGTATTACATTTACTTCAAAAACTGATTTTTTGATGGATCAAAATTTTAAAACAAGTTTAGGGATTGATAAAATGTATTTTTTCTATAAACACATTGGAGAAGTCTTAAATAATAATAATATAAATAAACGATTATTAGAAGTACATTGCAATATAATTGAAAAATCTTTTTCATCTGTTAAGGATAGTCATCACATCGAGGAAGATGTTTTGTATAATTTTTATTATGATTATGATAATCCATATACAAAAACTAATTCAATAATATACATACCAGTTAAAGGACATTTTCAAGAAATAAAAATAGATATTATAGATCAAAATGGTAAAAAATATGTTTTTGATAATGATGATTTTATTGCTTATCTTGATTTAATTAAAGAATAAATATTAAATTATTTTTCAATAGAAATATTCTATTGAAAATAATAGTCACTAGGAGATAAAGGTTGGAGTACTCCAACTTTTTATATTTTTATATTTTTATATTTCTTCAATAGTACCTTTTTCAACATCAAACAAAAATTCATCTTCTCTTATGAAAAAAATATAACAAATTGTATCTTTAGGTAAATTTTCATGTAACTCAATATGTAAAATAATATTTTTTTTATTAAAAAGGATATTTTCTGGTTGATAAACTGTTTTAGTTAGAAATATTGATCTATAATCCTTAAAATCAGTTGGATCATTATACATCAATGGAAGTTCTTGAGTATTTTTATGATAAGTTAATTTATATGACATCAAATCATCATAAAATTGACAAAACTTATTATTATTAAAATATTCATCTTGACGTTCTGCAGGATAATTTATTCTATTTAATTCAAAACTATAGCTTCTAACACAACAATGATCAAATTTACCAGGGTCATGATCTTGAGTATTTAATTTATTTGTTTGAAATCCAAAACCACAAAACGTAGGATCATTTCTACCCCGATATTCATTTGTTACATTAATTTTAATAGTTTTTCCTTTTATATTTCTTTCCTCAATCATTTGCCACGTTTTAAAATTAAAAGTATACTTTTTTTCTTTAGAAAATGTAGTTATTTCATTTACCAATAAAACATTTTGTAAAGCAGCGTATCGTACAACTGGAATTTTAATTGAAAATTCATCAATAATAATTTTACCATCTTCTGTTCCTATAACAGTTTTTCTTACTTCTTTACCATTTTCAATAACTACATCTTTTTTTAGTAATGCATCATCATCTGTATTTCTAGTAAAACATAATTCCATATCACAATTGATAACAGGAATTGAAATGTCATTAAAAAATGGTAAACCAAATTCTGATAATAAACCCATAACATTAAAATTACCTCCACCTTTAAATTTGCTTACAAAGCCTGAGTTTATACTTGGTCCATTTGAATCCAAAGAGTTGCAGCCTATCACACCGTTAATTGTACTTACTTTTCCTACATGCTCAATTTCAGTTATTGTTTTACCATGTATTTTAACTTGAAATGTAGTCCATAAATGTTTAGGAAAATCATCAATTAGTTGTATTTTTGAACCTTTAGGATATTCTTTTCCATCTTTTTGTAAATATTTACCAGACATATAATACTTTGCTTTTCTAATATCCAGAAAATTATCCTGGTTATTTATTTTAAAAATGGTATCTTTGTTAGGTGTATTAAGTTGAGTGTTACTCATAGGTGTAAAAGTTTTATATTGAACACTTTCAATAAACTGATCATACTTTTTAAAAATATTATACATTGTTTATAATAGTAAAAAATAAAAATAAATTTTTTTTATTATAAAATTTTTTTATAATAAAATTAATCTTATTATAATAAAACTATATAAAATAAAAAATAAAATAAAATCTTTATTTCATTTACCTATGCGACTTCAAATAACTGGTCCATCAGGCTCTGGTAAAACAGAGGTGTTGAGGAATATAGTTCTAAATCATTGGACTAATTATGAAAAATTATATATTTTTACAAAAAATATCGACCAACCAGTTTATAATGATCTAATAGAAATATTTGAAGGTATACCTGAGATTTATTTTTATATATCTGATACAGATATAATATCTGTAGACGAATGTGAACGTGATAGCTTAGTTGTTTTTGATGATATTCCTTTAGATGAACAAAAACCTATTTATGAATATATGAATAGATCAAGACCTAAAAATATTTCAGTTATTTTTTTAAATCAATGTTATAGTTCAGCAAATAAACAATATATAAGAAATAATTTAACTCTTATAATAGTTTTTAAATCAACTCAATATATTAAAAACATTTGGAATGATTTTTTAAGTAATACTATTTCTTTCAATGATTTTAAAACTTTATGTTCAGATTGTTGGAAAAATGACTATGGATTTATAACAATCGATCTACTCAATAATTGTTTGTACTATAAACTTGAAAAACTACTTGATTATACTTAATAATACTTGATAATGAAAAAATTAATATTTTTCATATAATAAATGAATGTTAAACAAACTCAAAACAATTTAAGAAAAATAATAAAAAAAAATTTAAAAAAAGTTACATTTACAGATCCATCAGAAACACAAAACAATTTCAAGGAAGGAACTAATTTAGAAAACGAACCTAAAAATATTAAAGAATTAATTCATCTTGAACAAAATTTAAAAAATCAAATTTATCACATTCTGAAAAAAAGGTAAATAATTTGAGAAAAGATGAATATGAAGATGAAGATGAAGATGAAAACGATGAAAAAAAATTACAAGAAAAAGAATATTCACTAGCAAACATAGAAAAAATAATTAGTATTAAAAAAAATTTAAAAAGTAACTATAGAAAAAGAGTTATAGACGATATACATTCAGCTGAAGATAAAGTAAAACAATTTGGACCAATATTAGAATGTTTATCAAAAGTTGAATCATCTGTTAATGGTGTTAAAGAGGTTGCTATTAAAACTGATAATGATATTAAAAAAATGTTAATACCTACAACTCCTTATAAGCCTCGTAATCCAGAGCTATTACGAATATTAAGTACAGAGGATTATGAAAATATTCAAACACCTAAAAGTTCTCCGATAAAATTAAAAAATTCGTCTCCTTTGCCTCCTGATACAATATTAGGTAAAAATTCTAGTATAGCTCTAGCATCTTTACCTGAACATAATTCATTTGGAATAAATTTTAATAAAAAAACTAAACAACATTCGATCGGAAAAGAAATAATAACATTTAATTTAGATAATATAATATTAAAAGGTATAGAACGTGAAATAACTCCAGGTATGTGGAGTCTATTAACTCAATCAGATGTTCCAAAACAAGATGAATAGAATAAAGATGATTTAGAAAAATATACACAAATATTACTTGAAACAGATGCAATATACAAAAATTTTGATAAAAATAAAAATAGTGTTAGATCAAGTGGAGGTAACAAATATATAAAACTGATTAGTCCTATTTGGAAAAAAATTCAAATAGAAAAAAAACACCAACAACACCAACAGAAAATTTAAATTCTACAATACCAGATTTTCCTACAATACCAACAACAGAAATTGTAAAACCACCAAAACCAACAACAGAAATTTTAAAACCTACAAAAGCAACAGAAATTTTAAAACCTACAAAAACAACAGAGAATAAACTAGCTGGTTTAATGAATTATACAAATAATGAAATTGAATATCGTTGGATAGATAATATGAAACAATTAAATGAAAGATTACATTTAATAGCAGCTGAACAAAAAGCAGGAAATTATACTTATCATAATGAACTACATGGGATTCTTAAATTATTTAAAACAAAAATGGAACATTTAATAGATGATCCTAAAGGTATTGAATATTTACTACAATATGTGATAAATTTACCAAAAAAAATAACAAATGACATACATATACAACAATTAAGAGAACAAATATATTATATATCTAGTGAAGAAAGAGTAGGAAATAATTACTATCATAATAAAAAACTTGAAATACTTAATTTTTGTATTAAAATAATGGAAAAAGGAATTGATATTCCCGATAAAGGTCCGATATATTTATGGTCATTTATTTCAAGTTTACCAAAGAAAATTATAAAAGGTGCAGGCTTTTTTAATGATTTTTTGAATTGTAAATATTTACCTCCGATGCATTATCCTAAATATAAATATTTAGGACCATTTACAGATTTAGAGAAAAATGAAGAACAAAATATACAACCAATCAACAAATTAGACGAAGCTGCAAGAGAACACGATTATTTTTACAAAAATCATAAAGACATTAAATCAAGGCATATTGCTGATAAAGTCTTACAACAAAAAGCATTGGAAAGATATAATGATCCTGATAGTCCTATATCTGAAAAAATTCCAGCTATTTTAACTGCATATGCAATGAAAGGAAAAAGACGTTTAGGAATGAATTTGATATATGAATAAATTTTATAATATTTTGTATTATAAAATGACGTACTATTTTAAATTAAATAAAAATCAAATTAAAAAATTACAAGAAGCTCATAAAAATAATACTAATGCAACACTTCAATTTGCTAGTAACAAAATATTTAAAGGCGAAAATATTTATAATTTAGATAAAATTCAATTAGATAAATTAAAAAACGCTAAGGATAAAAAATCTGGAGTAAGGATTGAGATTCGAAATTCATAAATTAAAGATAAAAAAGGTGGATTTTTACCATTACTTTTTGCAGGGATAGGTGCAGCTAGCGCGTTAGTTGGAGGTGTATCTGCAATTTACAACAGTGTTAATGATAAAAATTATAAAAATGCAATTGTAAAAGAAACAATTCGACATAATAAAGCAATGGAAAATAAAGGTTCTGGATTGAAGAAAAAAAAAAAATCGAAAAAAATGAATAATTTCAATAAATCATCATTTATAAAAAATTTGAAAAAAAATATCTAAAAATTGAACCGCTAAGTAATTTTGATATAATACAATTTGGAAATAATATAAAAATATTCAGAGGTTGTTTCATGAGAGATGAATTACCTCTTAAACCACTGTTAAATGAATGTGGAATATTAAATTTAAATAATTCTACTCAAGACGGGTCACATTGGGTTGCATGGAAAAAAATAAAAAATAAAAAAATTTATTTCGATTCATTTGGAATGCCTCCTACTCCAGAACTTGTAAAATATTTAGGTGAAAAAAACCTTCAATATACTGATGATAAATTCCAAGATTATGATGATCCACCTATATGTGGAAATTTATGTTTAGAATTTATTAAAAACTATAAACAATTTATTTAAAATTTAATATAATATAAAATGAATGGTGACGATTTAATATATTGTCTTAAATGTAAAATTCAAACAAAAAATATTAATGCAACTAAAATTCAAACAGTTAATGGTAGATGGAGAATTTCATCAAAATGTTTTATCTGTAACACAAATAAAAATAAATTTATAAAAAATCCTACAATTGGACATAATATTTCCAATAAAAAATTAAATGATACAGATAAAATGATATTGGCTAAAGAACTTCATAAACCAGTTAGAAAAAAATTTCCTAAACGAAGAATTTTTACTAAAGGTATTGATGATTTATGGGCTGCTGATTTAGTTATAATGAGAAATTATTCTGATGAAAATGAGGGTTATTCTTATATATTAACTGTTATAGATACATTTTCAAAATTTTCTTGGGCCTTAGAACTCAAAAAGAAAGATGGAATTAGTGTTTCAGAAGCATTTCAAAAAATAATAAAACAAGCTATATCACAAAATCATCAAGCACCAAATTTACTTCACACAGATAAAGGTTTGGAATTTGAAAATAAACATTTTAAAAAAGTTTTGCAAGAATATGGTATTAAAATGTATCACACCCAAAATGAAGAAAAATCGTCAATTATTGAAAGATTTAATAGGACATTAAACAAGAAAATGAGATTACAATTTGAAGTTACAAATTCAAAAAAATGGATTAAAATTTTACAAAGTTTAATATATGAATATAATTTCGAAGACATACATCGATCTATTGGTATGAGACCTTGTGAAGTAAATAAATCTAACGAAGATGTTGTTTTTCACAAATTATATTCTACAAAAAACAAACCTAAACCAAAAATTAAATTTAGTGTTGGTGATAGAGTAAGAATAACAGCTTCTAAAAAAACATTTGGTAATAAATTTATTAATAATTGGACAGAAGAAATATTTATAGTTAATGAAATTTTAAACACAATTCCTATTACCTACCTATAAAATTATAGATTTAAACAATGAAGAGATTATAGGGAGTTTTTATAACCAAGAGTTACAAAATACAATATTTTAATAATATGTCCTAAGTTAAAGGAAGTGATATCTATATAAACCTCCTTCTATTTATCCGGAATATTATTTTTTATAAATTTTTTTAAAGTTTTTATATTTTCACTATAACCTAAAATCTTTAATTTATTTAAATAGAATTTTAAATAAAAATTATTTTTATTAAAAATTGAATGTAAAAAAATAATAATATTTTCTATAATAAAGAATGGAAGGATTAAATAAAATTGAATCTTTAGTTAAGAATTGATATTAATAATAAAATGGATGTATTAATACAAAAATATACCCTGCTAAAACTTGTGATAAATGTAATTTAACAATTTGTTTCCAAAATTGGGCTTCTCATTTAAAATCTATTCGTCATCAAAAAAATGATATAGATCAAATAATTTTACCTTGTAGAGTTAATACAAAATATAATGGTGTACCAATTAATCAATATAGACTAGAAAATTTAATTTTTTGAATTAATGCGAAATGAAATAAAAAAAGTATACAAAGAAATAATGTATGTGAAATTTTGTGCTTTTGAATACTATGAAAATTCTGAGAGTATTAAATATAATCTAAATAAAATTCCAATTGAAGGAAATATTTTCATTATTAGTCAAGGAGATGTTGGTTTTGGAAATGGAAAGCCTTATATTTCTAAACTATTACATTCACCAACTTGGTTAGAACTTTGTAAAATAGCTAATGATTTAATTATTGCAACAGGTGATTATCATCACTATTATCTAGACAATATTGAGATTGTTCAAGATTTAGGAAATATTAAAATGTGTGAATTTAGTATGGGATCTTAATATTATTTAAATATTATTTTTAATAAAAATTATTTTTATTAAAAAATTGAATATAAAAAAAAATAATATTCTCTACAATAAATGGAAGGAAATAATAAAATTGAACCTTTAGTTAAAAAGAATTTTAACAATAATAAAATGGATAACAAAACTTGTGATAAATGTAACTTAACAGTTAGTTACAAAAATTGGTCTAGACATTTGAAATCTATTCGTCATCAAAACAATGATCCAGATCAAACAATTATACCTCGATTTAGACGAACATACAGAGGTACAACAACAACAAATGTAAGAACAAGACAAGAGAGAATACCAAAAATAGATAAAACTTGTGATATTTGTAAGCTAACAGTTAAATACAACAGTTGGTCTAAACATGTGCAATCTATTCGACATCAAAACAATGGTATAAGACCAAGAATATCAAGAGAGATAATACCCAAACCACATAGAGTTTTCAATTTTAGTGAAGAAATTTTTGAAAAAAACAACACTATTCGACCTATTTTAAAAAATGAAGAAACAGCATTTCAAAGTAGATTAAAACTTATATTATTAAAAATAATATGGGTATTAAAGATGTACAACTGTTTTTAAATCGTTTAGATAATCCAGTAATAGGACGAGTTAAACACGAATTAAAGAAGAGATATTTAAAAATTAATATTATGTTTCTTGCTATATATAAGAGAGGTACTAATGAAGAAAATATGGAATATAAAGAATGTAATTTTAAGACACAAAATGAAATTTTAACACAAAATTCTAACTTAAATGAATTTTATACAAATGCAAAAATTAAAATTGTAAGTGAAATAGAAGATTTTGTAATGAAAAATTCACAATGGATACTTCATCAAATTTTAAGTTTGGGAATAAATATAAATAAATATGTTCCTTTTAAGGGTTCTTCATATATTTCATTACCTAAACATATTAAAGAAAAACATGCTATTATAAATGTTAAAAATAAAGATGATAATGTGTTTCTTTGGGCAATACTCTCTGCTTTACACCCTGTTGAAAAAGATGGACAAAGAGTAACTAAATATATTCCTTTTAAAAATGAATTTGATAAAGAATTTAAAGATATTGAATTTCCGGTAAAAACCACAGACGTTCAGAAATTTGTTAAAAGAACCAAAGATATTTCTATTAATATTTATTGTTTAGATAAAAAAGTAATTGTACCTTTACAAGTAAGTAATATCGAAAAAACTAATCATATAGATTTATTATATTTAACAGTGGATGATAATATGAATAAAGGACATTATTGTTGGATTAAAGATTTATGGAAACTAGTAGGAAGTCAAGTTACAAAAGATGGTCATAAAAGATTTTTGTGTAAAATGTGTTTAAATAGTTTTGATGAAGAAGATAAGTTAAATGATCATAAACATTATTGTGCTAATAATAAAGCTGCTAAAATAGTTCTACCAGAACTCTATAATAAAACTTTAGAATTTCAAAATTATAATCATTCCTTAAGAATACCTTTTGTGGTTTTTGCTGACTATGAATGTACTCTTAAACCAATATATACTTGTCAACCAAATGATACAGAGTCTTTTACTAATTGTTATCAGAAACATATACCTAATAATTTTTGTTATTATATTAAATATAGTAATGGTGATTATAAACCTCCTGTAACATATTCTGGTCCAAACGTTGCTCAAGAATTTTATGAATGTATGAAAAATGAAGAAAAACTTATTTCTAAAATATATGATAAAATAGTTCCTATGAAAACATTGAATGTAGAACAATTAAATAATTATTATTATAAATCTGATAAATGTCATATTTGTGAAAGATATTTATCAAATTTACCTCCAATGTTAGAGAAAAAAATTAAAATAAGTAAAGACACTATTGAATATTATAAAAATACTGATGTTAAAAATTTCAAATTGTATGAAGATGAACTTAAAATAATTAATGACAATATTGAATATTATAAAAATACTGATGATGTTAAAAATTTTAAATAGTATGAAGATGAACATAAAATAATTAAAGATAATATTAAATATTATAAAAATACTGATGTTAAAAAAATTAAATATTATGAAGATAAACTTAAAATAATTAAAGACTAGATTAAATATTATAAAAAGACTGATGATGTTAAAAAATTAAAATTGTATGAAGATAAACTTAAAAAAATTAAAGACCCTATTAAATATTATAAAAAAAATTTAAAATTTTATGAAGATAAGCTTAAAAACGAAATAGAAAATAAAAATAAAAATATGAGAAAAGTTCGGGATCATGACCACTTAACTGGAGAATATAGAGGAGCAGCACATTCTATCTGTAATCTGAACTACCAAAATCCACCTTTTATTCCAATTGCTTTTCATAATCTTTCAGGTTATGATGCTCATCTATTTATAAAAGAATTTGGAAACGATAATAAAAGAATAAAATTGCTCGCAAATAATGAGGAAAAATATATTTCTTTTTCAAAAATGATGTCACGTGTAGTAACTAGGAAAGGTAAAAACATAAAAATATGTACAGAATTAAGATTTATAGATTCATTCAAATTTTTACCTAGTTCTTTAGAAAAGTTAACAAATAATTTAAGAAATGATTCGAAATTAAATTTAAAAAATAAATTTAAAGAACTTAGTAAATATTTTCCTGAAGAACATTTAGATTTAGTTACTAGAAACTAGAAAGTTAGCATATCCCTATGAGTATATGGATTGTGAAGAAAAATTTAATGAAACATGTTTACCTCCTATTGAACAATTTTATAGTTCTCTCACAGATAAAAATATAACTAAAGAGGAATATGAAAACTCACAGAAAATTTGGAAAGTGTTTAATATACAAAATATGCGTGAATTCACTAGTTTATATAATAAGATCGATGTTTTGTTATTAACAGATATAATAGAAAATTTTAGAGATATTTCTTTAAAAAATTATAAATTAGATCCTATGTGGTATTACACAACACCAGGATTTGAGTGGGATTGCATGTTTATAGACAATTTTTATAGAAAATTTAGTTGCAGTACATATGAAAAGAACACAAATATCTTTCAAACAACCAATATATGTAGGAATGTGTATTTTAGATTTATCTAAAATGTTAATGTATGATTTTTATTATAATATTATAAAGAAAAAATATGGAAATAAAGTTAGATTGTTATATACAGATACAGATTCACTTATAATAGAAATAAAAACTAATGATTTCTATCAAGATATGAAAATTATGTTAGATCATTTTGACACTTCAGATTATCCAAAAGATAATATTTATGGTTTACCTTTAGTTAACAAAAAAGGTTTAGGCAAGTTTAAAGATGAGTTAAATGGAAAAATTATGACAAAATTTATAGGTTTAAGATCTAAATTATATTCTCATCGAATCTTAGATACTGAAAAAGAAATTTAAAAAGCTAAAGGTGTTAAAAAAAATGTTGTAGAAAATAAAATATGTTGTAATGATTTTGAAAAATGTTTACTAACAAAAGAATCAAAATATGTTAAACAAAATTTATTTAGAACTAAGAATCATGATATTTTTACTGTAGAACAAAACCAAAAAGCTTTAAGTGTTTATGATGATAAAAGATTTATTTTGGAAAATGGTATTGATACATTAGCTTGGGGACATTATAAAACAAACATAGATAGAAACGATTTTGTAAACCATCACAATACACTGATTAGAAATCAAAATCAAAAAGATTAAAAAATATTTTCAATAGAACAATGTTAAAAAATATATTTACTAATATAAATAATATAAATGGAAAATTGTAAAAATCTTTTAGATATGATCCAAAGGTATAAAAATATACTAAAAGAGTTATCAGAAATTGAATCATCTATGTATACTTTAGAAACTCATGTATCATCTTTATATCAATCTTATGATGATAAGTATAGTTACAATCGTTACCAAAAAAATTTTAAGAAATTATTTGGTTATTTTAAGGAAATTCATAATGAATTAGCGAATCATATAATGAATAATTGGTTTGATAACTATATTTAATGTTCACTAGTTTGTTGTTAGACTTTTTTTTTAATAGAACAATTCTATTAAAAATTAAATTAATATGCCTAACTTACAAATATTCTATTGCATTTCGATTTTAATTATTAATATCATAAGTATTATGAAAAATATTTTTATTATTTTTTTGTATTTAATAAGTTTTGCGGAAAATTTTTTTTATTATTATTGCATTTTCATAAGTTTTGCGAAAAATGTTTTTAATTATTATTGCATTTCAATTTTCTGATCTTTTTGCACATTGTTTTCTTTGTGATCTTTTCTGATATATTATGAGGTGCGCCCGGACTGGTATATATATACTACTTATAGGTTTAATGCGTAGCGAACTTCCGGCACATGGTCGGAAAAGTTAAAATCGGCACATTTGTACTTGCACGCAGCAGTACGAAATAATAGTCCCCTGGGCTATCCGGACGTCGATTTCTATGTCCACGAAACACGCATAGCTGGTAGAATTAGTTTTTTCTTATAGAGAATTTTCCCGGCTTTCTGAATATATAGGGATAATGCTTCGCGAACGTCCGGCACATGGTCGGAAAAGTAAAATCGGCACATTTGGACTGGCGCGCGTTTGTTCGAATAGTAGTTACCTAGTCTTTTCGGTCGCCGACTACAATTAGCCCAAAAATGTCCCATAACTAATAGAATAAGTTTCATCTTATAGATAATTTTTCCGGCTTTCCGAATATATAGGTTTATTGCGTCGCAAACTTATGGCATATTGTCGTAAATATGAAAAACGGCGAATTTGGACTGGCGCACGCTTGTTCGAATATTAGTTAGCTAGTCTTTTCGGTCGCCGACTACTATGTGCTCAAATGTCCCATAGCTAATAGAATTAGTTTCATCTTATAGAAAATTTTCCCGGCTTCCTGAATATATAGGTTTATTGCGTCTCAAACTTATGGCACATTGTCGTAAAAATGAAAAAAGGCGCATTTGGACTGGCGCGCCCTTGTTCGAATAGTAGTTACCTGGTCTTTTCGGTCCACAATAACTATTTGCTCAAATGTCCCATAGCTAATAAAATTAGTTTCATGTTATAGAGGATTTTCCCGGCTTTCTGAATATATAGGGATATTGCTTCGCGAACGTACGGCACATGGTCGTAAAAATGAAAATCGGCGAATTTGGACTGGCGCGCCCTTGTTCGAATAGTAGTTACCTCTTCTTTTCGGTCGCCGACTACTTTGTGCTCAAATGTCCTATAGCTGGTAGCATTAGTTTTTTCTTATAGAGAATTTTCCCGTCTTTCCGAATATATAGGATTATTGCGGCACGAACTTCCGATACATGGTCTGAAAAGTTAAAATCGGCACATTTGTACTTGCACGCAACAGTACGAAAAAATAGTCTCCCGGGCTCTTCGGACGCCGATTTCTATGTCCACGAAACTCGCATAGCTGGTAGAATTAGTTTTTTCATATAGAAAATTTTCCCGGCTTTCTGAATATATATGCTTATTGCGTTGAAAAATTCTGGCACTTGGTCGGAAAAGTTAAAATCGGCCTATTTGGACTGGCGCGCGCTTGTTCGAATAGTAGTTACCTGGCCTTTTCGGTCCCCGATTACTATGTGCCCAAATGTCACATAGCTCCAACAATTAGTTTCATCTAATAGAGCATTTTCTTGGCTTTCCCAATATGTAGGTTTATCGCGTCACGAACTTCCGGCACATGGTCGTAAAAGTTAAAATCGGCACATTTGGATTTGCGCGCGCTTGTTCGAATAGTAGTTACCTGGCCTTTTCGGTCCCCGATAACTATGTGCCCAAATGTCTCATAGCTCCAATAATTAGTTTCATCTAATAGAGAATTTTCTTGGCTTTCCGAATATGTAGGTTTATCGCGTCACGAACTTCCGGCACATGGTCGGAAAAGTTAAAATCGGCATATTTGTACTTGCACGCAGCAGTACGAAATAATAGTCTCCTGGGCTATTCTTACCGTGATTTCTATGTCCACGAAACTCGCATAGCTGGTAGAATTAGTTTTTTCATATAGAAAATTTTCCCGGCTTTCTGAATATATATGCTTATTGCGTTGAAAACTTCTGGCACTTGGTCGGAAAAGTTAAAATCGGCACATTTGTACTTGCACGCAGCAGTACGAAATAATAGTCCCCTGGGCTATTCGGACGCCGATTTCTATGTCCACGAAACTCGCATAGCTGGTAGAATTAGTTTTTTCATATAGAAAATTTTCCCGGCTTTCTGAATATATAGGTTTATTGCGTTGCAAGCTTATGGCACATTGTTGTAAAAATGAAAAATGGCTCATTTGGAGTGGCGCGTAGCAGTACGAAATAATAGTCCCATGGGCTCTTCGGACGCCGATTTCTATGTCCACGAAACTCGCATAGCTGGTAGAATTAGTTTTTTCTTATAGCAAATTTTACTGGATTTTTGAATATAATATATGCTTATTGCGTTGAAAACTTCTGGCACTTGGTCGGAAAAGTTAAAATCGGCACATTTGGACCGGCGCGCGCTTGTTCGAATAGTAGTTACCTGGCCTTTTCGGTCGCCGACTACTATGTGCCCAAATGTCACATAGCTCCAACAGTTAGTTTCATCTAATAGAGAATTTTCCCGGCTTTCCGAATATGTAGGTCTCATGTTGTGCGAACTGCCGACACATGGTCGGAAAAGTTAAAATCGGCACATTTGGACTGGCGCGAAGCAGTACGAAATAATAGTCCCCTGGGCTATTCGGACGCCGATTTCTATGTCCACGAAACTCGCATAGCTGGTAGAATTAGTTTTTTCATATAGAAAATTTTCCCGGCTTTCTGAATATATATGCTTATTGTGTTGAAAACTTCTGGCACTTGGTCGGAAAAGTTAAAATCGGCATATTTGGACTGGCGCGCGCTTGTTCGAATAGTAGTTACCTGACCTTTTCGGTCCAAGATAACTATGTGCCCAAATGTCGCATAGCTCCAACAATTAGTTTCATCTAATAGAGCATTTTCTTGGCTTTCCGAATATGTAGGTTTATCGCGTCACGAACTTCCGGGACATGGTCGGAAAAGTTAAAATCGGCATATTTGTACTTGCACGCAGCAGTACGAAATAATAGTCCCCTGGGCTATTCGGACGCCGATTTCTATGTCCATGAAACTCGCATAGCTGGTAGAATTAGTTTTTTCTTATAGAGAATTTTCCCGTCTTTCCGAATATATAGGAATATTGCGGCAGGAACTTCCGGATCATGGTCATAAAAGTTAAAATCGGCACATTTGTACTTGCACGCAACAGTACGAAAAAATAGTCTCCCGGGCTCTTCGGACGCCGATTTCTATGTCCACGAAACTCGCATAGCTGGTAGAATTAGTTTTTTCATATAGAAAATTTTCCCGGCTTTCTGAATATATATGCTTATTGCGTTGAAAACTTCCGGATCATGGTCATAAAAGTTAAAATCGGCACATTTGTACTTGCACGCAACAGTACGAAAAAATAGTCTCCCGGGCTCTTCGGACGCCGATTTCTATGTCCACGAAACTCGCATAGCTGGTAGAATTAGTTTTTTTATATAGAAAATTTTCCCGGCTTTCTGAATATATAGGTTTATTGCGTCGCAAACTTATGGCACATTGTCGTAAAAATGAAAAACAGCGCAATCGGATTGGCGCGCACTTGTTCGAATAGTAGTTAGCTAGTCTTTTCTGTCGCCGACTACTATAAGCCCAAATGTCCCATAACTAATAGAATTAGTTTCATCTTATAGAGAATTTTCCCGGCTTTCCGACTATATAGGATTATTGTGGCACGAACTTACGGGACATGGTCGTAAAAGTTAAAATCGGCACATTTGTACTTGCACGCAGCAGTACGAAATAATAGTCCCCTGGGCTATTCTTACCGTGATTTCTAAGTCCACGAAACTCGCATAGCTGGTAGAATTAGTTTTTTCTTATAGAATATTTTCCCGGCTTTCCGAATATATAGGTTTATCGCATCATGAACTTCCGCCACATGGTCGTAAAAGTTAAAATCTGCACATTTGGACTGGCGTGCGCTTGTTCGAATAGTAGTTACCTGGTCTTTTCGGTTCCCGATAACTATGTGCTAAAATGTCCCATAGCTAATAGAATTAGTTTCATGTTATAGAGATTTTTCCCGGCTTTCCGAATATTAAGGTTTATTGCGTTCAAAACTTCTGGCACTTAGTCGGAAAAGTTAAAATCGGCACATTTGGACCGGCGCGCGCTTGTTCGAATAGTAGTTACCTGGCATTTTCGGTCCCCGATAACTATGTGCCCAAATGTCTCATAGCTCCAACATTTAGATTCATAGAGAATTTTCTTGGCTTTCCGAATATGTAGGTTTATCGCGTCACGAACTTCCGTTACATTTTCATAAAAGTTAAAATCGGCACATTTGTACTTGCACGCAGCAGTACGAAATAATAGTCCCCTGGGCTATTCTTACCATGATTTCTATGTCCACGAAACTCGCAAAGCTGGTAGAATTAGTTTTTTCTTATAGAAAATTTTCCCGGCTTTCTGAATATATAGGTTTATTGCGTCGCAAACTTATAGCACATTGTTAAATAAATGAAAAAAGGCGCATTTGGACTGGCGCGCAGCAGTACGAAATAATAGTCCCATGGGCTCTTCGGACGCCGATTTCTATGTCCACGAAACTCGCATAGCTGGTAGAATTAGTTTTTTCTTATAGCAAATTTTCCCGGTTTTTTGAATATATATGCTTATTGCGTTGAAAACTTCTGGCACTTGGTCGGAAAAGTTAAAATCGGCACATTTGGACCGGCGCGCGCTTGTTCGAATAGTAGTTCCCTAGTCTTTTCGGTCGCCGACTACTGTGTGCCCAAATTTCACATAGCTCCAACAGTTAATTACATCTAATAGAAAATTTTCCCGGCTTTCTGAATATATAGGTTTATTGCGACGCAAATTTTTGGCACATTGTCGTAAAAATGAAAAAAGGCGCATTAAAACTGGCGCGCACTTTTTCGAATAGTAGTTACCTGGCCTTTTCGGTCGCCGACTACTATGTGCCCAAATGTCACATAGCTCCAACAGTTAATTTCATCTAATAGAGAATTTTCTTGTTTTTCCGAATATGTAGGTTTATCGCGTCACGAACTTCCGGCACATGGTCGTAAAAGTTAAAATCGGCACATTTGGACTAGCGCGCGCTTGTTCGAATAGTAGTTTCCTAGTCTTTTCGGTCGCCGACTACTATGTGCCCAAATGTCCCACAGCTCCAAAAATTAGTTTCATCTAATAGAGAATTTTCCCTTCTTTCTGAATATATAGGATTATTGCGGCACGACCTTCCGGGACATGGTCGTAAAATTTAAAATCGGCACATTTGGACTTGCGCGCGCTTGTTCGAATAGTAGTTACCTGGCCTTTTCGGTCCCCGATAAATATGTGCTCGAATGTCCCATAGCTTATAGAATTAGTTTCATGTTATAGAGAATTTTCCCGGCTTTCCGAATATTAAGGTTTATTGCGTCGCAAACTTATAGCACTTGGTCGGAAAAGTTAAAATCGGCACATTTTAACCGGCGCGCGATTGTTCGAATAGTAGTTTCCTAGTCTTTTCGGTCGCCGACTACTATGTGCCCAAATATCCCACAGCTCCAACAATTAGTTTCATCTAATAGATAATTTTCCCGGCTTTCCGAATATGTAGGTCTCATGTTGTGCGAACTGCCGACACATGGTCGGAAAAGTTAAAACGGCGCATTAATACTGGCAGGCCCTTGTTCGAATAGTTTTTACCTGGTCTTTTCGGTCGCCGACTACTATGTGCTCAAATGTCCTATAGCTAATAGAATTAGTTTCATCTTATAGAAAATTTTCCTGGCTTTCCGAATATATAGGTTTATTGCGTCGCAAGCTTATGGCACATTGTTGTAAAAATGAAAAATGGCTCATTTGGAGTGGCGCGTAGCAGTACGAAATAATAGTCCCATGGGCTCTTCGGACGCCGATTTCTATGTCCACGAAACTCGCATAGCTGGTAGAATTAGTTTTTTCTTATAGCAAATTTTACTGGATTTTTGAATATAATATATGCTTATTGCGTTGAAAACTTCTGGCACTTGGTCGGAAATGTTAAAATCGGCACATTTGGACTGGCGCGCGCTTGTTCGAATAGTAGTTACCTGGCCTTTTCGGTCGCCGACTACTATGTGCCCAAATGTCACATAGCTCCAACAGTTAATTTCATCTAATAGAGAATTTTCTTGGTTTTCCGAATATGTAGGTTTATCGCGTCACGAACTTCCGGCACATGGTCGGAAAAGTTAAAATCGGCACATTTGTACTTGCACGCAGCAGTACGAAATAATAGTCCCCTGGGCCATTCTTACCGTGATTTCTATGTCCACGAAACTCGCATAGCTGGTAGAATTAGTTTTTTCTTATAAAAAATTTTCCCGGCTTTCCGAATATATAGATTATTGCGGCACGAACTTCCGGATCATGGTTATAAAAGTTCAAATTGGCACATTTGGAGTGGCGCGCGCTTGTTCGAATGGTAGTTACAGGGTCTTTTCGGTCCCCGATAACTATGTGCTCAAATGTTCCATAGCTAATAGAATAGTTTCATGTTATAGAGAATTTTCCCGGCTTTCCGAATATCAAGGTTTATTGCGTCACGAACTTCCGGCACATGGTCGTAAAAAAGAAAAACGGCGCATTTTAACTGGTGCGCGCTTGTTCGAATGGTAGTTACCTGGTCTTTTCGGTCCCCGATAACTATGTGCCCAAATGTCACATAGCTCCAACAGTTAATTTCTTCTAATAGAGAATTTTCTTGGTTTTCCGAATATGTAGGTTTATCGCGTCAAGAACTTCCGGCACATGGTCGGAAAAGTTAAAATCGGCACTTTTTTACTTGCACGCAGCAGTACAAAATAATAGTCCCCTGGGCTATTCTTACCGTGATTTCTATGTCCACGAAACTCGCATAGCTGGTAGAATTAGTTTTTTCTTATAGAAACTTTTCCCGGCTTTCTGAATATATAGGTTTATTGCGTCGCAAACTTATGGCACATTGTCGTAAAAATGAAAAACGGCGCAATCGGACTGGCGCGCACTTGTTCGAATAGTAGTTAGCTAGTCTTTTCTGTCGCCGACTACTATAAGCCCAAATGTCCAGTAACTAATAGAATTAGTTTCATCTTATAGAGAATTTTCCCGGCTTTCCGAATATATAGGATTGTTGTGCTCGTACGGGTTGTTCCGTTTGAACGTTGTTATTTCGGTAGTGTGAGGGTTCAATTTTTGGAGAGAGTACAACAAAACAGTTTTAAAGATATAAATACTAATATAATTTTATTGTGAGTCGAAATTTATAATTCACTGTAATATTTATAATTGACTGTCAGAACGACGTACAGGTTTTTAAAGAGCTAAGACGACTGACTCCACGGTTCCCTAGCGGCTGCCGTGTAGCTGCAATATTCCGGGAGTCGCCCACACATTAGGCGTTACCCGCAGACTACAATAATATACTCTTATATTCTAATACAAAGGGCTAATACTATATACTAATAGCTAATGCGTTCATAACACCCCCCGGGTTAGACGGAAGATCATGACCCTAGATTTACAAAATTATTTTGGGTGATGATTTTCCTTCCTTTAGAACTACTGTTTCTATGTTGTCTGGTTCAGTCAAACTCGGTTGGCTTACATTTTTTATTTTGCGTTTGTATACTATAATTATTATGATTAAGCTAAATATTATAATTAACAATATTATACAAGTACAACTAATCAAACCAATATTTGCTATTATTGGTTCGTTATTTGTATTGTTCTGGGTTACAACTTCATTTTCTTCATAATTTTCAAAAATAGACTCCGAAGGTAGTACATTTTTTACATAAGGGGTTCTATGGGTGTAGCGAGATATATTTATGTTTGGTATAATGTCCGAATCTATATCAGAATACATAGTTCTGAATGGTATCATATGATAACCTGCAGATGAGGCGGAACATTGTTCACTAAGAGATATAATTCCTGTACCATAAATTTGTTTAATAATTTGATTGTAATTTAAACAGGTAATAATTAAATTTTGTTGATTTACTGTGTATAACCATGAATTTGCGACATTAACTTATGGAAAATACCGTGTTTGATTGACGTGTATTTAAACTTACAAACATTTTCAATATTTGCTGATTTTGTGTTAATAATTAAATTGAGTTCGCAATCATCTGATGTTGTCACCCTCTGAGTTACAAGATTTTTACATACTTTAAAATGTTTTGTGTCGTAGCACATACTAAATTCGTTTTGATCTAAATTTACATATTACTCTTGATCGATAGTCAAAGCTAAATACTTAATTCTAGGTTTAATGAACATATAAATATTGTTTATTGCTGGGGCCCCTTTTAGACCAAAGCACATTCTCTTAAACTCATAATGACCTTCACTCGTACTGAAAGCTGTTTTTTCCATATCCCTTGGATGAATTCCAATTTGGTGATAACCGCTAGCTAAATCAAGACAGGAGAAGTATTTCGCTTTCCCTAGCTGATCCAAAATTGATGTTATGTCAGGCATCGGAAACGCGTCACCTACTGTGATATTATTCAACTTTCTGAAATCTACCACGACTCTGTATTTTTTACTTCCTGAAGCATCCATTTTCTTTGGGACAATAAGAAGTGGAGCGTTCCAAGGGCTCTCACTGGGGACTATTATTTCATTTTGTTCTAGTTGTTTGATTTGTTCATTTATTTCTTTCTTCTGTGCATATGGAAGACGATAAGGTTTCTGGTAAATTGGTTGAGTGCCACTTGGTATTTTTATTTCATGTTGTACCGCTTCTGTACAGTTGATCGTGTCTCCTTCTAAAAAGAATATGTCTGCATATTCACTGCATAGCTCTTGAATTGTTGTTTTTTCTTCATTATTCATATGGTCACATCTGAGTGAATCTTTTAAAATTTGGATACGATTTTCTGGATTGCTAAATTTTTCTACCGTACGCATATTGTTCATTGAGACTGTATCGAGTATTTCATGAGATAGATCCGTGAGTTTTGGTGTTAATATTTCTTGTGGTTCTTCTGTAGGGTTCATTACACTTATTAGAACTTGTTGATTTTTTATAATACTAAGTACATTTCCACATCATATATTTTTGTTTAATTCTTGAGCGTGGATAAGTACATTGTGACTTGATGACTCATTAGTGTTAACATGTACTGGGATTATAAGTTCACTACGAGCTGGTATGACGTTTGAGTTTTCATTCCTGGTAGACAATTCTTCCTTTCCTACGTCGATGATAATCCTATTGGCCTTTAGAAATGGGTTTCCCAATATTCCATCTCCCACTATAGGAAATGTTGAATCCACTACTTGAAACTCGGTTTCGTATGTTTCGTTATCTATTGATACTGTTAGTACTGTACTTCCTAGTGTACTTACTAATTTGTCATTTATGCCTTGCATATTGTAAATTTTTTTGTCTGACACCTGGACATCGTCCTGAAGTGTATTTAATTTAATAAGGTTTAGTTCTGCACCCGTGTCTAAAAGTAAATTAATTTTGTGATTTATACATTGTGGTATTTCGCATATGGCATGATTATTTTTTAGCTTCACTTTAAAACTTAAGACATTTAATTTTGGGTGATCATTTTCAATTCGCGAACCAGACGGACACCCGCTTTGCCTGGTTCCTTGCCGTTTCCCGACGTTGATGGTTGATTATTATTATTCTGGTTTCCTTTGCGTTCATCTGCATTTTTCTTCTTATAACATACATCTATAGTATGACCAGTTTTCTTGCAATAAATACACGATACTTGTTTAGTCTCCTGATTTCCTTGATTATTGAATCCTTTGGATTGTTTACTTTGCTGTCCCGTATCGACATTGTTGTTTCCAAATCTACACTCATGTGTATTATGGTTTGTTTTTCGGCAATATTTGCAATATTTACTAATATTCATATTATTTGGTTTGTTATTCAACAAACGTTGTGTTCCTTTATTTGATTGATAAATCTTCTCTTCTTCTAAACTATCCTTTATGGCTTCTTCTAACGTTGGGTGATTCTTGGATTTGACTACACCCCGAATAGTAGATGGTAAACCTTCAATATATGTAGTTAAAGTTGTTTCTTTTATGTAATTATGTATAGCTTTAGCGTCACCAGCTGATTTATCCTTTGTGCTTACGTTACAAAGTTCATGCAATAGTTTTTCTACTCTCGTTGCATAATCTCGTACCGTTTCACCTTGTTGGAATTTAGTAGTAGTGAGCTCTAACTGAAGATATCCGGGTGTGCGAGTAGCACAGAAAGTGCCTTCTAAATTATCCCTAAGTATTTCCCATGTAGAAATTTCTTTATGTTGGGTTATCGCGAACGCCTTGCCTGACAACTTAGTAATTATAACTTGTAAGAGTACCGGTTTTATGGTTTCATCAACATTTCGCATGACAAAATTGCATGCGTTTATAAATGGATATACCTCCTGTACATTCTCCCCATTGAAATGTGGAATTAATCTTATTGCTGTCTCTAAGGATAATGTGGTCGAAGTAGGTAGTGCCATTGTGTTATTAGATTCTATAGTTTGAATATTATCTTTTGTACCTACTAGCAATTTTGAATTAAAATTTTTATTTGTTATTTTCGATTGTCTACAATCTTGTATTACGTTTTCTTTTTGACGGTTATTCAGTAATCTAGTAACAGGCCTAGACAATCCTAACAGACTTATGTCAATCGGACGCGATGGTACGTAGTTTTCGTCTAAATCAGAACTCTCGGAACTACTGTTACTATTACTAGACCTATCTGACATGCATTAAATTGTATACGTAAAAATAAAAATAAAAAAAAATTAATTAAATTAATATGGCTAGATTATTATAATTTGTAGTATCACCACTCCCTATAGTTAATACCACTATTGATATAGAAATAATAATAATCATACAAATACTAATAGTAATAATGACAACGACTTATAGTCGTACCAGTCGACAATAATACGTTAAAAAAAAATAAATATATATGTATAATAATATTTTAATAATTAGCTTACAATATTACCCATGAATGCATCGCATTCAGTTGTATTGTGCCCAAGTGATTGTGTGTCCCACGACGCGTTGGCGTTGACGTAACAGCTTATCGCGACAAGAGCGGCTGCAGCAACACAGCGGCGGTGGTGACTCCACGACGGCGACGGTGACGACGGCTACGGCGGCGGCACCGTGGCTATAATGGTGTTGTGAAGAGTAGATCACGACGTTGAATACAATGCGTGTCCACTATAGACGGTGCGCTTGTTGTTGACAACTGGAACGCCATATAACCACAGAATAGATTAAATCTTACATATCACTACCGACATAGGTATACATATTATAACTGAAAAACACAAGCGTTTCCGGTCGCCGTCACCACCAACGAAACCCCATTCGACTCGAGCAAAACGTATATTATATGAAAACGCATGGAACTTACATATCACTCAAGTGACCGACACATATTATATTTTATCAGCGCATACTTACAACAGTCATATCACTTGTATAATATTTGCATTTTACCGTGTGTATACATACACACACACACACACACGCACACAGGCATATCGCCTCCGCTATATATCATTGTATAAGTTATAATATCGGAAAATTAAGAACTATTAACAATATCTCTCATTTCAGTAGATAGGTACTTTATGCGGTTTATTACAAAAATCTCGAAATAGGTACCTACACAATAATTATAGTTACATCTGTAGTTATATAGTAACATCTTTATCAATAAAACATTTATAAATCTTCATGTTATTAGTCATTTTCCATACAGACTCATGCTACAATGAGCATATAGGTGGGAACGTACATACATTCTTATATCTATGTATATATATATATATATACACAATACTTTTAGGCCAACCTATCGTGAATAATATTACAGATACTTACTTATATTTTTAATCAATCATATATACATTGAAATATTGTATGAGATTACATTAGACTAAAATCATAGCTTATAATATATACATACATGGATTTAAGAGAAAAAATAAATCTCTTACTGTTATTATTGTACTATTATTCGTCAAGTGCAGTGAGAATTATATAAAAATATAATTACTTATTACTAATACTTATTTTACAATAAGTAAAAAATATTATAATCGAGCCACCACCTATTTCTACAGTTACATGAACATGTGAAACATAGTACGATATGCAAACCCACATTAAATCATATACCGATATGTATATTTGACATTACAAACACCTAAACATATTATATGGATTACATAAATATATATATAAGCATATAAACATTCAAATATACACCTCAATAAGTCGCCTACATATAGGCATACACATATTTACATACACACATACTTATAGTATATAATCTTACATATTCTTATATAATTAAATAGTATTCATACATAGGTACATACGTACATAGATATATATTTAATTAAAAAGCATTCATGCATACATATAGAGTATAGACTCGATCTATTATTCCAAATAATAATTTACATAAAATATTTTCGATATATAATTTATTTGATACCTAATTTATTAAACATATATTAATTATTATATATTAACAGTTGATACATAAAATATATCACAACGTAGACATGCATACTGATACAACGCTATCCAATATACAGCAATTAAATGCAATATAGGACCTACTCAGTACTGATATATAATTTACTCATTTTTTCGTTAAATACGTAGGTAGAATTTATGCTGAACTCTAAAAATTTACTCATCAATGTGAATATACGTTAAAATGTACTAATTTCGATAAAAACATAGCTGTCTGTGTGTAAATACAAAAATCTTGCTAAAATAAGTAAAAATATCATAATTTTAATAAAGCATATGGAAACATTACAATATTTTAGTGAAAAATAGAGGAAAATATCATAATTTCATTAAAATCATGTAATATTATAAAAAATATCATATCCCTACCTAATTACCATCAAAGGCATATATACAGTTTAGTTATTAAGTGTATCTAAATGCATGAACACCATTATAACGAGTCTAAACGACCGATACATATCGTTGCACTTGATAATATAATTATAAGTTCATATAATATTATTGATATAATATTATATGAACTTTTTTGATTGCTTCATTTTCAGTAGATAAACCCATGTACTATTTACACATATTTATCACACAATTCTAATGCAGCTTAAAGTCTAGAATATCATATTAAGAATTCTTAAAAGCATTACATGAAAAACCGTATTTATTTCAAAGATGAAACAAATTCATATTTAAATTCCATGGTATTAATAATAAAAAGCATACTATTATATAGTTGTCTTCATCACATATTAGCAAAAACAAAATAAAATGTAGGTACGTTAAGCGGTGATAATTTTCCACTTAATGATTTCATATATAGAAAACCATATATATTTAAATTACTTTTAATGCATATCTTATACACATAGCCCAGCATTTATTTTGTACAACATTATAGAAATGTATTATTTGTACAGTTATATACTACATGGATGCTTATTACATATACTTTTCATGTATTATTCCATATACTTTGTAAAATAATGATGAAATCACTTGTATATTGCCATCACAAGCTTGGGAATATATTTGAAAAAATCATGATTTTTCAGGAAAATCGGTAAAAATATGCTAATTTCCCCCAAATTATGATAATATTATAATTTTGATAAAATCTTATACAAATATAATTTCTATGTCAAGATCATGTCTAAAATATTGAAATTCTTAATAATAACATATAACTATAGTTTGTAAATCAATCCATCAATCATATCACGTTAGATATTAAATGCAACTATACACTATAACAGAAATATTTCAGTTCTAAATAGTCGACTAATAAAAAAAAAAAAAAAATATGAAAGGTATGATATATCATGACTACATCTTCAGACGGTGAAGATGAAGTAACCTTTCATATTTTTTTTTTTTTTATTAAATTGTTTTTTTTTTCAGTCTAACATACAGGAAACTAACCTCACCTAACCTACACGAAACTAACCTAGTGTTTCTTTTTGTTAATATTTCGAATTTTGTTAGCTATGTATTAAAATAACATAGGGAACTGTACATAGCGAATATATTATGTATAACAGTTTATGATAATAATGATAATGATTAGGTACATGTGTTTTATTGAAATTACAACATTTGTAAATAAATTATATTTGAATAAATGCATAATATAGATACATCTAATATGATTTTTATTTGAAAATCTGGTAATTTTTAATATGAAGTTTGTATATATTTTCAGTGAAAATATGATTTTGTTATATAAATTCGTGTATCAATTATTTAGATTAAAGTTGAATACAAAAAGAAAAAAAAAACGTATATTTATATCGGTTATGTAGACTGTTGACATTATACATTTTTGTGAGATTTTTAATATTTACGTATCCGTCTCATTAAGATATATTTTTTTTTTGTTTATCAAGATCTGTGTGGTATCCATATACGTTGAGGTATACATATGTTTATATTTGCGAACAATGTGTTTATATTTACGATCAATAGGCTGATATTTACGATCAAAATGGTAATATTTATGGCAACTATAGAAATATAATATTTATCACATGGATACATCTAATAGGATTTTTATTTGAAAATCTGCTGATTTTAATATTAATTTGAAAAATAATAACTTTTAGCAAAGGTATCTATGAATGTACCAATATGAAAATGAAGCTTGTATATTTTCAGTGAAAATATGATATTATTATACAAATAAAATTTGTGTATTAATTATTTAGATTAAAGTCGAAACAGTAAAACTTATATTTATATATGTTTTGTAGACTGTTGAAATTATAAATTTTTATGAGATTTTAAATAGGTATTTACTTTTTGTCTCATATTTTTATCAAGACCTGTATAGTACCCATATGTGTCGAGAAACAAATATGTTTATATTTACGATTAATATGCTGATATTTACGATCGAAATGATTATATTTATGACAACTAAAAAATATAATATTTATCATAATATGGTTACATCTAATATGATTTTTATTTGAAACCTACTGATTTTTAATATGAATATGAAGTTTGTATATATTTGTATAGTTTTTCATTGAAAATATGATATTATTATACAAAACTGTACACCCTTCAATTAATATTTAATTAGAGTCAAGTCGAATACAATAAAAGCTAGATATATTATTTATATATCAGCATTGCAGACTGTTGAAATTATACATTTTTGTATAGGTTTTTAATATTTAAGTATCGTCTTATTAATATAGTTTTATTAAGATCTGTATAGTGTCTATATGTATTGGAGTGTAAATATGTTTATATTTACTATCATTATGTTGATATTTACGATCGAAATGGTGTTATTTACAACGAATATAGAAATGTAATAGTATGAATATTCAATATACAAATTAATATAATATACCTATATAAAATCAAGCTATGACTAATTTATTATTTTATATCTACTATACAATATGGTTAAATTTATCCTAACTTGTGATGGTAATATACATGTGCTTTACATTATTTATGAAGTAAATACAATAGTGTATAAAAATATTTATGTATCTAGTCGAAAAACTTAAAAATAAATTCCTAGTATTTTGTGTAAAATGAGTGTTAAGTGATGCATATAAGATATAATCTGTACCAACCCACCTATCATATGATTTATTATAATATAAGCGATAGGGTATGGTTCAGCATAAATACTCTCATATATTTAACGATAATTGGAGACAAATATACGATTTCTATGTTACATTGATGGAAAATCAAAAAAAAAAATATATATAGTGATCTTATATTTAATCTAAAAATCAATGCTTTATTTTTGACCGACGTGTTATAGGTTTGTGTATTTTGATACAGGTATAGTGATGAAAATCAGTGAAAATTTTAATGATAGTATGGGTGTTATATTATATAGCTGATGAGTGTGGCAATATGAATACAGTTTTTATGATATTTAAACAAAAATAATAACTTCTAGCAAAGGTATCTACGAATGTACTGGTTTTTAAAGGTAAAATATATTAGTTATATATATATATATATTTGTATAGTGAGATTATGATAATTACAATTGAACACATTTTTATTGAACTTATGAAAATATGTGTACATGTTTTAACATAATATAATGTATGAGTCATAAAACTAGATATAATATCATATTATAGTGTAGATTGAAGAGAAGTAAGTCGACTATTTAGAACTGAAATATTTCTGTTATAGTGTATAGTTGCATTTAATATCTAACGTGATATGATTGATGGATTGATTTACAAACTATAGTTATATGTTATTATTAAGAATTTCAATATTTTAGACATGATCTTGACATAGAAATTATATTTGTATAAGATTTTATCAAAATTATAATATTATCATAATTTGGGGGAAATTAGCATATTTTTACCGATTTTCCTGAAAAATCATGATTTTTTCAAATATATTCCCAAGCTTGTGATGGCAATATACAAGTGATTTCATCATTATTTTACAAAGTATATGGAATAATACATGAAAAGTATATGTAATAAGCATCCATGTAGTATATAACTGTACAAATAATACATTTCTATAATGTTGTACAAAATAAATGCTGGGCTATGTGTATAAGATATGCATTAAAAGTAATTTAAATATATATGGTTTTCTATATATGAAATCATTAAGTGGAAAATTATCACCGCTTAACGTACCTACATTTTATTTTGTTTTTGCTAATATGTGATGAAGACAACTATATAATAGTATGCTTTTTATTATTAATACCATGGAATTTAAATATGAATTTGTTTCATCTTTGAAATAAATACGGTTTTTCATGTAATGCTTTTAAGAATTCTTAATATGATATTCTAGACTTTAAGCTGCATTAGAATTGTGTGATAAATATGTGTAAATAGTACATGGGTTTATCTACTGAAAATGAAGCAATCAAAAAAGTTCATATAATATTATATCAATAATATTATATGAACTTATAATTATATTATCAAGTGCAACGATATGTATCGGTCGTTTAGACTCGTTATAATGGTGTTCATGCATTTAGATACACTTAATAACTAAACTGTATATATGCCTTTGATGGTAATTAGGTAGGGATATGATATTTTTTATAATATTACATGATTTTAATGAAATTATGATATTTTCCTCTATTTTTCACTAAAATATTGTAATGTTTCCATATGCTTTATTAAAATTATGATATTTTTACTTATTTTAGCAAGATTTTTGTATTTACACACAGACAGCTATGTTTTTATCGAAATTAGTACATTTTAACGTATATTCACATTGATGAGTAAATTTTTAGAGTTCAGCATAAATTCTACCTACGTATTTAACGAAAAAATGAGTAAATTATATATCAGTACTGAGTAGGTCCTATATTGCATTTAATTGCTGTATATTGGATAGCGTTGTATCAGTATGCATGTCTACGTTGTGATATATTTTATGTATCAACTGTTAATATATAATAATTAATATATGTTTAATAAATTAGGTATCAAATAAATTATATATCGAAAATATTTTATGTAAATTATTATTTGGAATAATAGATCGAGTCTATACTCTATATGTATGCATGAATGCTTTTTAATTAAATATATATCTATGTACGTATGTACCTATGTATGAATACTATTTAATTATATAAGAATATGTAAGATTATATACTATAAGTATGTGTGTATGTAAATATGTGTATGCCTATATGTAGGCGACTTATTGAGGTGTATATTTGAATGTTTATATGCTTATATATATATTTATGTAATCCATATAATATGTTTAGGTGTTTGTAATGTCAAATATACATATCGGTATATGATTTAATGTGGGTTTGCATATCGTACTATGTTTCACATGTTCATGTAACTGTAGAAATAGGTGGTGGCTCGATTATAATATTTTTTACTTATTGTAAAATAAGTATTAGTAATAAGTAATTATATTTTTATATAATTCTCACTGCACTTGACGAATAATAGTACAATAATAACAGTAAGAGATTTATTTTTTCTCTTAAATCCATGTATGTATATATTATAAGCTATGATTTTAGTCTAATGTAATCTCATACAACATTTCAATGTATATATGATTGATTAAAAATATAAGTAAGTATCTGTAATATTATTCACGATAGGTTGGCCTAAAAGTATTGTGTGTGTATATATATATATATATACAAAGATATAAGAATGTATGTACGTTCCCACCTATATGCTCATTGTAGCATGAGTCTGTATGGAAAATGACTAATAACATGAAGATTTATAAATGTTTTATTGATAAAGATGTTACTATATAACTACAGATGTAACTTTAATTATTGTGTAGGTACCTATTTCGAGATTTTTGTAATAAACCGCATAAAGTACCTATCTACTGAAATGAGAGATATTGTTAATAGTTCTTAATTTTCCGATATTATAACTTATACAATGATATATAGCGGAGGCGATATGCCTGTGTGTGTGTGTGTGTGTGTGTGTGTGTGTGTATACACACGGTAAAATACAAATATTATACAAGTGATATGACTGTTGTAAGTATGCGCTGATAAGTGATAAAATATAATATGTGTCGGTCACTTGAGTGATATGTAAGTTCCATGCGTTTTCATATAATATACGTTTTGCTCGAGTCGAATGGGGTTTCGTTGGTGGTGACGGCGACTGGAAACGCTTGTGTTTTTCAGTTATAATATGTATACCTATGTCGGTAGTGATATGTAAGATTTAATCTATTCTGTGGTTATATGGTGTGATATCTAATAATATATACTATATACAACTCTATACTAAAAAGTAAATATTTTGGAAATAATAATTCCTTAATATTATTATATAATATAAGGCGAGTTTAGGTAAATATAATATAGACTAGTGGATAATATGGTTAAAATGAAAAGTTAGGATGCATAAGCATATTTGTGTTTAATTCAAATTTAATAAAATAAATGTTGTATTATTTCTAACATGAAATGTACTGTATCAACGGTGAAGTCAAAATATGATAGTTTTATTTTTGCATTTAGTGATCAAAGTATCTCGAAGACGACGTCTGAGACCCTCAGAGTCGATATCCTCTATTCTCCTTGGTCTGTATATACCTACTAGTTACATAAATATATAATATTGTGTCATAAATATATAATTTTGTGTATGTTGTCGAGTAATCCTCTGAGCCGAATAAAATATAGGTAGATCTACCTATTTTAATTGAGATATTTTTCTATAATATGCATGTTTAAGCTTAGGTACTATGGTCTCATCTAATAGAATTGAACTACCTAGATGATATCTAGATGTATCTAGATGATTATTGGGCATAACAATTTTGTAGTAGTAGGTACAACCAAATGATGAGCGATGTTGTACTTTTGAAAATACTTTTTAGGGTGGATGTATTGGAATGTTTAAATGCATCTATGTGAATGTGAGTAAGTATTTTAAAGTATGTATTTCATGTATGAGTGTGTCTATATGTAACAAAGTGTCTTATATTGATATGTAAGTTGTATAACAAGATTAGATGTGTGTGATGGTGTATATTGTTGAAAGTGAAGCTTGACGGACTAATGATGTTAGCATTAATATAATAAGTAATAACACGACAATATGATTATGTATAAGTATAATATATAATAACGTACAACTGGGCAATTAAACTGTGACTATACACACACACCGCGTACACTCGGTATGACAGCGTCTGTGCAAGTGAATATTACATACATCAAAGGCCCTATATATATGCACGACCGAGGTCATGTTACATCCGTGAGAGAGTGAGTCTTATGCTCGTACATAACTAGTTTCTATATTGTACACACGTGTCAAGGCTGACTACATATACTACATATTAATTGTATATTTCAACACCCTCCCTCAATTAATAATCTCTTTAATTGTAGTCACTCCTATGGCTGACCGCAACTTCTCGAATCGTTCCTTAACCAAAGGCTTGGTTAGAATGTCCGCAATCTGGTCCTCTGTTCCAATGTACTGTAGTTGGAATTGTCCCTCTTCGTATTTCTCCCGTATGAAGTGGTACCGTACGTCTATATGTTTTGTCCTCTTATGAAACTCCGGATTCTTAACTAAACGTATAGCACTCTGATTATCTATAAATAAAACTGGTTGTTTGTCACCTGTTGTTGATAAGCTTGTTATCAACCGTGTAATCCACAAGATCCCTTTGACAGCTTCACTGGCCGAAATATATTCAGCCTCTGTCGATGATAACGACACACAATGTTGTCTCTGCGATGTCCATGAAATTATGCTTGACCCGTACCTGAATAGAAATCCTGACGTCGAACGTCGTGTCTGAATGTCACCTGCGTAATCTGCATCGCTAAATATTTCTAATGACAATTTTGTTTTGTTATTAAAGTACAAGCCATAATTAAATGTTCGCTTGATATATCGTATAATCCTTTTTACCAAGTTCCAATGAGCTTTAGTTGGTTTTGCTAAGTAACGACTAGCAAAGTTTACTGCATATGCTATATCTGGTCTTGTTACCTGTGATAAGAACAGTAAGCTACCTACTGCCTGCCTATAAGGAATATCTTCATTCAATATTTCCGTATCTTCTTTTTGTTCAATAGTATGTGATTTGTCTATTGGTATTGAAAGTTCCTTGGCGTCCAGCATATTAAATTTATTAATTATGCTACATGCATAATTTGTCTGATGCACAAATAATGAACCATTTTTCATTATATTTACCTGCATACCTAGGAAATAATCTAAGTTTCCTTTTTTAACCTCAAACTCTTCCTCCAAGTTCGTTAAAAGTTTCTCTATTATCTCTTCATTATCTGCCGCGATTAAACCATCGTCAACAAATATTGCAAGAATAATTTGGCTGTTATCAGCTTTGAATACACATGCATCCGCTTCGGTACATTGTAAACCAAATGCATTCAAAAAGTTCTTAAAGCGTATATTCCAACATCTTGGACTTTGTTTTAAGCCATATAAACTACGCTGAAGCTTACATACTTTATTCGATCCATCTTCGTATCCTGGTGGTTGTACCATGTAAATTTCTTCCTGTAGTTCTCCGTACAGAAATGCTGTCTTGATGTCGAATTGTCGTAGTATTAATTTTTCCACAGCTGCTACTGCGAATATCGCCCTAATTGATTCGTATCTGACCACTGGCGAAAATGTTTCATGGTAATCTATACCATATTTCTGTGAACAACCTTTAATGACCAATCTGGCCTTAAACTTATCGATATTACCGTCACTTTTATATTTGGTTTTGAACACCCATGCGTTACGTAACGCAACCTTGCCCTGAGGCAAATTAACTAGTGACCAAGTGTTGTTTCTGTGTAGTGATTTAATTTCATCACTCATAGCGTGCTCCCACTCGTTTTTCTGTGGGCCAGCTATCGCTTCATCACGATTTAGTGGTTCAACGAGATTGGCGACGAACGACGACACATTATACCTGATCGGCGCTTTTAATGTATTCCGATCACGTAGCACCATGCCACTCCTGTTGTCGACCGTCGTCAATTCGACCTTGACCGGATCGTCCTCGACTTGAGTCTGAGTATCTGTGAATTCTAATTTGTCTGCAATTATATTTTCCAATTTATTACCTTCGTTTTCAAATATAATATCTCTAGACATTGAAATTCTATTTGTTTTCGAATAATACACACGATAACCTTTCGTGTTATCCGAATAGCCAACAAATATTCCTTTTTCACTTTTAGGGTCCCACTTTTTACGTTTTTGCTTTGGTATGTGTGTATATACGACAGTACCAAAAACTCGTAAGTGTTTAATGTCTGGCATTACCTTGTAATATAACTCGTATGGTGAGTTATTTTTAACTGAACTGGTTCCTGTTCGATTAAGCGTGTTAACAGCCGTGTTTACCGCCTCCGCCCAAAGTGATACATCCAAATTTTTCGCACAAATCATTGTCCTCGCTGACTCTACTATTGTACGATTTTCCCGTTCCACTTTTCCATTTTGCTGTGGTGTGTAGGGAACTGTTAACTGATGTCGAATCCCGTGTTTTTGTAAAATACCCGTAATTTCTTTATTTACGAATTCTAATCCATTATCCGTTCGTAATATTTTGACCTTAGAACCTGTTTCTGTTTCAACACTTTTTATGAACGTCTCAAAAATATTTTTAATATCATATTTATTTTAATAAAATATACCGTTCTATAATGCGAGTAGTCGTCTTTGAATAACAAAAAGTATTTTGAACCGCCTATAGAGCTTACCTCCATTGGTCCACATAGGTCTGCATGGATTAAATCACCGACATTGTGATACTCCGTATTACTTTTACTAAATGATTTACGACTTTGTTTACCTATTATACAACTGCTGCACATGAATTCGTCGTCCTTGGCCGAACATACTATTTCGTGTTTCGCCAAACAACTTTTTACGTACTGTAAATTCTGATGTGCCATGCGCTCGTGCCAAACAGACAACCTGTTTTCGACAGCTACCGTCGCGTACCCGTTTGTCGGTACTTCGACCTTGATGTTTAACTCAAACAACCTTCCGCATCTCTTACCTGAGCATACGGGTTTCCCCTGTTTAGTTAACATACACGTCTTACTATCTGACGTCAATACTAAACCTTTATCCATCGCGGCTCCGCACGAAAATAAATTAAATTTTAGTCCTGGCACGTGCAACACGTTTGCCATGTAATTTTTATTCCAATTACCATTTACGTATGATAATATATTAATATTACCTCTACCTGCTGCATACAGATTTGTCCCATCACCTATCGTGATTTGTTGCTTGTTGTCCAGTGGTTCATAACTTGAAAACCACTCTCGATTTGCGCTCATATGATCCGACGCGCCCGAGTCTAGTACCCACGCATCTGTTGCAATATTATTTATACTTGACTCGCTTACGAATGCGTTCAAGTTCGCACCTATAGTACCGGTTTTACCACCGTGTACACTTTGTAGAAAATTTCTACAGTCTCTTTTATAATGACCTAGTTTACCACAGTAATAACACTTAATATTACTTTTATTCGTAAATTGATTTTTACCTTTTCTATAATTACGACTGCCGTTTCTTCCATCAGATCTGTTTTGAAATTTGGCCGGAAATGCACTCGATTTCTCTTGTTCACCAACTTCACCTTTGATCTGGATAACCCGTGATTCTTCAATCAACAATCGACTAGTCAAATTATTTATATTTTTACTTCCCGTCGGGACTGAATCCCAAGCACTGTAAAAATGATTATATTCTTTTGGTAGTGTCATTAGTATTTTTGTCATAACCATGTTATCCGTAACTGGTTCACCCGCTACTTTCAGTTTCCTTCCTAAATTGACCAATTTAGAAATATGCGTCGACATGTCATCTGTCGACTCCTTTGAATAACTGAAAAATTGTTGTTGAAGCAAATGTATACTTGCTTCAGACTTCTGCTCGTAGATACTCAGCAGTTTCTCCCACATTTCCAATGCAGTCTCACAGTTAATCAAATATTGTAATGGACCATCGTCCACTGAGGTAACTATAATTTTCTGACATTTACCGTCCGCTTTTATCCAAGCGCTAGTATGCCTTTGCCAACGTGCTTTGGCTTCCTCGTCGGTCTCTCCTGCCGACTTTTTTATAGGTAGACTTGGTTTCGTCCATTCACCTGAAACTATCTCACCTACTTCCAAGGCATTTAAAATGACCTTCATCTGGAACTTCCATAACGACCAGTTTTCCGCACATAATTTTGTTATCTTCACCGTGTCTTCCATGACCGATGGATTCCCGTATACTTTCCTGTATAACAATTTATAACAAAACTTTACCTATGTACACTGTTCCGCCGTTTTCCGAAATCCAGGATATCTCCGACTGGTTGTAGTTTTCTGCGTTAATACAAATATAAAAATACTTCGATCACGAATCCACTAGACTGTATGTCTTGGTTATTGACTGGGCCCATAACCTGTTGAAAGTGAAGCTTGACGGACTAATGATGTTAGCATTAATATAATAAGTAATAACACGACAATATGATTATGTATAAGTATAATATATAATAACGTACAACTGGACAATTAAACTGTGACTATACACACACACCGCGTACACTCGGTATGACAGCGTCTGTGCAAGTGAATATTACATACATCAAAGGCCCTATATATATGCACGACCGAGGTCATGTTACATCCGTGAGAGAGTGAGTCTTATGCTCGTACATAACTAGTTTCTATATTGTACACACGTGTCAAGGCTGACTACATATACTACATATTAATTGTATATTTCAACATATATAATATGAAAGTACCTATTTATGTATGAATTCTGTATATATGTGCCATGTATGGGAATAAATGATAATATATAATACAATAATATGTAAGTTTTATAGTATGTTTAGGTGTTTGTTATAATGAATGTAATATTACTTTTTGAAATGTTGTGTTACACGGTGGAATACAACGCTTAAACTGATGAAACTTCCCTGTAAAAAGGTGCTCAGAATATTATTTAAATATGTATATAATATGTGAGTATCTAAATATGTATGAACTAACCTATGGTTATATGAGTGTATGTGCATGTATGTGCTAGAGAACGGGATGAACGAAACTCATCGACATCTGCAAACGGTTGCCCGTATATTATATATATTTCTGTATGTTGTCAGGTAGAGGAATGTCTGCGAATATCTCTATACTTCAACGTGTATATTTTGAAAAATATAATTTTTACAAGTTTATGTATGTGTGTGTTTGAGATACATTCCGGTGTATAACGTATGCTTTAGCGATTCGGTTTTTTTTTCGTATGTACCTAATTATATAATAAGAAAACTGTATACTATTTTTATGTATGTTTGTATGTATGTATGTATGTATGTATGTATGTATGTATGTATGTATGTATGTATGTATGTATGTATGTATATATGTATGTGTATGAGAGTTCATATGTAATTGAATGAATAAAGGACTGGGTGGCTGTGAGTGTGTGTGTGTGTGTGTGTGTGTGTGTGTGTGTGTGTGTATGCATGCTTGTATGTATGATAAGGTATATATATATATGTTGAGCGTGTGTTCAGAATGAAAACTGATGAGTACCGTATGGTATCGTGTGTTTCATAGTATATTATAGTTATTAAGTGTTTGGTCTTATCATATTTATGTGTATAAATATACCTAAGTATCGTATATATTATGTAAATTGTATAATATGTTCAGGAGTTTGTGATAATGATGAGTATATAATTATTGTTTGGATATAAATTATGTAAGTATGTACCTATATATGTAAACTATATTATAATATATTTGAGATACATCGCGGTGTATGCTTTAGCGAGATGTTTATTCGAATGGGATTATAATCTAAAAATGGCATAATATTTTTAGATATGTGTTATGTTGTTACCTTATATGATATTATGAGCATGTATGTATTGTATGTATGATATTATAGTCGATACATATTTACATCAGAATATTATATATTTTTATTTTTAAAGGGAAAATAAGAAGGGGTAATATATTTGTTTAGGAAGGGGTAAAATATATGTCGGACAAGTGTTCGATATTGTCGATACAAATGTACATCAGAATATTATTTTTTTTTTTTTTAAAGGGTAAATAAAAGGGGAGGTAATGCATTTTAAGGAGAAGGCGTAAAATATATGTCGGTCACGTGTCGGATCGGGTGGCGTGTGATGAGTTTATGTGCGTTGCAGGTTGCCTATATTGAGTAATTAATGCAAGTTTGAGCGGTGCGTGTACTTCGAATTGCCTATACAGAGCAGCCTATGATTTTACATGTAAAATTTAAGGGGGCGGTGCTGCTGAACATACCAAATCATACTACTGATATTATATCATTGAATTCAAATTTAATACCATCCATTATACAGTGAGCAACTTGTAACCTACTGTACAGCAGAGCAACTTTTTTATTATACTTTTTTACACTAGTTTTGATTTATGTAATTGATTTATGAAAAGGAAACGTTGAAGCAGTCGAGGTCGAAGGATTTTTATTATAATACAGGGTGGCTGATGAAAACAAATTTCGATTTTACTCATTTTAATTTAATTATTTGCAGTTTACATTCAACGGAGTTTAAGACGAGGTAAATCAATGGATTGGTGCTATTCACTGTTTGGTGTAGACGTGTATCCTTGTAGTTGAAATGAATTATTAGTATTTACAATATTATTGTGGTTGGCATTAGGTACCCTATTAATAATTTATAAATATAAATACAATCACCGATTTCCTACTATATACATTTAAATCAATGAATTACTTTATTCATTAATGACAAAATAGTGTGTACCTATCTATCAACTATTTATATCACCACTGTGAAAATGTGTGGGGGCCTTAATGTATAATATTATACTTATTATTCAACGATCGGCAATTTCATGAAGTTGTGTAAGTCACCTCATTAAAAGACAAAAAACTTTATGTGGTTACAAATTACAATACAAAACTTACTATTGCTATTTAAATTTATTTTCAGGAAGGCCACTTTTATGTTTCATTTGCTCAATATAAAGTAGAAAAATGAATGTGTACTTAAAAATTAAAAAAAATTAAAATTTTTCATTTCTTAACTCAGACTATAAGCTTCAATCTAATTCAATATCATATTTTGAACAATTTAATACATTATTTTGTATTGAAAAATACTTATCAAAAGTAGGTACCCCACTTTATTTAATACAATTATTTTCCAAACTGTGTAACAACAACATTTTTAAAACAATAGCTATTTATAGACATAACAACATTTCGTGTTTTATTAGTTTTTTTAAAATTATTGTCGATACCAAATGTCAGTCAAAAACTTGAAAATGTAATACAACATTCCTCATAAGACGTTTGTGATAGTGGAAATTAAAAAAAAAGTTGAGCGTAAACCCACAATAATTTTTTATGACAATCTGAAGTTAAAGCGTTGTCGAAATTCATCAAAATCACGAAAATTGGCAAATCATTTCAAGTTGGAAATTCATAAAAAATGTTCTATTTATATCTAAGCTATAAAAATTTAACACAAACTCCAATTTAAGTTTTCCAGCGTTAAAAAAAAAGTTTGTTGGAAAGTCAAATTAATTTTTACAAGGTTTTAAAGCTAATAGACTTTGAAATTCTCATACAAAGATATTATTATTTTGTTAGTTTGTCTAGTTTTATTCAAAAACTAATTACCGTAGATACTTAAAATTAAGCAACAATAAAAATTAGATTTTTTACAAATTGCATCTATTAAAAACTTTTTACTTACATTTTATCAATTCATTTTTATTTCATGTCATATACAGTTTTGTAATGGGTTAAAACTGATTAAAACATAATGTTTTTTCTTAATACAGCTCGATATATATTTATACCAGTTTCGCTGTTGTGGTGTTGTGAGGAGGGTGCAGAACGTACCTTGGCACCACTATTTTTTTCTAATTGGACTGGTTTAAAATGTACAATAATTGTGCCGATGGGCGATGGCTTAAAAATTAAAATATATTATTTATATCAAATATGAATGTAGGTATAATATATTATTATGTATGAAGTTAAACTATATAATGCATATTATTTGTATATATATATAATATATATATATATGTATTATATAGATATGCAAGAAAAAAGCTGTTTCCAACTTTCCTGACAATGCTATTTTTCGTTAATAGGATTAATACAAGTATACAATTTACCTATAGAGGTACGTATCGGCGTCTTACACACAAAAGATATAGGTACCTATGTATGTATGTATTTACTATTGTGAATAAAAATTAGTCTTATTGGTGTTGCACTCCCTTTTAAAAAACTCAAATGGCACCACTGATTTATTATACATTTTGAATTTTAAATTCATTTTTTAGGATATATTACGTAGGTATAGTGCATTTTAAAGTGAAATTGTTGAGATTTTTGAATATTTTTTTAAGGTTTCTTACTGCATTAAATTTACAGCTATAATTACAAAAATGTATGGAAATCAAATTAAGTTTTTATATTTTATAACAAAGTATCATGGCCACATGAGCAACAAAAAAAAAAAATTTTACTGTGGAGAATACATAAAATAGAATTAAATATATTTGATTCTTAAAAATATTTAGTTAAACAGCACATTTTGTTAATTGATAATGATATGGACGTTTCTCTGTAATTTTACAGTATACTATAAAAATGTACCTAATGAAAGTGGACACTTTTTCTCATCATACTTATTTTAAATAGTTTCATTTTTAAGGACAATCCACCCCACGATATAGAGAAGATATCCTAAGATGATTACGAGATTCGGGGAGCTAGCATTTAAATTCATGGTACTAAGCAGTACCTAAGCACCCATCATTGACACCTCTGCGTAGTGATGAATTCCTAAAAAAAGGTTCTGGGTACACGCCTTAATCTTTGCAAAAAATAAAGTGGGGGCTATGCCCCCCTCACCCACCATTATTCGGTACTCTACCAGTAACTACCAAGCATTTGGTGAAAAAGCGACTGTTTTCATTTGAAGATAGCATATTAACACAACATAGAATTATGGTAGATAAAATACTTACTCTATAGCATATTAAAGAAGTATTCACTAAATTGTCTGTTTGTAAGCTTATAATACCTCATAAAGTATGATTTATATTTTAACTCGTGATCCATAAATAATGTTCAAAACGTTTAAAAAATTAAAAAATTAAAAACTGTATAATTTAACATATTATGAAACATATTTAATACTTTTAACATGATGACATGTTAATTGTCATGAATTGTTATTTGGGTCTTCAGTGTGTACTAACATTTTGTGCAAGATAAATAAGATAATATTATAATTTATATCAATGTATACCTACCTACGAAGTGACGTTCTCAGGAATTTTCTATAGGGTGGGTTCTAAAAATGTACTAGAATTCAATAGTTTGGGGGCTCTGGCTCCCACACCCCCCGTAGTCATAATATTTGCAAAATTTTGTGTTATTATGTATTTATGTATTTTACCATTTTAGAAGACAGTACTTAGTGAGCTATATTTGGTATATCATAGGAATATCAAAAGTAAAATAATACAACCAAAAACTAAGCTTTTCAATATTCATACTTTAATAATCATTATAAAACCATAGTAATTTAACAAACATTTCAAAACACAATACTTTCAACTTTCAACTTTCAGTTTATGCGACCTCTATCCATTCTCTTTACTGTTTTACACTACTTACTACTTCTGTAACTGGTCAATTTATA